>NQLW01000016.1:1189115-1275919 GCA_002312845.1 Kalanchoe fedtschenkoi | reverse complement strand
ACATTCGGACATCGTTAATCGAAATTAAACACTATTAACATGTTCTAATTCAAAGTATAAAATTAAAAGTGTGGAAATCTTCTTCTAACGAACTCTCATCTCCTCCTCGAGCGGTGCCGAGGCTGCTCAAACCCTCATTGTGTAATCCAGCGCCACCTGCGCCCCAAGATTCTCCTCCTCCAACTATAGAGAGAGGTTCGCTGGGTAAGATTGTACATCGGTCCAAAAACGGACCGGATCAGAACCGGAATGGACCGTCAATAATCGTAATCAGAATCCGGAAATATGCCAGATTGAAAACCAGACCAACCGGTTCCATGTTGATCCAGGCTGGTTTGGACCGGAATCTGGAAAAAATATCATCAGCCTCTGTGTTTGGAAAAAAAATCTTAATATGTATATACAATAACAAAAAACAGAAGCCCTTGTTTTTGAAAAAAAATTAGAAGCCCCTATTTTTCTCTGTTTTGTATACATTCAAAAAAAATTCAGAGAAGTCCAAACCAAACCTGAGTATAATTTTACTATAAAGCAGTGAAAATATAATCTACATATACGAATATTGCTCAAACATTTAATATTGAAAACTACTTTATTCAAATATCTTCAAAATATGACACTCTTCAATTATGTATCCACGACATATATGCAGTTCGCAGCTCCATTTTCTTCTAAATTTGTACAATAGAGAATATTTTTATTAGTGACACTGGCATAACTTATAGTAAACATCAGCACATCACTATTAGAGAAGCCCAAACCAAACCAAATTTTGATGACGAGTAGATGTTAGATAGAAGATACACTACATAAACCAACCTATTTCATATTCATTTTGTGTGAAGATTTTTTAGGTTCTCTTTGAAATAAACATTGCCAACTTTCTTTTTTTAAAAAAAAATATATTACAAACTAAGAGAAGAATAGGAATTTCAAAAAATAATATTAATCTAACAAATGATAAGACTTGAAAAGATGAGCTCTCAAAACACTCACACACATCCATACACATTTGCAGTCTGAGGAACTTATATAACTTACAATCATTCTTGTTACACATAATTTTATTGATAAGGAGCCTGTCGTAGAGTATGGTAAGATGGTTCATATCTTTAACATTGCAATGACCCGATCTATTACCTGAATTGAGAAACAAACACCACAAAATTATAACATACAATCAGCTAGGATTCCACAAAGATTAAATAGAACAGACAAGCAGACCAGAAATAACAATGCTAGCCAAATAGAGCAGACCAGAAAGATTAAAACACTCACCTCACACAGAAGAGAGTCGAGAATGCCAGTTGACAGAGTGTGGCCGCCGATCAACTATCGATAGCTGGGAATGATTGAGAAGAGAGTGGAGATTCGAGAGTGAGAGTGTGGCTGATCGAGAGAAAAGACCATCATATCTTGTGTTCTTACCCTTTTGCCTGTCAGTGTGGCCAATTAATGGTCACCTTAAGTCCAGATCGAAAGTCTGAGAGGTGAGAGTCAAGGGAAAATCTGCGCAAATGCTGAGGTATGAGAGAAGTGAGTACGGGAGAGAAGAGAAGACATCCAAACACAGTCACGCTTCACGCAGAAGCAACTCTAACCCTAAGCCTCCTAATTTAAAATGATGTCGTTTAGTGTAATTTTGGTCCATCCAGATAAGATGAAATATTCCGGTTTTCATGTCAGACAGGAATTTGAATTCCTCAAAACTCATGGACCGAAGACCGGACCAGTATCAATCGGTGCGATCCGATTCCTTACTTGAGTCAATCTCGACCGACATCACCACCATTCATGTCAGAGTCTGATTGTTATCAAAGTCCCTTGTGTCCCAGGCGCCTGAATGTCTGGTCCTAATTCATTGAGGGCATAGCTTGCCGAGTGAAATATGTGATCAACACTCGGGAGAATATATGGAGCTGTCTTGACTATGAGGAACTTCGCACAGTGTGGTATGTGATTATGTTCATTCATTGTTGATTTCATGGTATTATGTTTGTTTATTTCATCAGGGAGTATATAGAGATAATGTGTCGGTGATGTACCATCATGACTCGGCGGATATACACATTATCCGTTAATTATTAGTTGATTTGTTTATCAGTATTTGCACTTTATTTGATGAATATATTAATTTGGATTGCAATTGAATAAGAGTGATAGTTCAAATCCAAATCTAAAATCAAATCCACATTCAGATATATATAACCTAGAATATTGTAAGAGAAAATCTAACAAAATGTGTTAGCACACATACATTCAATGGATACTTGTAGAATGTTTCTCATCGTCTTTGAACAAAGTGTAACATGTAGGTGGCGGATAATCAAGTTTGAATTCTCTTGGTTTTTGGAGTAAGCTTTTTCATAGATTCATTTCGAGTAAATTTTATCATATATTCACCTCATTTTTAGTCTTGTCCTCCTCTGTATTGAGAAATGCCCCGACAAGACTCTCACATAGGTTCTTCAGTAAGGGCATTATTATTTTTATGCAGTGCTTTATTTAGGAGTTTGCCAAATACGACCGAATGAGAAAACTGATTTCTTCCTACATGGACATTGTGATGTTGGTATTTGTTGGAAATTAACTAGATTTCTAAATATGAAGATGGATGAGATAATCAACTTATTTGGAAGTTGATTAATATTTGAAATTCTATTTTTGAAAGATTACTAAATTACTATTTGATTTAGTATTAATACCCTATAAATATGAACAAATTGAGAGACTTTGTGAGAGTCCGCCAGAAGAATTCATGAGGAATTTTTCTTGAGAGTTATGTATAGTAGTTTTGTAAGTTTTTTTATTAGAGAAAACATATGGAGAATTGAGAGGTCTGTATTCAAAAGTGTTGAGATGTGAGTTCATTCTTGTAATACATATCTATCAATAGTTGAGATCATGGACGTCAACTAGATCTGTTGGAGAGCTGAACCACGTTAAAAATATTTTGCCTTTCTTTCGTTTTTTATTTATATTATTGTGTGTTGATGCGTATTATTCATATGAATGTCTCGTATCGGAGTTCCATTGCGCGTGTCGGGATAGAGGAAAGATCTCTCCACCCTAATAGTATTTGATATCTTACAATAAAAGAGAGCAATGTTCACATCATCTTCAAAACCCTAAACAAGATATCGCTTCTGAAGGGTCGTTGCGTTGGAAGCCCCAGCGCAGCAGCTCCTCTTATTCATCTATATTTTTTCCTGTTACTTTTCTTTTTATTCATTTCCTTAGTATTTTGTTCTAGCCCAAAATTTGAAGCTGGGTGTGTAATTAAGAACATAATCCACCCACGTAAAGATGAACATACAAGTGAGTTTAAAATTGGACGGGTGATGTGTAAAATTTTACGGTGAGAATACATGACTATGAGAGCATTTAAATGTGTTATCCAACATCATGTTGCTCAAATATTAGGTTTTTGGTGATGAAGTCTTTTTCTTTGAATTGATCAGTGAAGTAAATGTGTATTTTATGGGGTTACTGAATATTAGAGGTATAACGATTCGGTCCGGTTCAATCTATATATATAACAGAATAGGATGTCCGTACGACGCTCCATAAGGTTCGGTTCGGTCCGGTTTGGTTCGGTTCGGTTCGATTCAATAAAAAATCGTTCAGTTTACAGTTTCATATTTTAAAAAGAGATGACTAATAATTTGGCTCGATTTTTAATTTTTTTCGAACCGAACCATCGGGACGACGGATGTCTTTACTCGTTTTCAATAAAAATCTAAATTAAACAATTTTTAATTGATTTAAAAATTTTAAAACTAAACCAAACCCTTAGCTTTAGAAATCCATATGTAATCTATAGTTTGATTCAATTCGATTTAATTTTTTCATTATTTATTTACAAAACAAGAGACATATTATATAAATAATAATATAAAAGTATTAATTTATATTGTATATGTAATTAAATTAATATATGAACGATTTGGTTTGAAAAAAGCTAAAAATCGTACCGAATCATTAGTTGTCCGTTTTTAAAAAATTGAAACTATAACCAAATCATTAACACTCAACTGAACGATTTGATTCAATTCAACGATTATTTTAGTTTTATTTTCACTCCTTCCATATATAAGGTATGTGATTTAGGTAAGGGGTCGTACAAAATGACATCTTGCTTCTTCATATTTCATTTTAGAGTTTTAGAGAGTTTTGGACATAGTCATAAATATCCTACAATCTTAAAATCCTAAGAAATCCAATTCTAGACCTTAAAATAATCTAGAAATAACCCTAAACCCCAAATGTTTGGAATTTTTTTTTTTGACATATCCTTTACATACCTTATACAAAGTGTCATCTTATTTCTCTTTATTTGTGAAGTCTTTTCTTATGAAATCAGGGCCGTCACTCGCTTTAGATTAGCTCTCAATTGTATTCTAATGAACACATATTCTTAATTTAAGTACAATAAAAATGTTGTCTAATATGCTAATCCAATTGTAATTGTTTAATAATTGACAATAATATCTAATCTTTACATTATTCTTCGAATATTAAAATCTTTTTCAGGCATTATTATTCTACTTAAGTGACTATTTTTTGACAATAGCAATGCCACAAAAAGTTATAGACAGAAATTTAGACAATGCGTTAATAAAAAAATAATGTAATCGAAAGAAAACTTAACAAGAGAAATAGTGGTATCTTAGACCTAGGAAAATAATAGATAATTTGATAAATAAATGTCTCATGATAATGAATATATCACTATTTTTGTATCTGATTTGAATTGTGTAGAGTAATTTCAATTATACCCATATCTATCATATGTTATTAATAAATAATTTTGACCCCATGTAATAATTTATATCAATTATTATATTTTGTTACAAAAACTTAACTATATATAATTTTATATTTGTTGTTAAATTTTTTTTATTTGTCATGTATTATGCTACAAAAAGTCAAGTATGAAGAAACTACTAAGCCCTTTAGGGTAAGAAAAGGAAAATAATATTTGAAAAATTACGATCCTAAAATATAAATTTTTAAGAATGAACTTCATCATACCGCAAGATATAAATCATTTAACTTATAAAGTTATATAGATCGAGATAGCCATCAGTCAATTTATATAAAGATAATTATTATTTTAAAATTATGTATTCTAATAAGACAATCATCTACAAGATAATTACGTCTAACACATAAATTATAAAATAAGAAAATTAAAATTGGAGTAATTGGAAACTATGAGAATAAAATATATCAAGAATGGGACATCCAAGGAATTATCCAATTTTAATATGATATATATTTTTATAATTTATAAATTAGTAACAAAACTTGATTCCTTCTTAATTTGTTTGAAATGCTACACAAAACCATATAAATAGTAATTTAGTCAATTTAAATTAGACAAGACGTCCTAATCGACTCCAATACGTTACTCCTCTTATTTGTAAAATTGAAAAATTGATATAAGATAATTAAGTTTTCAGAAAATATGAGAATAAAATCAATGAATACATGGTTCACTTACTTCCCGGTGAGAAAATTAAAAATTCACATCAGTAACATCAACGATCTTCATTCCCAGAAATTTCTTAACCGGATCAAATGTTATGGACTACCTATACAAACTTACAAAGGTTAGCTCTAAAAGTCTTAGTACACCAATCATGTGTCTTAAGAAAGCGACTCAATTAGAACGGAGATAGCGGCATATGTGATGGATGTGTGTCGGCTGATTGTACCTGGTGATTTGTAGGCTACCTTATTGTTGTATTTGTGTTTTATTTGATGTATTTTATGATATATGGACACACATATTTTTTATCTTTTAATTTCAATTTTTTTTTGTTTTTTTGGTTATTTAAAGCAAATTGGAATTGAAAATATAATCAAATAAATTACGAAATAAAATTAGGAATTGAAGAGAAATTAATGGGCCTTTCACGACGATTAAGTAAACTAAGTGTGGCTATTGGTTCATAACATATTACCACGTTTGATTCTTACAAGCATGGTAATAGTTTATGAACCGATTATCACACTTGGTTCGCTTAAGCGTGGTAATAAGTTCATAACATATTGTCACACTTGGTTCGCTTAAGCATGTGTATTTGGTTCATAACCTATTACCATGATTTGTACTTCACTATTTAACGGTCGCTATAATCATGCTTCACAAAAATGTAATGATTAATTATAAATAAATGTGGTTTAAAGTATTAACATGTTTACAAGTATTGATCTCTATATCAATGTTCTAAAAAGTGCTAGGCGGTGAACACAACGCCAAGCGATTAATCGGTTAGATGGGGATTAATCGGAACAATTAATCGGATAGTTAATCGGCGTTATATATATTAATCATAAATTTAATACATAATTATAAACATATATGTTCAAAATTATTATTCTAATAAAAATTAAGTCTTGAACAATTAATCGGCTAGACTGAACGATTCAACACTGCCTAGCGATTAATCGGTGATTAATCAGTCTGAAATGGGAAATTTTTAGAACACTGAATTTATGTATACAATAGAAAGATGCAGATAGTGACTGGATTAGGAAACACTTGCCATACAAGCATAAATAATCGATCGCTGAAAGTAAAATTTGAGAAAATGTATTCATCTCGCTCTCTCACGGTTGTTGCGCCAATTGATTTCAAACTTTTTAAAATCTAAAAGAAACAATTAGTATTCAATATCAAGTAATAACTAATAAGAGGTAGGATCAGTATCAGTATCTTTCTACTGTGGGGTTATATTTACCGATATTAACTTTCAGCCACCGTGAACAACATGTTATATATCAAGAGTCATAAGTAGAGTGTGACATATGAAATTTTTTACTAAAAAATAATAAAAAAGGAAATAAAAAAATTACAGTGATGAAAATATACTTGGAACGGCCTGCTTCTGACATATTTAATAGTAAATGATATATCTTTAACTTATGATATAAGTATTCTCACTCAAATTTTAAAAGTAATAAGCTCATGCATCTGCACGGGCATGAATATCTATATAAATAAATAGAAATTTGAAAATCAATTCATTTAAGAAGTATATTAAGATTTTTTAATAGATAAATTTGGAATTATATTTTAGTTAAATTGCTTAACAATTATTTTGCTTGGATAAAATAATCATATTTCATTTAGTAAATGTTTATATATAATAAAATTAGGTTATGTTTTATAGCCGATGGAATCAGACGTTTGTGGCAGTGGACGATTCTCATAATTCCAGTTTTTGTCAATATTGTGGGAAGCATCTCCTCGACATGGGGCATCTACTATTTCAGAATCAATCCCACTCCTTGCTTTCACCACCACCATCACATCATTTTTATATTTATATATTTTTTTTTATCAATTTCATTGGTTTTCATTTAAATAATATAGATTAATTTTAATTATAAATATCAAATGATAATTGGTATTTGTAAAGTAAAACTGCATAGATTTAATTTATCAATTTTTAATTTTTTGCCGTCCTGAATCAAATTCCTAAAAATTTCAACTTATGACATCGTTACTTAGAAAATGTTGCAAGTTTTTGAAACAAGGCTCTCCACGATTGTTTGCGCAAGTTGGGGTTTGACATTACTTTTCAAAATAAATAAATAAATAAAATATAATAGAATTTGTATAACTAAAGTTTAGAAAAGAAGAAAATAAGTCAAGGTGGGATGTGTAGGGCTGAGATGAAACCCTAATCATTTTAGCTTTGATATTCATAAAATATAAAAATGGTGGAGAGTCGGTACACACTCGATGCTGTCGTTCTTGTACATATTTTAGCCAACATTAGATGCCCACCCAACAACACCAGTCCTATAGTATCATAATCATTTGAATCAACATTAGGGTTAATCAATTATATACTCTGACAAAATATATCCGTATCATCAAAATCATATTATATTATATGATAAATTTTTAGGTGAATTATGTGAGTCCCACATCTGTTATATAAATATTTAAAAAATAAAAATAAGCTTGATATCATCGCTACTAAATCAAATCATTTCATAAAAAATATATTAATTGATGAAATTTTATATTTTTGTATATTTAGTGCGTTAAATTGATTCACATTATGCATACCCTCATTTTAGCATTTAGGGTTGTCCACAAAATATCTAAATAAGTAACAGTCGAATAGAGTTTAAAGCGTGTCAAATATTTGAAAAGTTCAATTTTGAAATGATTCATCTATTTACATTTAGGTTACATCGGTAGACATATATTTTTAATTTTATACAACTGAAAATTTAATAAAATTCTTATTTTTATGCAAATCATAGTTATTAAAATTAGATCGATCAGTTGGATCAAAAATCAAACCAAATGACAATTCGAGTTGTGAATTCACTCAAATCCCATACTATCACAATTATAAAGAAGTGTCCCTACCATTAGGGGTGAGCAAAATCCGGTCCGGATCAGAAAATGACCGGGAACCGGACCGGACCGAAGATTTCGGTCCGGTTTTCGGTCTGTAATATGTGGAGTTTCCGGTTCCGGTCTGAAAACCAGAATATTTCGATCTGACCCGGATGGACCGGAATCAAATGAAACTACGTCGTTTCACTTGAAATTGTCCAAATTCCAAACACAACCCAACCCCATCTCCCGTGTGTAACCCCATCCTCTCATCCTCTCTCTCCCTCTCTCTCCACCCCATGTCCCCCAAACTCCAAACACAACCCCATCTCCCGTCCAAACTCCAAACACAACCCAACCCAACCCAACCACATCGGTCATCGATCCGCCTCGGCCACTCGCTCCGTCGCCTTACCACTCGTGTCGCCTCGGCCTCTCGCTCCGTCACCTTACCCACTCGTGTCGCCTCGGCCTCTCGCTCTGTCGCTTCACCGCTCGTCTCGCCTCTCGCTCCGTCGCCTCACCGCTGAATCGCTCACCCTTGATCTATTGGCCTCATCCTCTCACTCTCGCTCGCCGCCGCTCGTGTTGTTGTTCCCTGTGAATCTCTTCGCTACTGTGTTTTTGGGAGATTCCGGTCCAAACCGGAACGGACCGGAATATTCCGGTCCAGACCGGTTTGAAACCGGTTCCGGTTTCGGTCTGTAAAAAATTTGGATTCCGGTTTCGATCCATTCCGGTTCCGATCCGGTCCGGTCCGGATCTGGACCGGTGCTCACCCCTACCTACCATACCATGCTAGCAAGTCATCCAATCATTTTATTTATATTTTGATTTCGATATGTATTATTTCATAAATTATTATATATAATTGAATCGATATTCTATTAATTTAAAATAGTTTCTGGCACCATTTAAATCATGGCGTATCACCATTTCACTCGCATTGTCCCTCATCATGATCTCGACAACAACAATGCAAGCTCAAAACCTCCCCGCCTGTATCCCTACGCCCTTCCCATCTCCGGCCGCAACTCCATCTTTCCCGATGAAGCCCAAGTCTCCGATCGCCCTGAAACCTCCTCTAGCCATCTCCATCTCCACCCCCGACCTCGCCCCAGCCGCCTCTCCCCCGGTAAAAAGCCGCGATCGAGTCATTGAGAATGATTCGATCGCTGCTTTTTGGGACTACCAGTTCTTATTTGTGTCGCAGCGGGCCGAAACTGCCCAACCCATCACTCTTAAAGTGATAGACGGGCAAGTCCCGAGCGACTTTCCGCTCGGGACTTACTTCCTGACTGGGCCGGGCCTGTTCAAGGACGACCACGGCTCGACCGTACACCCCTTGGACGGGCACGGGTACCTCAGATCGTTCACGGTCGCAAGCGGTGGGAACGGTCCGGAGGTGCGGTTCATGGCTCGGTACGTGAGGACCGAGGCGCAGGCGGAGGAGTGCGATCCCGTGACGGGCACGTGGCGGTTCACGCACCGCGGCCCGTTTTCCGTCCTGCGGGGCGGGCAGCGGCTGGGGAATACGAAGGTGATGAAGAACGTGGCCAACACGAGTGTGTTGTGGTGGGGAGGCAGGTTGCTGTGCTTGTGGGAGGGTGGGGAGCCGTATGAAATCGAAACGACGTCGTTGGACACGGTTGGAAAGTTCCCCTTAATCGACGGAGCGGATGAGATTCAAGACAAATCTGACGGTGGAGATGTTTGGGACGTCGCAGCTAAATTCTTGAAGCCTATTTTACGAGGTATAGTTTCTTACAACTTTGAACCTGTCTTATGCGTCAAGTTATTAAATTTCAAAAAGTGTTAAATACAGCGACGATCATTCGTTGCTAAAGACACTGATGACATATATGCCCAACTTTTAAGATTTAATTTAATTTTTTTATTTTTTCTTTTATTTTCTTAACTACCATATTGATCTCAAATCACGTTACAATTTGAGTAAGACCGCATTTTATAATTAAAATTTTGATAGAAAATTTATAATTAAATTCTGAGGTGGCTAGCACAACTGTTCCGAGACTATGATCACCACTTAAGTTACAGGATTTATACTTTATTGGTATAAGCATACAGATTCGAATAGCGCTGACGGCTCTAGATCGCATATATAAGACTTATTCTTCAACTAACTCGACTACCCACGTTCTAGAATTATAATTTGTGAAATTGATAAACTTTAGAATTTTTAAGCAAATGATGTTATATTCTCTATTAAAATTATAATTGTGAATTGCGATTTAGCTACCAATAAAATTGGCTCAACTCATAAAAATGTGAAAAATAAAGAAAGATTAAAATAGAATAAAATTTAAATCGGATAAATAATGTAGTATAAGAAATACAACATACACTTATCATTTAACTAGTAAATTAATTACAAGATTCGATTCAGGTGTGTTCAAGATGCCTCCTAGGAGACTGTTGTCGCATTACAAGATCGATCCCACGAGGAACAGGCTGATCATCGTGTCGTGTAACGCCGAAGACATGTTACTTCCCAGCAGTCATTTTACATTCTACGGTGAGAACTTGGCTCCTGGTCGAGGATCCCAAAGATTTCTCCGACACTTAAATTCCTAGACATGTTCGAAAATGTAACAGTCGGATTAACGTTGTTATCGATGTTTCTTCGCGAATCTGCAGAGTATGATCTGGATTTTAAGCTGATACAAAAGCAAGAGTTCAACATACCCGATCATATGATGATCCATGACTGGGCATTCACCGATAATCACTACGTCGTGTTCGCTAATCGGATCAAGTTAGACATCCCAGGTAAGAAAATTAAGTTTACAAAATTATTCCGTTTTGATACCATACTATATTAATTGGATATACACTTAAAATTAATTAACAATAGTGAAAGAAACTCAAGCATATATTAGAATCAACATTAGAGTTTCATTGAGCGATGTGAGACTTAAATCACTGCTTAACAGTGTAATCTGTTTATGCTTATTTAGAAAATATATGAACTCATTATACTTAGAGTTGATTTGAAATGTAATAGGGTCAATAACGGCGGTCTGCGGGTTGTCACCGATGATAACTGCCCTGAGCGTCAATCCTAGTAAGTCTACGTCTCCTATCTACTTGCTCCCGCGGTTTTCCGATGAGGTCTCGGGTCAGCGCGACTGGAAGGTGCCTATCGAACTCGATTCTCAGTTGTGGTTGTTACACACCGGGAATGCCTTTGAGGATCGAGACTCGAGCGGGGCCTTCACCGTTACGGTCCAGGCCAGCGCTTGCTCTTACCAATGGTTCAACTTTCAGAAAATGTTCGGTATGTGATAAGCTCTGGAAGAATATTCTGATTTTTTATAATTCTTTATTAGAAAATAAATAAGAGGAAAATGAAATTAAATTCATCTGAAACGAATGTAAATTGAAAATTTAGAAATGTGTCGAATTTTGTTTGATAGGGTACGATTGGCGGAGCGGCAAATTGGATCCGAATTTTATGAACATCAAAGAGGGAGACAAGAGCGTCTTGCCCCATCTGGTTCAAATCTCGATTAAAATGAACCCGAATGGAGCTACCGAAAAATGCTCTATAGAGCCTCTCGCCACTTGGTCCAAGGCGGCCGATTTTCCAGTGATCAACCAGGCATACGCGGGCGCCAAAAGCAAGTACATCTACGCAGCGACGTCCTCAGGGAATCGACAAGCGCTACCGGATTTCCCGTTTGACACCGTGGTCAAGATGGACACTGAGGGCAAAACGATATCCACGTGGTTTGCCGGTAGGCGGAGGTTCATCGGGGAGCCTATCTTTGTCCCGAGGGGAGGCGTGGAAGATGATGGCTATCTTGTCGTCGTCGAGGTGAGGAACTGTTCTTCATTTAATTTTATTTTTAAACAAGTTATACGTAAATTTAATACGAAAAAAATTGTCAAATTACTGACTATGAAAATAATTTTCAGTATGCCGTTTCGATACAAAAATGCTTCCTTGTCATCTTGGATGCTAGTCGAGTTGGAGAAGCTGGTCAGCTCGTGGCGAGGCTTGAAGTCCCGAAACACTTCAATTTTCCGATCGGATTTCATGGCTTTTGGGCAAAGCAAGTGTAAACAAGCTGGCGTGTGATTCCATTGAAACCGCTTTTGTGAACTACACAAAATCAGAAGCATAGGATAGATAGCTCTTGCTTCGAATTCAACAATGTAAAAGTATGAATATTAGCAACAAAATTATCTATCACCCACATATAAATTCTTCGGCTTTTTTTTTCTCATTTATTCTCATTCGTTTTCCCATAAACAAAAACAACATCATCTTATGATCTGATCTATGGATGGATAGTCGAACCAGTTAATGGCTCGGCCTATGAAACACTACCAGATTCTAAAAGTTTTGCGGATTAGTATTATCGGGTGGGAAATGACCCGAAACAAAATTTCGGACGCTTTTCGGATTCTCTTAGGATGTGTAACGGGTTGACGAAATTTTTCGGATCATTACAGAAATATTTTCGGACCGGTGTCGGGAATTTTTAAGTTTTTTATTTTCGGACCGGTTGTGGGCTAACGTCGGGGGAAACACTTCGGATTTTTTTCGGGTTATTTTCGGATCTGATCACAAATTTCGGACCATTTTCGGACCATTTTCGGTTCTTTTTCGGTTAGTATTGGTTTTGCTAATAAATAATTTTTATTTATCTCGGTTTGTTTTTGGACCATTTTCGGTTCTTTTTCGGTCAGTATTGGTTTTGCTAATAAATAATTTTTATTTATCTCGGTTTGTTTTCGGATCATTTTCCCCTATATCCGAAAATGTGAAAAAATGACCCTCAAAGGACCCTCAAAATTTGGTCCCCTATATCTCCTCAAATGGTCCGAAAAATGTTGTCCGAATATGGTATTTTAATCCCGTCCCCGGAGACCCGAAAAAAATCCGATAACAAAATCGAAAATTTATTTTTCAGACTTATTTGAGGACAGTTTTCGTGTGTCAAATTTAGGCCCGAAATATATACTTTTTCGGGTCTTTCTCGGATCTTTTACGGTGAAAATATGATCTGCAAAAAATTTAAAATCTGACAGTGAAATGCAGATACACTTGATTTTAGATTCAAATCATTGAATGATTTTGAACAGTATAAATCAAATTAAACAATCGGAAAATGTCTCTATCCAAAATAAAAGAAAAAACACTTTCTAGATTTTTAAATATACGCCCATATGAGTGGTCATAACAATATCAATTTTCCAGAGTCACAGAGCAAGGTAAAAAAATGAATCCTTCATTAATTAATTGATGTAAAAGAACATTATATAGATATATTTTTACAACTGACAAAATAAATATGAATAAATTCTCTTACTGAGCTAAATTAGATAAATATGAAAGGCGGATGCAATTTGGTTGCAAAAAGGCGTTGGGTCAACAATATGACGCGGTCATCCACCTTTTAAAACTCAAATGAACATTTCACTTGTGTTCGTTATCATTCACTCCAAACCCTTCCAAATTCGTCATAGGATAAAGCCCATTTATCCTTTGGCGTGTCATATTACAATTGGATGGCGCGGTCGTTCGTCCTCAAGATTCTAATCAGCTTCTTGAACTTCTGTTCAAAAACTGCGGATTGCATTTGATAAGCAATAAAACCCAATTCGGCTTTCAATTTTTTTGCAATGAACATTGTTCATGAAATTACTATGAAAGTGTCTACAACACACTCAGTGGTATGCTTTAGAAGGAGCCCATTCAGGCATAGTCATAGCGTTTAAAATGCACGCATGCCGATCCGAAATAACACAAAATTGGTCTTTGTCGGTCACACTCATACGATTGCAGCTCATAAACCACTCTCAACTGTCAACATTCTCACTTTCTATCAAAGTATAGGTTATCAGAACCACATGATATTGAGCGTCTAAAGACACCGCAACTAGCAATATCCCCTTTCACTACCTGTAAAGATGTGTTTCGTCGACCGATAATACTAGACGACAATGTTTGAAGGTCTCAATTGCCGGTGCAAATGTCCAAAAAACCCTATCAAAAAATACCGTTTCAGCATGCATTGGGGTAGTGTACCAATAAACAACTGTGTCGGGATTGGACTTCTGAAACATGTGCATGTACGCAGGCAAAACCTCGAACGACTCATCCCAATTACTAAACAAGTTCTTCATTACCTTCTGCCGCTCTTTCCAAGATTTCAAGTAAGAAATCTCATATCCGTAGGTATTCTTAAAATAATTAACAATCTGAGCCGGAGAAATATGTAAATTTTCTTTGTCGAACTCACCATCTCAAATCCTACAAAGTTTTTGTTAAGATGGATGTTGTCATTTGGAATTACATCTGATTCACATGTGTATGGTCCTTTATAGACACTCACAACAAACATCAACGTTCGCTTCTTCATAACAATCCGCAAATGTCATTTGCAATTAACATTGTTTTCTCCAACCCGTCGACACTTCAAATTGAGCAAATCCGAATTTGACTTCGCAACTTTATATTCTACACGATTCTGCAAAGAGTATGCGTGACAAGTATGAACTGCAGCTTTTTTTGTCACAAATAGTTGCCTCTTGTAAAACTCGTCATCATCAGAATTGTTGTAGATTAAAGGTGACTCGACCTCACCCACCCAATTTGAAATGTCACTAAAGGCCGAATAATTTAAATATTCGGGTATGGATCCCATATGATCATACTCGACTGGGTTAGAAGACTAGTCAGTCTCAAAATACTCATTTCGTCCGCCATTAAACCCACCATCGTTGTTAAAATCTTCAATTTCATGCTCAACATCCTCTTCAACAAACAAATTATATGTTAAATCCTCCGCAACTTGCTCATACTTATCACTATCTCCATCTAAGATTTCTAATTGTTCATTGTCATACTCATCTAACCACCGGATTATCAAGAATCTCCAATGTTCCCATAATGGCATCGCCAAAGTTCGAATTATTGGCCGACATGACAAATAAATACGTATCAATCATCACACATTTGTCTTAAAAATATCTCAAAAAACCCTAAACAACAACTAATAAGGAGATTCAGAAACATGTCCATACAAACCCTCCACCATATCTATACATACAAACAAATTAACTACACCTCTTCCTAATTCCAACATATCCATATAAACCAGAAACTAATATTATCCATACAAACCGTAAACCATGAAAACACTAACTTGCCGACAATGGTAGACTAACTCTTTAACTCGCAGAATCAACAAAATCCAATTATAAAAGATATTAGAAAAACTAACCTCTTTGTTGACGAAATTTAAGACTCCTCCATAATGGTAGACTCCTCCAAACACTAACCCACCAGATCGCCGGTGGTCTACTTCTGCAGTCGCCTGAGTTTGATTCGCCGTAGGAGGTTTTAAGGTTCTTACCCGTCGAATGAATAAGAGATCGGTTGCGTCGCGATTTCGTATCTGATTTAAGGCGGTTGGAGTTAAATAATACGACGTCGTCGCGACGTTACGCTACAATTGTTACTCACTAAAGTGGCGAACAACATCGCATCGTGCAATCCAGACCCAGATTCAAACGGCTGTTGGATCCAACCGTTGTTTCAAATATAGGCTCGAATGTACTAAAAAGTTCCGAGAGCTACCTCCTTTGAACCGCTGTTTCAAACTGAGTTTTACCTTAATCTAGACTCAGTTTCAAATTGGTACAGGAATACAAATCCAGCCACCGTTTGAAATGACAGTTCGTTTAAGGTACACCACGGTTGCAAACTCGCACTTGTCCACCTGTTAAACAGAGTTCGTCAAAAGTAGGCCATTTCGGTAAATTTTTTTCATGTGAGGCCAATCGAGAAAAGAAAATTTAAAAAAGGGGAAAAAACGGACAACAATCCTTAAAATTACTACAATATTTATAAAAAAAATTATGATACTCTAGAACTCTGTTTCTTAATTTAAAAAAATTAATGAAATAGAGTGATTACAAGAAAAATATTTTTTTAAATTGAAAGTTTGAGAGAAAAAATGTATATTTTATACGGGTGTGATGAAATGAAATAAATAAAATAAGCTCAACAAGGTGGACTCGGGCCAGGCCTATGTAGAAATTTCTAGGGCACAAATATTCGCAATTTATCCCCAAATCTGAAATCTGCGGTCGAGTTCCAGTTGCTTTATCTTCGCGCTTCTCGGAGAAGGAAGGACTCGCTGGGCGGAAGCGTCTAGAAGGGATCGGAGCAATCGCAGGAGGTTTGAAAAGCTTTCAATTTATTTGATCTGTGTGTCGTACGACAGAGGAAAAGTCGGGGTGTTGTGATCACCGTTTGTAACCATTGAGGTAGCGTGCGTGCACGGAGAATCGACGTCCGAAGCATGGATGGGAATATGGCGCAGCTGCAGCAGAGTCTGATGGAGGTCGAGATTGAAGCGGAGCAACTCCTGTTAGCGCGACACCAGGTACTCTGTTTGAACAACTTCCCGCTTGTGAGTTTTGAAAAAATTGAAAGTTGAGCTCCAGGAAGAGTTGAAAGAATATGCTGGAGTGTCTATGGATTGTGATGTTTGTTTCCATTTCTAATGTGAGCATATAGTGAGGTTATTGATTGTCTTCATTCAGTCTGAAATTTTGATAATTTTGAAGTCCTTTTGTGAAGTAAGATGCGGCTCATTTTCGTCTGTATCATGATTTATGATTGATACTCATAGTTAAATTGCATATCGTAGATGTGTAATACCAAGTTTAGAAGAGTTAAGCAGGGAATAAAAGGAATAGGAAGTTAATATTTCTGTATTCTAAATAAGGAGGTCAAAATTGAAGCTGACAACTCTTAACACGACACGAGTTAATCTGATGAATAAGCTCTTTTTTGTAATTGGGATAACTTTCAAAGTTGAGTTAGGAAGAATTAAAGGTGATGCTGAGATGTCAATAGTTTGTTATCTTTGATGTTGTTTCTCATTGAGTATCTGAGATTAGGTGGCTGTATTTCAAATGGAAGCATGTAGTGACATTGTTGAATGTCATCAGAGTCTGAAATTCATAAGTTTGTATTCTAAAGTTCTTTTGTAAAGCAGGATGTGGCTCGTTTTACTGGTATTATGATTTTTGATTGATGCTCGATCTTAGTGTTTTGGTCATATGTGTGTAACAGCAAATGAGAAGCAGAATCTTAAAGAAAAAAAATAGATAATAGGAAGTGCATATTAGTCCTTTTTGTATTTTAGAAATGATTGAACTTAGATTTCTGGTTTGGTTGACATGCAGCTGGTTGAGAATGACAGAGTGCGCAACGGGAACAGGGAAGCTCTAACAGCTCTGAGAAAGCGAGCTAAGACAACAAAGACCAGTGTGACATCACCTTTTGGGTCCATTATGAAAGATGTAGGGGGTTCTGGATCAAAGCCGCTGGTGAAAGAAGTTTGTACCACTTGTGGCAATCATGACTCCATGGAGAAGACATGGATGATGTTTCCTGGAACTGATATTTTTGCGAAAATGCCATTTCATGCTGCTCATACAATATTGGAAAAAGGTCTGTCTCTTTTGCTTATCCTCAATGTGTTGGGTTCCTCTGCTGATAAGGTGTAAGGTTGCAGACTGTTATCTGCATGTTTTAGACTAGATGATAATCGTAGAGGCAAGATTGGCAGAGAACTGTCATGTTCTAGAGTGTAAGGTCTGAGAAATTGTGTTATCTGCATTTATTATAAGCTTAAGGACAAATAAAACTGCCTCTTCAAAAAATATTAATCAATCCTGGCCAGCCAACACTTGGGGTGCTTATAGTGGAGCAGTCTCAAGTAGCAAACAGCCAAATCAGTGTACAATTGCCTGCAGTAATATCACTCTGTGTGGTAGAGTTTTGGATGTAATGCTTCTTTTAATCTGGCTCCTCACTTTTAAGGCATAACTGTAGTAGCTATTGAAATTTAGTATGCATGTTTCCCATCCATAGTTTTAGTCTATAAAAAGAATTGCAAAGTCTGACGAGGGCTTTCAATGGCTATTTGTGCTAATGGTAATCTAATGGAACTCACATAGTTGAAATAAAAACATGCTTCCCAGAAGATGAATTTACAGTCACTTCGCAAAGTTGACGAGTGAACAGTTTACATTTGTTTTTGTAGCTAATGGTGATGCATTAGATGGAATCAGTACTCTCATTGCAGCATTTTTTGTAATTGTAAACACATATATGTCGGGCTTCTGCAAATTCTTAGCTGCCTGTTTCCTGACTCATACTTACGTTTAACTGATGGTTCTATTTTGTACTTCATTGCATGAAAATTTTGATTTTAATGAATGAACCTCAGGATGATAAGAATCACTGGGCAAGTTTCCTACCATTGAGTGAATAAATTAATTATGTTTTTGGTACTGAACCAATGAGCGGTGTGGAAGTGTTGGGCTGTTTGTCAGCCATAGTTTGCTTGATATCAGTTAGAATATTGTGCCTTACCTCAGCCCACTATATAGCTAGCTCATGTCTTTCCTTTTATGGGATATTGCAGATCAATCATGTCTTGATTATGAGGCAAATAAACTACAAAGCTATGTGAAGGAAAAGGCCTTCATAATTTCTGAAAAAGGTGTTCTTGCCGACAAATTTGGTCCTGGAGTTCTTAAATCACTAGTGACTTTAACTGACAAACCCAAGTAAGTTTGCCTATGCAAGTGCTGATTCTAAAACTCCTACTGGCATATACAAAACTCTGTTATCTGCTTTACATTTCACCATGCGGTGAATGACAGCTTTTGACTCTTTCTCGCCTAGGTTCTCGGTATATTCTAATCAATATTATTTGTCAGCCCTGGGTTAATCATCACGGTGTGATCCGGATATTTACATTGTATTCTTCATATTCATCTTTGTATATATGTATATACTGGACATGTCGCATGTCTACATCTGCTCAAATATATAGTTCCTGTTGTTTCTTTGCTCTATCAGGATCACTAATAATAATAATTGATGTTATAAACTAAACATATCATTTTGATCCCTATAGATAGTTGATACTGTAAAGTATCATCTTCGCACTAACTCTTACGATTTTGGAACAAGAACGGTCATAGGCAGTACACAGGGATTTTATTTCTATGCTTCTACATGCATTTATTGATGGTATACCAGAACTATTCACATTATACTTTCTGTTTGATGACTTGGGCATTTGTGTTGGTTTCGGATCTTGGTCTGTGTAAATCTCCATGACGAAGCTGCCTCTTTATGATTGTCTTCAGAGGTTGTAGTACCCTCATGTGTCCGTGATCAGAGAGATTGTAGTTTACATTTTGTATTGATTCTAGAGTGTTGTTCATAAATCTCAGATTAGGCTTTATTTCCTTCATATTCATCAGAAAGAGGCTGAAGGACCATGAGTAAGGTTCATCTTCTTTCTTCCCAATTAATGGGAAGTTTCGTGGGGTGAACAATAATCGAAATTTCTGCAACATCTTCTGCCTGTAGTGGTCCCTAAACTTAACATGCAGAAACCTACTCAACAAAATGACAATTTAGGTCTGGTAAACCATGCTTGCAGACAGCCTTTAATGCTTTTTGAATTCAATACTCTGTATCAGAAGTTGCTCTTTAACTGGTGATACTAACTGTATTTTGATAAGTATGATATGTCATGTGAATTTCCGTTGATTGTCAGCGGCAAGCTTAATTGATGTCTCATATGTTTCAGGTAAACAGGGGCCGTGATTGCTGAACTGAGCGAAAATCTTCATTGACAAGTATGTGCAAGGAACCGCGGTGAAGTTCAAGAGGCTTGTAGTATTGAATTATTGTACGAAAGAGGTTGCCTCTACTCTTCAAGGCAGACTAAGACAGACATGCACCTACCTGACAGCTAGAACATTAAAATTGGGGTGCACACAGAGTCCTTGATTATTGTTGAATTGAATCAACCTATGATTGTTCATTATCTGAACCTGTTCTTCTCAGATCCTTGATTACGTTTTGCCGTTTCATTATCTGAACCTGTTCGTTCTTCTATCAGTTACAAGAAATTTGGTGCTGGATCTGAGAAAATGATAGCTGGATAAGACACCTTGAGGTAAAGAGCTTACTCATTTGTATCTCAATTAACGGCTATGGATCAATTGTCCGCCAAGCTACTAGTCTCTTTATGGGAAATACCTCGGAGGCTCATGTTTGGTTTGCATCTCCTAGGCAAGTAAGAACCTTAAATTTAAGAACCTGTCCTGAAGGTTTTACTAGAGAAGCAACAGGTTGCTGATGAATCTCAATAATTGGTGTTCCTACGGGCCTACAGACATAAATGCATGCGATGGCATCACACTGTTATGGTGCTCATCAATCATCCATCTGCCTTTGTTGTTTAGTTATGAGATTGTGACAAGGCGATGTCTCATCTTTTTGAGTACACATTTTGTATGGACCTGTTCCATCCATTTCCATGCCACTTCATTTTCTGGTGACCATAGGGTGTGTTTCGTTTAGGGAAAATTTGGTGGAAAGTAAAATTTAAAGGAAAATTAGTAAAATTTAATGTTTGGTTTAGATATAAAATGTGAGAGAAAGAAAATTATGTGGTAAGTTAGAAGGAAAGTTAGGCAAATTAAAAGGAGTTTTAAAACTTTCTTTCAAAATTTTCATTCTAAACCAAACAAAGGAAAATCAGATGGAATCCATGATGGATTTCATTTTCCATCAAATTTTCCTTTCCCTATAATTTTCCCTAAGGCTGTGTTTGGTTTAGGGGAAATTTAGTGGAAAGGAAAATGTGAAGGAAAATTGATAAAATTCAATGTTTGGTTTAGATGGAAAATATGAGGGAAATAAAATTACGTGGAAAGTTAGAAGGAAAGTTAAGGTAAATTAAAAGGAGTTTTGAAACTTTCCTTCAAATTTTCCAATCTAAACTAAACAAAGGAAAATAATATGGAATCTATGACGGATTTCACTTTCTATTAAATTTTCCTTTCCCTACAATTTTCCCTAAACCAAACACAGCCTAAAGCTACCCTGAAACTTGAACTCTTAAATTAGTCCTTCGCCCTTTCATCACCTTCCTCACATTGTAGGGCCGCAAACTGGTCTAGAATGATGATGTTCATGTTCAGCTCGTTAAAAATTTTCAAACTTAAGATTAGAATTAGTAAGTTTTATTGTTGAAGTTTGGTTCGTTTAATTTTACCAAGTTGGAGTCTAGCTCCACACTTGAACATCTGGATGGATCTAACATAAGTTTAACGAATTTGATCGAGTTTTAACGAACTGTTTGTTTATGAATCTCATTCCTTAACTAATAACATTATAAATATATTTAAAAAATACATAATTGAATTTACAAACGAGTCTCACACAAATTATAAATGAGTTTAAATAATTTTTTTAAATGCGTCCATGAACGAATTGTTAGCTAACATAAATGAATTGAATAGCTCATTTAGCCATTTATTTAGTTTCAAAATTACGCTCAAATTTGGTTCTTTTATTTTAAAACTAATTTTTGACTAAATTTTTTACTTAATATGTCACGAACAATTCACAAATGTATTGACTCGCGTAAAATATTGTTATATGATCTTGACGTATAATCAATCATTTGCCTGCAAATAATATGTCAAAACCAATCCAATCCCCAGCTAGAGACATTCGTTAACACAGTGATTAGCCAGAATCGCCGATCAAACCAGGCTGCGTATGGCTCCTCACCTCGGGCTCGATGGGCCCAACCCATCCCATACGATACGTGTCGAGTTGAGAGTAGGAGAGACGCTCGTCGTACGTTAGAAGATATGTCTCCTTCCTTATTTGTTGTTTTCCCAATTTCCATTGCCCAGCCCTTGTAACTGTTTTCCTTTCCCTTACATCAATTAAAATGTTCCAATAAAATTTGAGCCTCCACTCGAACTCATTAAAATTTAAATAAAATCGAATTTGAATATAATTTTAGGGTAAACTATAACATACTTCCAACTACTACACAGTTTTAAATTCAGTATCGAATTTTTTAATTATTTAATTTCAGTGCCGAATTGTTATTATTATTCAATTTCAGTACTATAAACTTATTATTTTTTTTAAAAAAAGGGGATCGATAGTGGTTCCCCACTTCCCCTTAGTGGTCAGGGGCCGCACACCCCCTCCACTTTGATAGTGTACGCCCATACTCACTGCGGGCCAGCTCACGCGCACCTCCAGTGTATCTAAGCGTAAATGCGGTACCAACAGGGCTTGAACCTAAGACCTTGAGGTTGTTAGACAACACCCAAAGCCACTAGGTCAACACCTTGTTGGTAGTACTATAAACTTAATAGAAATAAGTAATTAGCATGAAATGAGAGAATTAATTTGGGAGTCTAACTATTTAGTTAGGATTTTCAAATTTACATTAACATGTCGGAAAAACACTTCATTTTTCTTTATAAGTTTCATGCTAATTATTTCATTCTTTTAAGTCTATTGTACTAAAATTGAATAATTAAAAAGTTTGGTACCGAACTTGAAAATGTGTGCTATTTTAAAATATATTTTTATAATTGATCCTATTTTTTAAAAACTCGTTGAAGCTCGGCTTGAGTTCAAACTCATAAAAATTTATAACGAATGAACCTGAACAATATGCAATATGGAGTGTTACAATTCGGTTCGGTTTTTAATAAAAAATCATATCAAACCCTTAACAATCAGTTTGAGAAATTTAAAACCAAATCGAACCGCTAGTTTTAAAAAATCAAACCAAAATCAAACCACATGGTTCCATTTGGTTCGGTTAATTTTTAAATGAACTTTATTGAGTAATTTAATTACTAAATAGGAGAATTTTCATGTAAAATCCTAATTTTGTTTGATTGAATCGGTTCGGTTTAAAAAAATTAAAAACTTAACCAAATCATTAGTCGTTAATTTTTCAAAATTCAAAAATCGTAACCAAACCACTAACATTTCAAACTGAACCAAAACTATCGGTTCAGTCCAATTTAAATGAATAACTGATTTATCAATTTTTATTTACAATCCAACTCTCACTCATCATCT
Source organism: Kalanchoe fedtschenkoi (assembly GCA_002312845.1). Classification (NCBI taxonomy): domain Eukaryota; kingdom Viridiplantae; phylum Streptophyta; class Magnoliopsida; order Saxifragales; family Crassulaceae; genus Kalanchoe; species Kalanchoe fedtschenkoi. The sequence goes on along the minus strand of NQLW01000016.1, from coordinate 1,252,568 downwards.
GCACCCCAAAACCTAAACCACTCCATCGCCACTCTCTACGTTTCCGACACTCCAAATCATCACTGACCAATTCAACAACCAAACCAAATAAAACTTTCAATCTTCCTGCTCCTGACAGGCCTCTGAACCCACTGAAAGCTCCACACCATCTCCTTTTCAGATCTTTCCCCTTAATATGATTCCCTCTGTTATACAACCAAACCCTTACCATCATCCCATCACATCTCTTTCTCCTCCTCTCTCTCTCTCTCTCTCTCAATCATACACTCATTAATATAACGATATCTTTATATTAAAGTTTCATCGAGAGTTTTGGGTAATATAAATTATTATTTATGCTCTTTAAATTAACATCATTGAGCTTTTAGAGCGCTTATTAGTTACAAATGATTTTCAAACATTCGTTTTCTTATTCCAGTAAGTATTTAAAACTCTAAATTATACTCCCTCCGTCCTCTAATACATGTCGTTTACGGTTAATTTGAGTAGATTAAGGTGAAGTTAATGCTAGCGGTTGAACAAATTTAATAGGTAGGTGGTTAACATTTTTTTGAAAAAGTTCGTGCAAAAAGTAAAATTGATAGATGATTATTGGTGAAGAATGTATTCTTTATTGATTATGATAATGAAGTGATTAATGTTTGACATTTTAAGGTAGTTGTTGATATTAAATACGCATTGAAAATTGGTAAGTGACAAGTAAAAGTGGACAAAAAAATTCGGTTAAGTGACATGTAAAAGAGGACAGAGGGAGTATAAGTTTTATTGGATCTCCGCATATAGAATTGAATAAAGATTTATTTAATGCACGTGAAAAATTTATTAAAAGAAGATTTTAAAAAACAATGAGGTTGTACTACGTACATAACTATTATTTAACATGATACAAATTATAATCAATAAAATTTACTTGTTACTTACTCACTCGGTCCGGTATTAGATGTCGCGCAGCCAAAAAGCTCGTGAATTAAGAGAATAATTTATGGAAGAGAGAATGAGATAAATATGAAAGGTAGTTGAGATGAGAGAGAAGTAAAATAGATGAGGATTGGTGAGTATTTGAATTGTTGTTGAAAAGATAAAATTTTATAATTAATGTTTGACTTTTAAGGAAATTATGAGAATTAAATGTGCGTTGGAATTGTTGAGTGACAAGTAAAAATGGATAAATAATTTCGGTTAAGTGACATGTAAAAGAGGACAGAGGGAGTAACTCTCTAGGTGTATAAAGTTTTAATGTAAATTATTCAAAATATAAACAATGAAATTATAACGTAACAATATTCTTAACAGATACGATGCTATTAATATTTCACGTAATAATCATCAAACCATTATTGGAAAAATCAAAACCACAAGTAAAGGAACAGACTGGCTGGGTGGCAGCTTGTAGCTTCCTCCTACTCCCCAAATCCCAACATGTCCCCTGCCTTGTCGTATAAAACCCTAACTCCTACCACTCTCCCTCTTCCTCCATCTCTAACGAAAAACCTCAATGGTGGCGATGTAAGTTTTCTGCCTTGAGTACGAGCTTAAAAGATGTTGGAGTACGAGCTGTGGGGAACCCCGTCTCAGATGACCCTGGCCAACTCCGGCCACGACCCACCAGCTGTGGCCTCTCACCATGGCGTAGAGACTTTTAGCACCAACGCCAGCAGTAGCCATCCCCAGAGCCACAACTCCGCTCTTCCGCTGGACTACGCCCACCAAAACGCAGCGTTCTGGAGCTCTCCAAACCCCTACACCTTCTCCTACGCGCCCCTGCACAACCAAAACGCAGCGTTCTACAGCTCTGCAAACCCTAACTTCTTTCTGAAGACGGAGGAGGGATCGCTGGGGACAAGACTCGGGCTCAACTTGGGGCGGCGGACTTACTTCTCCGCGCAGGATGATGGCTTCGTCAGCCGCCTCTACCACCGCGGAGGGCTCGGCGGCAGTGGGTCAGTTAGCGCGCCGAGGTGCCAGACTGAGGGCTGCACAGCGGATCTCAGCAACGCGAAGCAGTACCACCGGAGGCACAAGGTCTGCGAGTTCCACTCCAAAGCCGCCACCGTCATCACCGGCGGCCTCACCCAGCGCTTCTGCCAGCAGTGCAGCAGGTGCCCAGTTTACCATTTTACCCTTCCGTAATTCAGTCTCCCTCGCCACCTCCGTTGTCGATCCCGAGGGTATTCCGTCATTTAGTTTCGGGAAAACCTGGGTTTCTAATTATGGCAAGTGTGATAATTAAATTGAGCATATAATTAATTTACATTTTTAAAAATCTGAATTTGATTAATTTTTGTCAGATTTCATCTCCTGACCGAGTTTGACAACGGGAAGAGGAGCTGCCGCAGGAGGCTGGCCGAGCACAACCGCAGGAGGCGGAAGACGCCGCGGCAGCCGTCGAGTCAGGGCCAGCTCGAGCTTCAAAAATCCCACATGGACAACTCCTCTTCAGAAACCCTAGCAAGTAACTATAATGACGATAATATTAACTCATTCATTAAACAACCTTAGTCTCATTATTAATTCTCCATCACTTTATGTAACAAAAAAATTAATGGGAAAAAGATACAAGGTGACACTTTATTTATTTATTTATTTATTTTTCATTTTAGAGATTATAAAGTTCTATTGTTTTAGACTGTTAGATTTATAAGATTTTATATTTATAGAGTTTGCAGATTGTGAAGATTTATTAATTACAAAAGATTTTAAGATTTTTTGGAGTTTCCAAATATTTGGGGTTTAAGATTTTCAGATTTTAAGATTTAGGATTAGTTTTTAGGATTTAAAAGTTGTAGAGTATATAGAATTATGTTTTAAATATTAAAATGAACAAAAAAATTAAAGTAATATTATTGTGCCCGACCACTTACCTAATCTAGAAAGATGTCACTCATATCAACCTCAAAATTTAATTAGGTCCAAAATAGGTTTTTGAATAATGAGTATATGACATTTTAATTTTTATCTTTAGAATGTCTACCGGAATCATCAGCCATGACGCATCCATCTTAATCGGTCACTGTCGCAATATCACCGCCACGGATGACCCTGGAGCATTTCAGGCATGGGCCATACCAGGCGATGGCCTCATCATCGCCTTCGTCGAGCTCCTCCAAGTTCTTCGCGAATTAACAACTACTCAGAACCATCCTAAAATTCGATCATGCTGGCTAGCTCGCTCGCTGCTGAGATGAGCTCTGGAAATGGATTTGACTTGATCTCCTTGACGCTGATGGTTTGGATGAGAAATGGAACGTGACAGTAATATGACAAGGTCAGAAGTTTCTACAAGATTTGTAACTTTGTTTGGTTTTTTTGCTGTGTTTGCTCGGTCAAACTTGTTAAACCAATTACTAAGCTTTTTATTATCATTATTTATTATGAAATATTGTGACGATAACTTATAATTTTTTGCAATCATATTTTAAATAACTTATAATTAAAAAATAGAAAAAACTACAAAAAAAGCAAGTATGAACTATAATACCACACTTTCTTAAATTGATGGTGTAACTATCAAATTTTACAATTTTACGGAAAAAGTCATTTGAAGTTGTTCTGTAATTGATTAAACAAAAAATCAAACCTAATAAATTTCTGAAAAAATATAATTTAATCTTTAATACCATAAACTAAAACAACAAATTACAAAAATTACAAAAATTCATCATTTTTATCTAAGGTGCCGGTTTGGGTATAAAAATGATTTTTCATTTATTTTTAATTATATTGTGCTAATTTGTGTGATTAGAGATCAAACTAAGGTTATTTCAAATTTTATTGGTTGTGAATCAATCAATTATAAAACAATTTCAAATGACTTTTTTCTTAGAATTACAAAATTTAATAGTTACACCCATAATTTCAGAAAGTGTTGTGTTTCATACCTCCTTTTTATAATTTATCCTAAAAATTAATACACTTAATTTGAATAGGGAAGACGGAAGGAGTAATTAAGCCATCAAGCATTAGAAAGTGAAGGTGATATTTGACAATCTTAGTTTATTATCTGAATCCCCCTATTAATAGATTGCGTGCATTATAAATATAATAATTATAATTATAATTTTTTTTAAAAAAGGCTGAAGGAGTAACGAATAGTGAAATCGTAATTCCAATTATTTTTTTATTAATGCCGATCGAACTTGTATGTGAGTAAAGAGAATAATAAATGCATAAAACTCTAGAAGAAATGGTGAAAAGGAACTTGATGAAGGAGAAGCTATTCATGATAATTGAAGGCTGGAAGCCATGGCCATTCATAAGAAAATTCGATTCGTATAGTTGATTGCATCAATCAATCGATTGACCCATGGCTCGACTTATATGTTGAATTTCGTCTGATTTAACGAGATTTTATTTTCACTGTGACTTTAAAAATATACATAAGTTTTATTCTAAGTGAGGAGAGAACTAACGAAAAAAATTGAAAAGTAAGCAAAAAAAAGAAGAAAAAAAAGGGTTGAGATGTTAAATAAGAATGGTTGTTAGGGAGTTATGACGGGATTTAATTACTTCAATTTTTTTAAAATCAGATGAATTATATTTAAAAATATAAAGAAGTGTGGTTTGGAGTGATTTGAAGGATTCAATTACTTTGAAAATTCGGGTATAACTACTTTCTCCTTCCACTCCAAAAAAAAAACTCGAGAACAAATCAACTCCATTTCATTTTATTAAGTGATGTGAGACATACGATGAAAAGTAATGACATGTATTTGCTGGTGCTTGTGGCGAGGTTGAGGAGCTGTCTCCTTGTTAGAGGACAACGTCGCTCAGGAGTCCGAGTCTAATACGAACAACAACTTGTGTGAAGGAGATGTATGAGAGACTAAATGAGGCTAATATTCAGAGAAAGTGCTCTCTACTGCGTTACATGCATCTCTATCTTCATCTCTCACATTCTTCAACTCTCTCAAACATTACTTTCCACTTTTACCCCTCTAGTCCGACAAGCACGTTGTGAATTCATTCATCCAATGCGGTTGACCACTTGACAGTTCACCTCGCTAGTTGTGATTCTGAGGAACATGGACAACACAGTACTCAGTACAGATATGTTCTTCTGGTAGTATTTTGCTTATACATGGGCCGGAAGTATAACTAGATAGGCCGGCCCCATACATATTCTACCATTACTAGAAAAGCAAGAAGAGCCTCTAGGGTTCTCCTCTATGAGCAATGGCTAATGTATGGAGATTGGAGATCATATGATAGCTAGTGTGATGCAAATGCTAGTTTTATTATTATATGTCACTACTTGGTCACTTCGATTATAATCGAGGCACAGCCAGTATCGCGCATTTTTTTAGTCGATATGAATCAGTCACAAGTAACAGATGGATATCTGCATTCGATTTCGCAATGTTTTGTTTGAAAACATAATTGTCGTTGCTTGTACGAATGTAAACCAGCCTGAGAAAATGGTACATAATTTCGTTGCTTGGAATTTTTAGGTTGGTGATACAAGGTGATAGCCAATTATTACTTCATTAGATCTGAGTTCTGTAACCCATGCATCTGATTTTTTTCAAATAAAGATAATATATGAAAAATATCCTCAAATCTGAACACAAAATATATCAAAGCTAAACATAAGTTGGTTTTTTTTAGCACGTGACTTAGCCGAATCATGAAGAACTTTTTTAGCAAAATCACTACATTTATAGATCTTCAATTTTCGCGGTTTGGATAGATGATCGAAAATTTCTTTAGAAGTTTAAAAAGAGTTATTGGATAAATCTTTTGCATGAAGATTACTGAACTCCACTGCATTCAATAGTGTTCTTCATCTGATTTATGTACTTTAGGAATACCTAAGATGGAGAAAAAATAGGTCTTGAGGAAGATGTGGCTGGGATAAAGGGGAAAGAAATTGCATTAAGAGTAGTTGAATGAAGAGCATTTACAGCTTATTGAGCCAGAGGTGGAAGAGGAATAGATGATTGAAACGTTGGCTGAACCAAAATCGATTTAAACTCAACTAAATTTGGAAGAATCGGGAGAAATCCTAACATATATATGAGAAACTCTAGGCACCGCCTATCGAGAGATGCAACAACTTGAAAAATCCTAACCATCATGTCATCATCGAAGACACTGTATTCCTCATATCTAAAGAGACCGTCCGTAGTCCTCATATTTCGTAAAACCAAAATTGTTGACGCTGAAGAATGCATAGTCTCCGCGGCTAGAGAGACCGTAGTCACATCAGACGATTTCTCAAATTCGATGAATTGAATCTGATGATCGGAAGAAATTTTCTGACATCAAATTCAGGAACTATTAGGATGTGGATCACACCACGTTTATATCGTATGCTCCGTCTATGATGATTGAGTACGCATAACGATGGAATTCTAAACGAAGATGATGACTATCAATATAATGAAAAATATTGATAGTCGAAGAACGAACTGAAATAGAAAATGCGAAACTGTTGGATGTTGATTCCAATTGAAGAATTTCACAAAAAATTAGATAGTTCGAATGGAGAGATTGAATCTTGGGGAAAAAGACACCACACCAAATCTGAAGATTAAATTAATGAGATGAAATAATAAAAGATAACGGATAAATTAAAAAAAATAACAAAAAAGAGGATAACCGAAAATGAAATGGAGAAAAGCTGTATGAGAGAGGAGTCATCAAGAAGCTCGTACGTGCATCTAATTGGAAGTGGAGTTTTAGAAAAAAGAAAATGACTCATTGATGGACGCTAACAGACAAAGAACTTGAATTGAATTTAACTGAAATATATTTTTCAATTTTCACTTTGTTTAGCAGATACTTTGTCACAACCACCGGCTATACTGATGTTGAAAGCCCTAGCGAAATGAGTACTCTTATATATGTAGTCTTTTCATGTGCGAGTAAAAACAGAATGAAACGTGAATTGAATAAATGAAGAGGAGAGTGTAGTAAAATGTGAATTATGTAGAGTAGGGCTTCGTCTAATTAATGCCCTTCAATGAATCTGAAGAAGTAGACCCAGAGACGAGGGTTTGATCGATTTCAATGTTTCTGTGTCGTATAGTTCTTAACCCACGCTATACCCACAATCGTCCATATGTACTTAGACGTGGGATTTTCATCATCCAAGAGTGCAATAAGTTTTTACCCCCAAGCCAAGAGCAAGAAGAAGCTCTTTATTAAAAATCAATATTTGGTTGAGTGACAGAATCATACAATTTTCTTCAATTCAATTCACCAGCCCAATGGAGGCGCAAAATCGTCATAATGCCCACATTGGGAAGATGAATTCCCCAGTGATCCTCAATTGATATTATTTGCGAATTGGAGACGAGATACAGATATATAAACCTTAGTTGTGAATCACACGCAAGTTTTATAGGGTTAGTTTATTTGTGGAAGTATCTCACATCGATTGTGGAAAAGTCGAGATAGGAGAACTATATATTTATTGAATTGTTGAATCATATTTTAAAAGTCTGGTGTTTTAACTCGTATTGAGTATACAATCCAATTGAATCAGTCTAAAATTCAATATAGTATTAGAACTAATGGTTTGATCTTAAATATGTATACATGCAAGATGTAGTACGTGTATTGAAAGCAGAGGAGAGCAAAAGTAGTGGCATTTCAAATATGAAAGGAGCCGCAGAACGCAGTGAGCTGATTAGGTTAGAGAGATTGGCCCAACATTATAGGATGTCAGCGTTGAACCTCGGGAGGGGGGGAGATCCAGTGAATATACTTACAAAGATGACACATGATGAAAAGAAGGCATATCAAAGTATTTATCGATGGGGAGCATGCGTCATTTCTTAACTAAAAGGGAAATTATTTAATAATGGTGAAGAAAAGAGGGACAATATATTTGGATTGTTGAAATATACTTTACAAATATAAGTTTTTGAGAGTCACGTCGGGAATGAGCTAATGATTAGGTCAAAGTGACTAGAACAATGAGAGGACGTGAGCTGAACCTCGGAAAGAAGGAAACACAGTGTTCGCACCTACAGAGTAACAGAGAGGACACCAATCATAGAGAGAGCATAACAAAGTGTTGATAGAAGGAAGCATGTATCATTTCTCAAATAAGACAAGATTATTAGATCAAATTTAATTATTTGATGAAATATTTCACATCAAACAATAAAAAGAATATGAATGATTTATAATAAATTTTAAATCTTGATGTCTTTTAAATCTAAATTTGTACGTCACAACAGACATACAATCCAGAGCGAGCACAAAATTCATCAAGTATGTCGCATCTCAAAAATTCAAGCCATATGGTTTCTATACGATAAATTGGGTTCGTGATCATAGGTGGATCCACTGGGGGGCGAGGGGCAGCCGCCCCCGAATCCCACCTAAATTTTTTCTATGATAAAAAAAAATTATATATATATAAAATAAATTTATATGTATAATTTCAACGAAATTTTTAATTTTGCTCCCCAAATTCAATCAAAATTTTTAATTATATAATTTTACCCCCGAAAAAAAATTTCTGACTCTGCCACTGTCCGTCATATATATTGCGTGTTTAACATTTAAAAGCTTAGACTACTTCACCAGCCTGCCCACCATCTATGATGGCATATTTGCATTGCATGTCACGCTCACACACCAAATATGACTAAACCACTTTACTATCATCCAAACACGCCCTTAAGGCACATATAACTACTAGTAGCCAACAAACACTTGCTGCTTCTACCGCTCCTCCATGCATCTAGTTAGCACATAACATCCTTGAGAAGCTTGTAGCGTTTTGTAGCGGTACGAGGCGAGGGCACCCCGCCTGCTTGCTTCTTGCTCTCTTCATGGTGATCGCGCTGCTTCATCACCCTGTCCCTGGAGCTCTGCTCTCCTCGGTTGTTCGCTTGAAGGTGACGATGACGGTGCTCAGTTGTTCTCCTACTCACAGCATGACTTGCAGCTGCCTGAGGCTTCGAAGAAGTCGATGTGGAGGTTCTCTCCTCATACCGGCACCAGTCACATATGTCGATCTGGGTCGAAGCCTGGCTGCTGCTGCAGTAGTTGCTGCAATAACTACGTACACACCAAAACATCCAACATTAGTAGTTACTAGTTAATATCCAGGATTTTTCTTTTTGGGGATTATTTTGTCCACTTTCAATTCATGAAACAAACACACCACAAACGGAGTGATGGATGCAAGAGAGAAAAGGGTTGATTAGTTACAAAATGATGTCAACTTAGTGATCTGTCAATCAGCTTGAAGCGTTCACAAGAGTTACACTTACGTGTGGATGAAGCAGGTGACAAAGCATCAAACCAATAGATAAACAAGGAAGTACATATAGAAGTAGAAATACGTAGCTAGCTAGCTCAGTCACAACTATCATCCCTACATGTGATATGGTATGATTGAAACCTAATTAAACGCACTCACGTGTTTTGCTAGATGAGAATTTTCTTTCACGTATTCAACTCTATCGCATTCCAACTTTATGCTAAAAGTGCAAATAGTGATAATGATCATTCTAGTACTACTACTACACGAAGAAAAAGAGTATACAGATACGTTACGTTCATGAGATGTTAGGAGTTTTGGTCTGATAGTGATTTTAATTAGGGTTTTCCTATGCGTCAAGACATAAAAGTGTCTTTCAAATAATTTATTTTGTAGTTTTCTTTTTTCCCTTGGTTTAGTTTTTTCTATTATTAAATTTTGTTTAGGAAAATAGCAATTCTGAACTACCATGTTGCTATAATAGCAAAACAGGGATTCACATACGCGCTTTGCTTATCAAAAACCGCATTCTAGGGCTAATTTTGTGAAGTAAAATACGGTTTTAAACTGTAATTTTTGAAAGATATGATAAAAAAATTAACTCAAAAATATGATAGAACAAAAACCAAAACAGATACAGAAGCGGTAGATAGGATTATCCTTCTAAGGCCATTTTCTTTTATGTACTACTAACAGTAGTTGTAACCTTGTAACCTTTTATAGTAAAACATTCACTTAACTAATATATATTTGTCCTTATTTACTTAATTAATATATATTTGTCCAATTTTATTTATCAATAAATAATTTAAATATGATTTAAGAAATTAATTAATTCAGCATAGAGGAGCATGTACTTATTTGCACTACATGTACAATTAAGTTGATTGACCTTTCATCTCAGCATCATATCATATCATATCAAGCCCAGAAAGAAATGGACCAACAAAATGATCCAAACATCTGACCACAACAACAAGACAATATCAAATATTTTCAAGGTCATCTTGAAAGAGAGACAAAAGAATTAAGAAGAAGAAAAGGTCTCTCACACGCACACAATTTGGTGGAAGTCAACATCACACATGAGTGGCTAGTAATGGCTGGCGGTGCTGCTTTTCAACACATCACGAACACACACAAGCTTAAAAATCACGCCTCTGTCTTCTCTCATCCCCCCTTATCGTCGTCGCCGCCGCCACCCGCCAGCCATCACGGTGGCCTCGAGTCACAAACAAAAACGGAAAACCCCAGAAACAAACCGTGTTTGGTTTAAGAAAAATCTGATCGAAAATGAAGTAAGACGTAAAATAAACATAGAATTTCTTCTAATTTTTCGTTTCATTTTACGATCTTCACATTTTCCTTAACCAAACAAAGCCTAAAAAACGAGAAGATGACGAAAAAGAAGGGAAGGAACGTACGAGTGTTGGAGGCGAGTGGTGCATCTGGAGCAGCGGAAGAGCTTGTCGGCAAACCCCACATCACCGCACATGCAGCACACCACCATGCTGCCGCCGCCGCCGCTCATCTGATTCGGCTGGCCGAGTAATCTTTGAAGTCGAAGCTGTATGCGATAAGCATCCACCATTCAAAACCCTGAACTACAACCGGCCACTAGCTGAAATACCACGCTTAATTAGCTACCCGGCAACTGATGATCTTTCTTCCACGCTTCTTCCTTTCACTTGTGGTTTCCCTCTCTAGATTTTTGCGTGGCGAGTTGTGGTTTGGATGAGAAGGAGAAGCATGGTGGGGGCTAGAAAAAGAATTCAATGTGTAAAATATTATTTAAAATTTGGAGAACTATTCTATGCAATGTGTCATTTTCATAAGGTTAAGTTTGGGTTTTAAGTATACGATATTTTATTTCCATTTGTTTGTCTACCATATTTCAGTTTTTAAGTCCAAGCTCTCCTAGTAAGATGAATATATTGAGTGTTACATATGATCACAAAAAAAGAATAATTTTAACATCAAATTATTTATAGTATTTAATTAAAAATTTATATGATTTATAATTAAAACTTCAATTGCATCCATAATGGTAAAAGAAACCAAATTGTAAATTCCAATATAGACTAAATCGTAAATTTTAATAACGCTATCTGATCATACTGAACAATTAGCTCTTCCTCACTAGTCTCGCCAATTAAAATAGTGCAAATTATAATTTGTAATTAATGGGAAAGTGTTTAAACGCTCTAGTTGTATCAGGTTGATTAGTTTATTTTCAATTTTGAAAATTCTTTCTTTTAGAAGCTTATGTATTGTCTATGCGTGAAAAACATTTATTTCCTCGTTTGTGGGATTTATTCGATATTAGTATCTTGCTCGACCTATTTTTAAATTTTTTTATATTTCATAAATATAAATTTATAATAAAAATTTGCAAAAAATATTTTGCAACTTTTTTAAATCTAGAGAACTGTGTTTTTCGGAACCAGATTAAATTGTGAGAAGAAATTACATACATGCTCACCTACCAAACTTCTCATTTGTTTCACAAAGTTATACTTAATTAATGTGAACCGGTTTCGAATATAAGACCGATCATCGGTTCGGTCATCCATGAATGTATTTTAACATATAGAATATTTCATTTGTCATTTTTACATATTACTTAATCGATTTTTTTTTCACTTTTATTTATTACTTAATAATTTTTAATGCGTATTTAATATTAACAACTATCTTAAAATTTCAAATATTAATCACTTCATTATCATAATTAATAAAAAATCAATTTCTCATCAATAATCATCTACCAATATTATTTTTTGCACCAATTTTTTTAAAATAATATTAACCGTCTGATTATTAAATTTATTCAACTACTAACATTAATTTGACCTTAATCTATTAATCTTAAACGGCATGTATGTATTAGAGGAAAAAGAAAGATTTTTGTGTTACTCATTACTACTATTTATATAAACAAGCATTTATTCAATTTATTTATTGCTTACACGCACTTCTCTACTAGTCTACTAATACTATATAAAGTAGTCGACACGCAGAAATTCAGCAGGAATTTAATTCAATTAATTATTATATCAAAATGGGTAAGTCGGTGGGCGCAGTGATGAATGTATGCCTGTTTATTTATTTTTATAGACTTTTCTTTTATGTATTGCTTTGATTTTGTGGTTGTGAGAATTCCCCATCTGTGAGGTATGTTGTTTGAAAGAGATGTGTTGTGAATAATTTAATTATTTATTTGTGGATCGAGTATAGAGGGTTGCCTCAGTCGTTTTCGGTTGAAGGATGAAGAGGAGGAGAGCGACGAAATTGACCAGTTTGCCCTCTGCATTTTGTCTATGCTTTTCTAAATTTTCCTTTTTCATCATCATCCCATATCATCCACACCATTCAAGCTTAGCAAACAAGACCCATTATATTAAAAATTATTTGAATTTAGTGTTACATGCTTTGGTTTTGGTTGATTTCTCAATTTATCAACTTAGCAAACCAGACCTTTATATTGTTGTTATGTGAAAAAAATGGGCCAGGGTTGAGAGTTTTGTAACAAGTAATAAGACCTTGTTACTTTCTTAAATATGGAATATCGTGTTACATAAGGATGTCCTGTAGATGGTGCATGCCTATTTTAGTAAAGAGAGTGATGTTCTTACATATTGTAGGTAAATCAAAATATGTCATGAATCACAAAAAAAATTCTCTCAATTGCACAAAAATATATATCAAAGTATATCCTACTATATAAATAATCAAGTAGTCTGGCTTGAAACAGATAAACCATTTTTTTCCTTGCCTCTTATTATATGTTAATAAATGAGTAAAGATTGAGTAACTTTCATTTTGTAAATATATGTTAGGACAGTTTAGTCTTGCCCAAAAAATTAAGAAATACGGTTAAAAATGGGGTTCCAAATGGATCCGATCATTAGATACTTGAAAATCTTGAACCATATTTTTTTGAATGTGAAGTTCCTAATGAACTCCTCCGTTATTCATTTCAGGTAAATTTGGCATTCTAGGGACAGGTGGTACATCAGAAACCTTACTAAATTTTGTAATTTCTCATTTGATAGGTCCATCAACAAGAATAAAAGCTGCTAGAGCTGGCATTAGTTTGGAATTTTATTCCATTTGGACGGAAAGAAATAGAACGTTTTTCAAGAGTGCAGAAAAAATCATAAGGCGGATCAAGGTTGAGGCAATGGTAGAGCTAAATCTTATGTTGGCTCAAATTTCCAAGACGAAGTTAACACACAACAGAATGTATGATGAGCCTCACAAATGGGGATCAATTTCACGTTTTTGAGAAAAAAAAAAGAAATCAATTCGTGTGATTAAGCATTAATCAAGATAATGGAACAAAATCTCACTACTACAGATCGAGACTTATTACCACGCTTATTTCAATGTTTTTACCACGCTTATGAAGCGTGGTGACTACGACCATCGTAATTGATAAAGTACAGAGCGTGGTAATTGATAGATAGTGCTGTATGAAAGAAGCAGTCTCACAAAATTTTGTTATATGATCATATTAGCCTGTATTTTGTCCAGGCTGAACACCTTATAGGCTGTCAAATGTCCTAGGTTTAAGCCCATTTTGTTCAGCTAATTAATTATTTTGCTGCTTTTAATGAAATTTTTGGTTTCATGTTACTGTAGAAAGTAGAAACTCCAAAGAAGTTTGTACATTATCTTCTTTTCCTTTCCAAATATAAAATTTTTTTAAAAAAAGTCGAGATTAGGTAGATATGTTAATGGAAGGATTGGCCAGATTTATCAATAACTTTAAAATCCATATTACATATTATAATTTGAATTGACATTGAAATTCAATCTTGTTAAGTTGAACTTGAAATTTAGTCACAGAACTGGAAAATATATTTCCAATGTCGTAGCTACAATGATATTTAGAATTTTTAAAATTTATCAATATATATTTTCAAATATTAACAATATTGGATCCTTTTAAGTGAAAATATTCGAATTATTGCCCATACATCAAATACATTACAATCTTTTACAAACAATTTTCAAGAGAGAGAAATCAATAAGAATGCAAAAGCTTAACCTCGCACAAAAACATGCCCAGGGGCAATTACGTAAAATCTCCAACCCTACATTATAAATGGTGAACTATAGCAACCAGACCCAGGTATTTAAATTGAATTAAACTAATATATTGGACGCCGGTCCAATTCACCAGACTTCAATTTAGGTCTATCTAAATCATTCTAGTCGCCTGTATCGAAAAAAACAAACAAAAAGTACTTACTGACATTGTCTGCCATTCTTTCATATAAAGAATTAATCAAATTGAAGTTAATGATAAGCATGGGTCGAGAGGAGACATGGGGTCATGAATCCTAACTTTTATTTTTTGTTTTTTTTATATTTTAAATAGATTAAAATTAATGAAATTAAATATGATTTTGTAAAGTTTTTCTATGGGAAAGTCGATGAGAATCTATCTTAACCTACTTTATTCCATCTGTATTGATTTTGACCGCAAGCTTACATATATATCATCCTAAGAAACATAGCATATAATAGTTCCAACCCAGTAGAACTACTTACATTCTTTTGTTGGTTACATATTCAAGGGGTTACGTGTCATCATATTTAGGGCTTAAATGAGATATTTTTTCAAGTGACATTTTTTATTTTTTATTTTGTCGTTATACTTGAAAATTGAACGATAACGATCTTAATTATTCGATGAAATCACCATTGGATACTTTGGTTATCATATTACTATTTGTGTAAGAGCTGGATAAGAAAAAATAACAGTTTCAAACTGACGATATTTATATATATAGCTGTAATTTCAAATTTCATAAAACTGGGACTGTAAACCGTGATAAGAAATTGTGATTTTTATTTCACAAAACCTTAGTTATAAATTGCAATTTTCAAAATATAGAGTACAATGCAAAACAAATTAAGTAAGAAAGAGGGTAAAAATATTGAAATAATAAAATTTTGGAAAAATAAATCCTTACATAAGCATTAAAATTTACAATTCAATTTAGTTTTTTTATGTGTTATAAAATAATTCAATTCATATCATCATTTGATATTAAGAAGCAAATGAAAATAATCCTTACATAAGCATTAAAATTTACAATTCAATTTAGTTTTGTATGTGTTATAAAATAATTCAATTCATATCATCATTTGATATTAAGAAGCAAATGAAAATCCTTACATAAGCATTAAAATTTACAATTCAATTTAGTTTTTTATGTGTTATAAAATAATTCGATTCATATCATCATCTGATATTAAGGAGCAAATGAGCTAGCTGTTAAAGCGGTATTCTAGTGGTCGGTTGATGTATTAACATCTCATAAGTTTAAGATTTGAGATTTGATGAAGGCACCTTTTCAAAAAAAAAATGCAAATCAGATTACATTAATTTACTTAACTTTAAAAACTTTAAAGAAAGCGCTCTCTGTCTATTGTTTTGTATTTTTTAATATAAATTTTACTTTGATTTGAAAACAAAATCTATCTAATGGATATGAGGATTTTTACCGGTTGGCCAATTGATGCTTTTGGTACAAACATGAGTGTATGTTATTACTAATAATATTAAGGCCACGTTTCGTAGCCAGAATGAGATTAAGGAGTATTATTTGTACTGGAGTTAATAATCTTATCTAATTTGTAGGGATTATTAATCCTGATTTTAAAGAGTAAAATATATATTGGACTTTAATAAGACTTATCCTAAGAATGAACCAAACGTGTTATGTCAGTATTAATTATCTTATCCATTATTAATGCATGCTATCAAAGTGGGGCTAAAAGTGTATTAATAGAAACAGTATAATCTTTTTTGATACACGATTTGGTATGGTTTCAGATGCTATAAATTACTATTAAAATAATGTTGAAAACATGTTTAAAAACTTATATAATTGATGGAGAAGAGAATAATTTGATTCGGGTATTTGGGTGAAATCAAATGTGAAAAATATTGAGTTGGTCTAAGTAAAGATGGGGGACATTCGATATTCCGATTAACCAAGAATATAATGAGAAATAAAAGCACTGGGACATTTCGGAATGAATTTAGAGAAATACTGAGATAGGTGTATCGTGAATAAGATTAATTACTAATCAAATATACTTATTATTAGGGATGGTGGTTTAATGATCAGATAAAGATTTGTATTTGAGTATTTTTTATGATTGAATAGGTGTTAATATTAAATAAAAATGTAATATCCGCCCTAGCAAACTAAAATATAAATTAAATAGGGGTGCATACAAATAGTTTGACAGTGATTGATGTTTCAACCCTAGCATAGAACCTTCACCATTATTATCAACTACCGCTCGTTTCACTGGCCAACGATGTGGTCGACAATGGTCCAAAAAGATTTCGATTTCACTGTCCGTCACGAAGTAACAATTGGCACGTGCACCTTTTTTTTCTCTGCCTGGAGCAGTAATTATAGTGTTCACTTCTTTGAAATGGGCCTTTGAGCTGCTCCATGATCACGATGTGTAGCTTGAAGGCTCATCTGTAAGCCAACAGAATGTTTGCTCATGTCTTGTTTAGATTGCAGCAGATAGTTGCAGGTGGACATTTTAGAGCGGACATGGTTAATTTGCGTCAAGATTAATTATTATCCCGTCACGTGTGACATACTGGAAGCGTCAGAAAAGTTTCACCATCAATTAATGTTAAACATGTGCCATTTTAGTTTTTCGACGTGACTGTAGTAACTAAGTCAGGAAAGTGGATGTCTAGCATGCAATCATCTGATTGTAAGTTATTGGAGGCAGAAGATAAGTAAGGGCAAGACAGATATGTCATCATGCTCCTTGGTGATGATATTCTGGAGAGAATAATTGGAGAGGAGAAATATAGAGACGTACGGACCAACAACTTCGCATAAACTTGTCTAATTGCATGATCAACAGCAGGCATATAGCATTGATGCATGGAGCACTTCGTGGAAGATGACGAGGTCCATCCTTTGAATAATGATTTGTAGCACCAACCACAGGATTCACTTTAGTATGATGATGAATTACTTTCAGACAGGGAGCAAGTCAGCAAGTACATCCAGGTTAGGAACCTAGCAGAAAAAAGAGTAGTGTAGCTTGTAAAGAAGACTTCACAGCTCGATTCCTAGCAGGAAGAGTGCCGCTGCTCGAGCGAGGAGATGTTGTAAGCAAACGCTGAAGCTATCTTTGTACTAAAACTCATGCTAATCCTAAAACCAAAATGAGTCTACAATTGATTCTAATCCTAAAACTCATGCTAATCCTAAGACCACTAAAATAATTAAAAAGTTTTGCGGAGAAGGATTTTTGGATGAAATATGATCCGAAAATTTTTCCGGATTCATTTCGCGGGCGGATTCAATTTTTCGGATTAGTTTTGGGTAGCTTGTGGGTGTACTATTTGAGGGTCATTTTCACACTTTTTCAGACAATCAGCGGATTAAATACCATTAAATACCCTTAAAGAACCCTAAATAGGTTGGAAATATGTCCGAAAATGTTCCTCAAATTTTTTTATTGAAAAATAATGTGATCCACAAATGATACTCAAATGTTGTGAAATATGACCCACAATGGATCCACAAACGGTCCTCAAAAATTAGGTCCAAAAATGATCCTCTATGGATCCTCTATTTTATGATTTTTTATTCCAGCCGCCTACATTCAAAACAAATGCGAAAAGAAGTCCGAAAATAATTTTTTCGGACTACATTCCGGATACTTTTCGCGTTAGGTTTTGTAATCCGAAAAATATTTTTTTCTGAACCTTTTCGGATATGTTATGAAAATTTATTAATCCGCAAGAAAAAAAATTATGGTAGTGGACTTTACACATATTTATATTTGATTCTCTTTCAATCAGTTACACAAGCACGTTAAGAGCCATAGCCTATCTTTCAATCCCGCTTTACATTTACTCACCATATCTACAATTACATGGATCATTTTGTTCATATATGCTCTCACGCTCAAAATCTCACCACACAATAGCTACTTCTTTTGCTTCATATTCTCACGAAATCCGATCAACCAAATCAGGCATTGAACGATAGCTAGCTTGGGTCTCAGCGCCGCATAAGCGCAGAAATGAGTCGGTGCGTGTGTTCCCAGCTGGGATAACCACCAGCTCACTGACACTTACAACGACCTCCTTACCGCCTCCTCCACCGCCACAAAGCAGCCCGTCCACGGCTGCAATCTTGACTCCAACGTAGTCCCCGGCTCCGCTCCCCAAGTCCCCATGTATCTCTTTGTTTTAGTACAACATGCGCATGCGTTGCATTATGAATCCTCGTACTGAGTTTTGTTTTGTGTTGTTTTTTTTTAGGTTTTGCAGGTTGTTATGAAGTGGCGGAGTTGATTTAGGTGAACGGGCTGGGCCAGCCACGGAAACAGATGAGGGTCTCGTCGGATTCGTGGCAGGACAAGCTTCATAAGGGCTGGAGTGGAGTTCGAGTCCATAATTAACCAAATCACTTTCTCTATCCTTTTCCTAAACAACCTTCTCCTCTGCCTGTCCTTCTCCTTCTTCACCTGTTACTTTCTGCTTTATTTCTGTTGTTGGCATTACACCTCAAGTATGAAAGAAGCCACAAAACATGGCGAGTTAGTTAGGTCATAGAAACTAGACGAATAACAAATAAGAGGATGTGGGTTAAACATTGGGAAGGGGGAGACGCAATGAACGCACATATGAAGGCATGTATGCCACAAGGCATAGCAAAGTACCGATCAAGGGGTGAGCATGTGTCATTCCTTAATTGAGGAGAAGATTGTTGAGTCAAGTTCACTAGGTGAAATGTCGCACATCGGTAAGTGGAGAGAAGATTGACAGTTTATATTAGATTATTGAACCATGACTTACAAAATTACAGTATCAAATTTCTGATCATATATTCTAATTTAACCGGTCCAAAATTCAGCACCGTTTATCAAACATCATTTTTCCACCAATGGACCATGATTTGATCCCCTAATTGAATCACCACCGCGCCCACCCGCTGGTATCATTATACTCCAACATTAATAACAACAATAACAATTTTTCTAACCACTTTGGAGGTTACCTGCATTGAGTTGTGTAGTGCGGAGTGGAGCGCATCGCGACATAAATAATGGAGATGTGATACCTCGATAATGGAATCAGTATCCACATGATTAGTAATAAGGTGAAGTTTCATGAACTTGATGAAAGTGTCACCAATGATGTTACATTTGGCGACGGGTTCAGAGTATAGATAAAGGGAGAGCGGTTGATTATCTTTGCCTACAAGAATGAAGATCAACGACTGATTCAAGAAGTGTACTACATTTCAAAACTATGCAGCAACATTGTGATCCTCAGCTAACTCACTTAGGACGATGGCCATATAAGATGATTATTAACGATGATGAAATGGAGGTGTTCCACACAAAGAGTTTTTCTGTCTGATCATGAAGGCGAGATGCGCTCCAAATCGGTTCTATTGTATTTAGCTGTAGTTGGCAAGCCCGATTTGTCCACTCGTGAGTCTCGATGATCCAGCATGGCTATATACATCATGCATGCCAAAGGCATGGTAATTTTAAAGCAATGAAGCTTCTCAACGACAAGGAGATGATGGTGGGAGTACCGCCGATCACACACCTAGACTATTTGACTACAAAGCAGACGAGGAAGTCATTTCCGGTGCTGATGCAGTACTGGCGAACAAGCCACTAGTGTTATTGCATGCTGAACTACGGGGCCTGATCTCGCCATTGATGATTGCAGATAGCAAATACTTCATGTTGATTGTTTATGATTTTTCTTGTTGGATGTCGGTTTACATATAAAATTGAAAGATCAAGTCTACCCCGAGTTTTTGAAGTTCAAGAATGAGGCTAAGAACACTTATGAACACTGCGTGAAGACACTTCAAATTTATCGAGACAGTGAGTATCTTTTAACTGACTTTGCTAAAGTGTGTGATAAAGGCAGAAATTAAGCGGCACGACAATGCTCCACACACAACATAACATGATAGTAAGGAAGAGTAAAAAAGATAGTACGTACAATAAGCGGTGTACTTGCTAACCCGCTTGCCGACAAACATAATCGTGGAGCACACCCTGTTAGAGGCATGGAATGGGACGAAGTCATATGTACCTGAGACATTTTTGCGAGTTCAGTATTAAAAATCAACTCAACAAAATGTAAATCTGAATTTCTTATTCACGGAGCATAAGTCGGATCCATAATTCCACAAAATCAATTCAGGGCTTTCGTGGTAAATTAAATTACCAGATATAAATCTGAATCTAGATTACCCGTTTTTTTAATTTCGTTCTCAATCTAGATATCAGACATAACTCCGGATCTGAATCAAGAAACTCAAAAGAATAAATCTGGAAAAAAATGAATTGTGTAATCCATTATAACTTTTTCTATTTGGTTGCCTCGTTTCGACAGTGTGACAGGTAACATGTCTCTAACGATATCTCAATGCCAAGTTTTGAGGGATTGACAGGTGAGTCGGTGCTCAAATCACTTCGGATCAAGGTAATGCATTAGCTCCATCAAATATTAAACTGACATCAGTGCATCAAATTACTAGAGAATGAGCAACAAATTGTATGGCAAAATCTACAACACCAATTTATGCCACTCTGATAGCGGCTTCGATCGATGATGGAGTCACCGATAACTGAATATGTTACAGTACCTGCTACCACGTTGCAATCCATTGTCGAGAAGCAACGACACTGACGAGTGTCTGTTCAGTACAGGCACAACAACACAACACATGCGGAGAGCATTGAGGGTGTGGAACATAATAATGACTTGGAAGATTTGGCAGTGCTTGTTGAGACAGAGGAGCCATCTTGCTTTCGCGAAGGTGTAGGCCATCCTGCCAGGGATGAGGCTGTGGCTAAGGAGATCAAGTCTATTGAGAAGAACTCAATATGGACCCTTATGTCGTTGTCTGCCGATCACAAACTCATTGAACTTAAATGTGTGTACAAGCTGAAGACGAACTTTAATGAAGAAGTGACCAAGAACATGGTGAGATTAGTCATAAAAGGCTATGTCTAAAAGTAGACATTGACTTTAAAGAGGTGTTTACACCACTGGTAAGGCTTGACATTTTACAAATATTTTACCTTGACTGTAAATCGCGGATGAAAAGTTCATCATCTTGAGGTCAACACTACTACAGATCAGAGCTTATTACCACGCTTATTCGAAGGCTTTCACCACGTTTCATAAGCGTGGTGAATACGAGCGTCGTAATTGATAAAATACAGAGCGTCGTAATAGGTGCATTTATTTTTTTCAAAAAATTAAATTACATATTTTAAATCTGTAATTTAATATATTTTAATTATTTAACAATTTTATAATATATACAATTTTATATAAGCAAAACAAAACATTCAAAATTTATTACAAACAGTACACAATCTATTACATATTTTAATGCATCACGTACATATCTGTGAAAATTTTGGTGCAACACATTGGAGAATAATATATAAGAAAATGAGATAATGAAGTCAAGTGAGAGGCACGAGGATTTTTTTTTCTTAAACATTTATCTGTAGAAAATGAATTGTTCAAGCTTTTCAAATGGATTTTTCAGTTCTGGCCCTCCACTAAAAGTGTGCAACGTATGTAAAACAATATAAGTTGTCCCTACGCTGCGTACAACTCAAAGAGACCTAATCTCATCGTTGGTGGCGAGGGCTGTGGGTTGAAGAAGTTACTGGTGATAGGGAGCTGGAGGCGGGATGGGGGCGAGGGTCCAGCCAGCGGGAGGAGGCTGAGGTTGGTGGTGCTGGGACGGAGGCTGGGGCGGCATCGTCATCCACTGGTTCTGCTCCATCGGCACCTGCAGCTCCATCGGCATTATCATCATTCACAATACCCTAGACGACTCGATACCCACCAATTTTATACGGAGTTCAACCTCCAATTACCACGCTTCTTACTTAAAAGCGTGGCAATAGATATAGATATATCTATTACCACGCTTTTAAGTAAGAAGCGTGGTAATATATATATCTATTATCACGCTTTTAAGTTAGAAGCGTGGTAATAGATGATATTTTAAATGTACCAAAAGCGTGGTATTAGGTGCTTCTATTACCGCGCCTTTTAATTCAAAATTTGTAATTCATAAAGCATATTAAAATATATTAATATACTCTAACGCTATTAAAATATATTTAAATATATTAAGATACTCTACTGTTTTTAATATTTATTTTCTTAACATTCAGATATGTTAATTTTATTAATTATAATATTTAATTTAAATATGACAAATCACCAATGACCACGCTTTTTGTTTTAAGCGTGGTGATAATTCAACCTATTACCACGCTTAAAATAAAAAGCATGGTCATTGGTAACTCAAATTTATTTTATTTTTATTTTTATTCATATAATTATAAATAGTAATTGATTTTTCATAATTTATAAATTAATGAGATTGGTTAAATTACGTGTAGTAATAAAAATTAAGTGAAGATATAAGCGTGGTAATAGGTATATAAAATATTAAAGATAACCTATTACCACGTTTCGAGCTTAAAAGCGTGGTAATAAATTATCTTGATAACTTATTACCACGCTTCATATTCAGAAGTGTGGTAAATGTTTGGCTTAAAAGCGTGGTAAATATATGGCATGGAAGGGAAGCGTGGTGAATGACATGGTTTAAATGTCATATGGGTCCCGTTAATTAAATATAAATGGCAAAGAAATTAATATGAATTAATAATTCTAAATAAATAAATATTTAATAAATTAAAAAATATTTAATTAAAATAATATGAAAAAAGTAATAAAAAGTATAATATGACATGTGGTGAATGACATGGTTTAATGTTTTAATTAAACATTTTCTTAATTTATTAAATATTTGATTATTTATAATTATTAATTAAAATATTAATTATTAAATATTTGATTATTCATAATTTATTAAAAGTGGCTATGTTTGGTTGAAAACTCATGCCACATATCAAATTATGGAATGAGAAGGGAAGCTATCACCACGCTTCTCTTCATAAGCGTGGTAATAGGTTATTACAATAACCAATTACCACGCTTCTAAGTTAGAAACGTGGTAATATGTTATTTTGAATATTTAATATATGCCTATTACCACGCTTTCATCTTTAAAGCGTGGTAAAAGAATTGATTGTCACCACGCTTTTTCACCTAAGCGTGGTGATAAGTTCATATATAGCCACACTTTTTATTACAAGCGTGGTTATTGGTAATTAGATTTTGTTTTATTTCATTTGAGTTGATAATAATAGGTTTTTAACTTAATAGCTTAGTCAAAAATATTTATTAAATTTTTTGCCTCAATTTTAAAAGAAAATCGTGGTAAAAAAATTCTAATTGAAAAGAAAAATCTTTTATTTAATTAATCAATTACCACGCTTTTCAAAAATAAGCGTGGTAATAGATTACTCAAAAGAAAAATATTTTATTTAATTAACATAGTACCACGCTTTTTGGTGAAAAACGTGGTAATAGTTGAATGGTTGAACCAATTACCACGCTTTATGTGATTATTTACTACGTTCATAATAATAAACGTGGTAAAATATTAAAGTGTGGTAATTGAAAGCGTGGTAATAGCTGAAATCTGTAGTAGTGATAACCTATTACCACGCTTAAGTATAAGAAGTGTGGTAATAGGTATAGCGCCAATTTCATACCCACCAATTACCACGCTTTATGTGCTTATTTACTACGCTCATAATAAAAGCATGGTAAAATGAAAAAGCGTAATAATTGGAAGCGTGGTAATAGCTCAAATCTGTAGTAGTGCAAATTAGCATTCCTCAATGAAAAACTTGAGGAAGAGGTGTATGTGTCCTAGCTCAAAGGATTCTCAGTGAAAAATAAGAAGCATATGAGGCTCAAACTTGACAAGAAACTTTGTAAACTCTGGCAGACGCCTCGGGTTAGAACGCGTGTCTTGGTTTAAGCTTGATGCAGATCAACTTCACCAAATGTGTTGAGGAACAAGTAGTGTATAAAAAGGAAAGGGATCGCGGTACTTGTTGGTGTCTACATTGATGATCTCTAGTCACCAGTGTTAATTTCAAATGATGAACATGGAGTCATGCAACAGATGACGTTTAAATTTGAGATGAGTGATCTGGGATCGATTGCTCACTTATGTATTATCATAGCATTGAGGTGGAGCAGGAGAAAGGAGGTTAATTTCACCACCAAGAAAACTACATATGCCAAGAAGGTGCTATCTCAATTCGGTATGTTTGCCTGCGACCCAATCAAGATCCTCACTGAGCCAATGACATAATTAACTATATAAGAATGTTGAAGGAGAATCCAATGACACCACTGAACATCGCTGCGTGATTGGCTATCTTAGGTATCTTCTTCATATTATGACAAATCTCTTATTTGTTTTCGGTGTAGCGAGAAAATTCATTGAGAAGCCGACCTCGATGCATAAGAAGGTGCATTTTGAGATGCTTGAAGGGAATGCACTAAGTATTAATGTACTTCACCTGGAGAGGTCTAGAGCTAATCACCAAATATTCTTATAATGATCTAGCCGATGACATGAAAGATTGAAAAAAAGTATAGAAAGTATGGTGTTCTACGTCAACAATAGTTTGGTCTCGTGAAACTCACAGAAGCTGAAAAAGGCTGCATACTCATAGTGCGAGACTGAGTTTATGACAGTAATAACAGTGTAATACCGAATGATATGGCTAAGGATCTTATTGGGGCAGTTGAAAGTATAAGAGACCAAGAAGATAATGCTGTTGGTTATAAAAAAAATATGTCATTTTCTTGATGAAAAACCATGTCTACTACAAACGTAGCAAGTATATCGACTCAAGATTTCATTTTGTATATGAGTGTGTCGAAGGATGTGAGATTATTATTGTGAATCTTGTCTACTCAGAGAAAGATAGAAAAGACGTCTTAACAAAGGCGTTTCTAGTAGTAAAACTGACAACACTATGACTAATCCTGATTGTGGTACATTCTTTTGAATATTCTATATGTATATTCTTTAGAGTTACCAGTAAATATTCTCTGAATATTCAATGAAGATAATATTTTATTTAAGAAAAATTTAATTTTCCTTAAATAGATATATAATATTCATATAGGCTCTTTTCCGATTTGGTTCTCCAGTACAATGCAAATAATAGTGTTTTACCATTCTCAGTTTAAACACAATAACAATTCATTATTTTCTCTGAGTGGCGAGATAGTAATCTTTTGTCAAATATTTGTGATAGTGTGAGACATCCGTATTTTACCAAACAAGAAACAAGCATGACATCAAACATTATTTCTCGATTAAGATTTAATTATTTTGTTTAATCAAATATATAAATTGTTGATTGGCTATTTTCTTAGTAGATTTTGATCATTTTTGTTCACTGGCAGAGGAGGAGGGACAGGATGAACATGAGGATGAAGACGCTTCAGAAATTGGTGCCAAACCCCGACAAGGTGATTCATACATTGATACACATTTAGTGCCTTGAATTGAAGTTACAATAGAAGTCGACAAGGCATGTACACAACTGTGATGATCATTAATAAAGAGGTGGCCCGGTAGGGTTTGAGGCTAGGTTTAACATGCATTCATGTGTGAAAGGTGCATCCAACCAGTAAAATGGTTCTTCAATAGATTTCCCTAGACGACACTGCCAGCCTAAGGTTTGGCCGGCGGGTAAGAGGCCCCACTCTTGTGAGCCATTCGCCAAGGCTGGCTGCTCCTGAATTAAAGTCAGAAATATTTAAGTGTGGTCGATATATTTATGATTGGTTCTTTCAATTCGGTCCGGTGTAAATTTGGTCGACGATAAGAGACATATGGTATATGAGTCCAATTAAGCAATATAACTAAAGTGGATTAGTCTAGTTGAGTAAGTTGGCTAATAGCATAATTAAGATTCATATCGATTCAGGTCATTGATAGAGTCGAATCTGAACGATGGTGAATAAAGAGTCTGAATCTCAAATCCATGATTTTAGATGTGTATAATCCTTCTGTATTATTATCGTTGTAAAATCAACAGATCCTGATAAATAGATCGAGATCCAGATAACTATGTTACTTATCTATTTATCACAATTTCAATATTCATTCCTTATGGATTGTGTGAATGTTTTTAACAGAGCCACGCAGCGCCCTTGACAGATCTGTGTTTGGTACCAGAAGCACGTTTAACTGTTAAATTTCCAAAGGATCCAGTCACATATGCACACACGAACGGCCTTTGGATTCTGTTTTGTACACGCAGACTGACAAGGTATCGATGTTGGACGAGGTGGTAGAGTGATTGAAGCAGCTTCAAGGTCAGGTAAGCATGGTGCACAGAAAGAGCATGCCCCGGATGCTGTTGCAGCCGATGACCCTCAACCAGCAGGCCGGGCGCGCTACAAATGTTGATGATGGCGCAGATGCGTGCAGCCATGGGCATGGGCGGCATGCTGGATATGAATGCTGCGAGAGCTGCAAGCATGCAGCTCCTTCTCCACCCCTCGGCCTTCCTCGCGTGCAAGCATTTTCAGGTCCAATTGGAAAACATGCATTTGACAACATGATATTGAGCTCCATCTACAGTCAATTGTTGTCCTCATTCTACAGTCACTTTATATAACCATTTGTTTGAAAAGAGGTTGCCCGATTTTACTAAGACAGGTTATCAATCTATGATAACGTATTATGATCGACTCACATGCCTAATTCTGATATTTTGAGAGATTTTGAGCCAGATAAAAAAAAAAGTTCTTCCATTATCTACATTCTTTTAACAATTAATCTAATTTAAGAGACCTAAAATAAGTCTACTATTTTAGAAAAAGTATAAGAATCTATTTGCTATTCTCTGTTATTTTATGAATCGAATAAAACGATTACCGTGAGTTATCTGATTCATGTTTTTAGATTATTTACTAAAAATATGTCAAATGTATTGTTGATAATTTTTTTAAAAAAATATAAGGCTAATGCAATATATTATATCATTAGAACAAATAGTTTTTTTGAAAATAATGTATTTTTTTTGTTAACACACATGAGAATGAATTTTTTATTATATTATTTTTAAGGGGTTGAAGATAATAATAAATATTACAGGCGATATTCTTATCAATGAAAATATTCTTACTTGGAGTTAAAATCATTCTCCAAATGACTTAAGCCAACCATTTTGAAGTTTCTCTGCTACTTATCTGTAAAATTTACTTATCTCTAAATATAAACGATGTCATGTAAAATTAAATAACAATATATTTTTTGGGCAAAAAACTCTCTTTAACACAGTAGAAAGTTTTTTTACATGTGCAGATGAAAAGTCTCAAATGCCCTTCATATTATTGTTATTGATATTCTTAAAGCATGGGTATAATAGCGATTATAAATTAAAATAAAAATCAGTATTAAATAGAGAGATAAATTAGTCTTTTCAAAACTAGTTATTATTTTTTGCATTTATATTACTACTTTACAATTACCAATATACTCACTCCCTCTGTCATCTTTTACATGTCACTTAACCGAATTTTTTTGTTCACTTTTACTTGTCATTTAACAATTTTCAATGCATATTTAATATCAACAACTACCTTAAAACGTCAGATATTAATAACTTCTTTATTAGTAATCAATAAAAAATCATTCATCATCAGTAATAATCTCCCAAATTTACTTTTTGCACGAATTTTTTTAGAAAAATCAACCACCCACTCATTAAATTTGTTCAACCGCTAGCATTAACTTCATCTTAATCTACTCAAATTAATTTTAAACAACATGTATTAGAGGACGGAGGGAGTACTTTAAAAATGTCAATAGCATTAATATGAATGGCACATGAGACTTTTGAGTAAATTAAGATGAAGTAGATGCTAGCGGTTGAACAAATTTAATGAGTGGGTGGTATATATATTTTTTTTAAAAATCGTGTAAAAAGTAAAATAGACAGATTATTACTGGTGATTAATGATTATTTATTGATTATGATAAAGAAATGATTAATGTTTGATGTTTTGAGGTAGTTTTCGATATTAAATACGCATTGAAAATTGTTAAGTGACAAATAAAAATGGACAAAAAAATTTAGTTAAGTGACATGTAAAAAATGACAGAGGGAGTATATGGTTATTTAAAAAGGCTATTAATACAAGATGAAGGGAGCATATAACGTGTTTTTCTAGTATATTATTAATTATTACTTTATTTTATTTTAACTGCATGAATAAAATAAACTAAATTAGTTATAATTTTCTCAAAAAAAATTAATTTTAGTTTGCGCAATTTATCACTATTTAGCTCATAGTAATTTGGTCAGCTCTATTGAGCGATGAAAGTATCATGATTCTTTATCTAGTAGCCTAAATTGTATATAACTTTAAATTTGGTATTTATTTTATGAACTTTTTGAAGAGTTGTGATATATTCCAATCCAATTAAACGTGTTAAATATTTTTATAATATATAGAGAAATATTACTACCCAATTTATAATTCATAGCCCCGCCACTAATTATTTAATATATAAAATATAATTAGGGGCGTTTCAATTGAAATTAAGGGTATGTGCGTGACTGTTAAATTATATTTTAATAGATTAAAACTGAATTTTTTCAAAATTACATTCTAGAAAAAATGAGGCTTCTTATTAATGGGTGGAACTATTACATATCTTCATTCCATTATTTATTAATAATGTACCATCATACGAATACTTTAAAAAAATTTTGAGATCATTATTTGTTATGAAAAATTTCATCTCAAAATTACACTATGTACTGTCTTATTGGATGGCCCTGAATACAATTACGGTCTTTGTCGGACTAGGATATTTAATACAATCAAAACGATTTTTTCATATACAAAAATAAATAATTTCAAAAATAAAAATTTCCACATGACAAATGAATAATCCAAAAAAACCGTACTGACAAGCCAAGGAGGCATGACCAAGTCACACTGCCTACCAATAAAAAGATGACGACGACATTAATGACAAGAAAATGTAAAAACAAAACATCAACAATCCCTGCAAAAGAAAAGATACAATGAGATCTCTTTGACATGATCTCACATTAAAATATATCAGCCTTGTCGGATAGCCACCTACTTATACTTCTTACATTAATATTCATATAATGCACCCTACCATGTCCCATCTATTTATCATTTCACAACTATTGTGAACTCACATTCACATATTAGCTTCTTCATTGAGGCTCCATCTCATTTATGGTCATCAAGTACTTGTTTTCTTGCACCAAGAAGTACTGAAAAAAATCTGAACTGTCACCCAAGTTCAATACTCCCTCCGTCCTCTATTACATGTCG
The DNA here is from genome assembly GCA_002312845.1 of Kalanchoe fedtschenkoi. Taxonomy (NCBI): domain Eukaryota; kingdom Viridiplantae; phylum Streptophyta; class Magnoliopsida; order Saxifragales; family Crassulaceae; genus Kalanchoe; species Kalanchoe fedtschenkoi. The sequence goes on along the minus strand of NQLW01000016.1, from coordinate 1,223,001 downwards.
TTTAAGGTTAATTTGAGTAGATTAAGGTGAAGTTAATGCTAGCGGTTGCACAAATTTAATGAATGGGTGGTTGATGTTTTTATAAAAAAATTCGTGCAAAAAGTAAACTTGGTAGATTATTATTGGTGGGGAATGTATTTTTTATTGAATATGATAAAGAAGTTATTAATGTTTGACATTTTAAGGTAGTTGTTGATATTAAATACGCATTGAAAATTGTTAAGTGACAAGTAAAAGTGGACAAAAAAATTCGGTTAAGTGACATGTAAAAGAGGACAGAGGGAGTATGTTGTTATCAAACTCTCAAAATAGTAAAAAATAGTAAGGATTTGACAAATATAAATTACCATGTATCCTATCAGATAAAATTATGTCAGTTTGAGTGGTTTTTAGGGTTACAATATATTAGAATTTATAGTGCTTTAGTTTTAAGATTTTTTAGTCCAGGATTTTAAAATTCGTGAAACCTTGAAAAGACTAAACTCCTAAAACTCCGAAACACCTAGCTACTAGAATATTAATTCTGAAATTTAAAAATCCTAAAAAATTATTCAAATTGATATTATTTTAGACGCTAAATAGTATTTAACTTAAATAAATCAATAAAAGTACATCCATCTCACATAATTTTTTTTTCAAATTTATTCATCATTTTCTGTAGCTTGTTCATCTTGTTTTTGTTTGTTCTTCAATTACTTGTAGGTATAAGGACATTTGTGGTCAGACATAATGTGTTTCTTCAAGATCAATTACGCTTCTAGAGTGGGTGTAACGATTTCTAAAGCGCAACATCCTTAATCCTAAATCAAAACCTATTACATCTATTAAAAAATCGGGATATGAATATACGTACATACAGTCTACAAATCCGACTTTGTTTGGGTGATTGAAGTGTTATCCAAACAGTAATTTTATCATCTGATTTTGTTAGGAAAAAAAATATATCCTCGCATGGTATATAACTTGTATACCGAGCAGCCAATTTTGAATTTGTGACGTTTTAGGGTTTTGAAAATTTTTTTAGTATTTTTAGGGGTTTTGGGATTTTTGGGTTTTATTTTTCAGTATTTTTAGGATTTTAGAATTTAGGGTTCTAGGTGAAACGACTTCATTTTTGAAACATCCTAAAAATAATATAAATATAAAATTTAAAATCCAAAAATTTTAAAAATATTCAAACACAAAATTCTAACTCAAAAACCTTAAAACTCTAAAAAAACTATTTAAAACTACTTAATTTTAACCGCTGAGATACATCATTTATATATTCTGCCAAAATATATCCACGAAGCACATCAAATAATAATATCTTAAATTTTCAAAATGGTGACACAACATTTTTTAACTCTGTACAATTTTCCCAAAATTACAACTTTCTATGATTTTCCCAATATTTTCACCGTCAGCCAGTCACATCGATTTTTCATTATTTCACCATAAATGGTTGTACGATAGGTTAGGTAGATCGTAGATACACGTACCACATCATTTAATACAATAAAAGCTTGTTGAATCCAATAATATCTTTAGCCAGATGTACTCGTATTCACAGCAAGCAGCTGCAGCTCACAGTTCGATGCGCTTGTGGATCTGAGTAAATACACCAACAGATCTCGCAGGTGATCGATTAAGTTGAAGAACATCTTCATGTGTATTCATCGATCTATCAGTACACAACAACACTGTAATTTAAGTCGTACAAACGTACGGCAAGAGAGGGTTGCACGTGTGCATGGGAGTGAAGTAACCTGGAACCACCTCAGTCTGATCAGCATCCGCATTTAAATTTTGTTACAAGTTTCGTGTTAGTATTTAAAGCGCTTCGTATATGATAAGAACAGAGTGTATATTACGTTTTTAATTTAAAAACACCGTATAGAGTTTGTTTAGATTTTTAAATTATATGTGTTGGGTTTTATATGATTTTTTAAACTTAAAAACGTCGTATATAGTTATTCTTAAATATTTAAATAGATTTATAAATGTTGTATTCCAACATTAAAAAAGTAATATATTTAATAAATTTAAAAAATATGTAATTAATATAATATGAAAAAAATAAAAAGAGATATTATAAGACATGTGGATTTATGTGCAGAAATTTCAATGATTTGTTTAAACGTGGAAGAAAAATTTATAAAAAATAAAATTTATAATAAAATTGAGTTGACATGACATATATTTTACGTTTTCACACAAATTTACCTTTTAAATTTGTTTTGATGTGGATGACATAATCCCTATATGTATAATATTTGTGGAGATTTACGCTTGCTGTCGGCCGAGCGAGTCAGATGTTAGAGACTCAGATGTTGACCAACTTCGAGTGGTTTCCATAGAAGTAGGTCATAGCCTTTAATGATGGTGTGACACGAAAATCTCTCAATCTTGACAGAAAGGAGATCCCCATGTTACATCCTCAGGCCCCTTTTTGCTAGGTTTACTATGTGCTGGGTCCAAGGTTAATTCATAAAGGTTAAGGCGACGTTTGGTATAGGAAAAATTGAGAAAAAACGAAAATTAGGGTTAAAAATTTGAATTAAATTTTGTGTTCAGTTTAGAGAAAGTTTATGAGAATGGAAAATTAGAAGAAAATGAAAAAAAAAAATTGGTTTAAAACTTTCCATGTATTTTTCAGTTCATAAATAAATAAAGAGAACATAAGATGAAATTTATGGAAAATTCATTGCCCCCAAATTTTTCTTATACCAAACAAAGCCTAAAAATCATGTTTTTATTATTATCAGTTATTGATACAATTAAATCTAATTAAAAGCATTTATGTGACAAAGTTTATTGGCTAGTGACTCAAATATTATGATAACGAATATTTAATTAGTATTTTGTATTTATAAATTGTTTTCATTTATGTATATTAAATTTGAATCAAAATTTATTTAAAGATGACGATGCTTTTAAATATAAGAGTTTATTTGGGAGATAAGTGATTAGACAAGATTTATTTTCTTTCACTTAAGTAGACTCAGGCTAGAGATTTTGCTATCATATCACGTTGATTGGAGAAGTCACTCTCCAATCCCACCATACATATCAATGTCTTGCAATTTTTTTAATAGAAAAATATAAATGCTAATTCATGTATTTAATTAATTCGTTCCATCCATTTACAAGAAATGATTGTCATTGTAATGGTACTATGGTCAAATGGTCTGTCATCTTAAAATTTCGAGTTCAAATTTTACAGATTATTGAATACGGAGTATTTTATTCATATTTTTCATATTGATTATCAAAAACAAAAAATTAGAAGAAAGTACTAATAAGAGTAGAACAACTATTATGTATTTTTATTTCATTTCTGTATATTTTTATTTTTTAGTTAAGTTTAATTTAATTTCACACAATTCAAAATGTAATGATAAATAGCATAACAACGGAGTAATTTAAAAAGTAATAGTAACGAGTGATTCTTCTGTATGGTGTGTACCGTGAACACCAAAATTTGAAAGACTTCGAGTCATGCGTTTAAAAATTGTTGTGTCACATGTTAATGCACTATTGAATTTGAATTTTTTTTTATTTTTTAATGTGTCACATGTCAGGTGTATAATCAAAATGTCAGATATGACGTTTTCAAATTATAATATCCACAGTACCGATTTCACTGACAATAAAATATAATATTACATTTTCTTAACTTCTCATAATATGATAATTAAGCCACCTACTGCCCAATAAATAATAAGAGTAAAATCGAATCAATTAATTTTACTAATGCAAGCTTCCATCCCCGTGCATTCTTATATATCACCGCTGTCGGCGGTTCTGAATTTTCCATTTATTTTAAAAATATATTCAACTCCTCTGGACCACATTTCGATGAATCACTCACTCACATTCACACAAAAAATGAAATAAACCAAACCACAAATTATATAAAAAATTCTGTATAAATATAAAATACTCTGAATTTCAACTCTGTGTAACATTTTTTGTCGCGACATGAACACACGAGAGCAGGCCGAGACACTCGAGCCATATCTTCCTTATATTATCACCCGACAGCCTTCTCGTCTTCATCAAATTAAACATCTGACTTTCTTCCACCCACTTTCCTCCCCCTCCATTTTTCTAATCCCCATTTCTCTATAAGAATCCGTTTCAGCATAATATATTTTGATAACATTCATCTCTGTCTAGCCTGAAACCTCAGACTCTCACAATGTCATCATCCTCTTCCGCAACCTCGTCCTCGTCGACAGCCTTGTCTCCGCGGAAGCTGCGGTTTGATACTTTCTCTTATTCGTACCAAGACGACCCGCAGGCGGCGCCGCTGGTGATCTCGGTCCTGGCGTCCCTGATCGAGCGGACGATGGCGCGGGGCCGGAGGAGGGCCGGGGAGGGGGGAGCGGAGAAGAGTCTGCGAAAGGAGGGTTTGAAGACTAGCCGAGTGTTCGATTGCCGCGAGGCGCCCGACATGAGCGTCCAGTCCTACCTCGAGCGCATCTTCAAGTACACCCGCGTCGGCCCTTCGGTGTACGTCGTCGCCTACGTTTACATCGACCGCTTCTGCCACAACTTCCCCGGGTTCCGCATCAGCCCCTGGAACGTCCACCGCCTCCTCATCACCACCGTCATGGTCGCGTCCAAATACGTCGAGGACATGTAAGTCAATGTCATTGCCCAATTCATCTATTTATATATATTGAATCCTTAAACCATAACCTTATTAATGAATTGAATCAAACCGAACCGAATCAATAAGTTTGATTTTCGAAATTGAAGTAGTTCGGTTACGGTTTTAATTTTTTGAAAACCGATTACTATGGTTCGGTTTGCTATTTGATATTTTCGAACCGAACATAATCAAATCAAAACATTTTATTATATTTTATATAAATTTAAACACATACATAATATAATTAGTACCATTATATTATTGTTTGTATAAAAATCTCAGTATTTAGTATATAAAATAGCAAGTAAAGTGCATAAAAGAATTAAATTGAACCGAATCAAACCACATTATTTGATTCGATTTGATTTCTTTAAAAGTCAACGGTTCGGCTTGGTTTCAAAATTTACGGTTCAATTTGAATTATTACTAAAAACTGAATCGAAACGAATACACCCCTGAAGTCTAGATTTTAACTCGCTTATGATATGAATCGATCTGATAGAGTGAGGGGATTTTGGAATGCAGGAATTACAGAAACTCGTACTACGCGAGGGTGGGGGGGCTGGGGAGGGAGGAGATGAACAAGCTGGAGACAGACTTCCTGTTCGCGGTGGGGTTCAGGCTGCACGTGAACGTGAGCGTGTTCGAGAGCTACTGCTCGCATCTGGAGCGGGAGGTGGGGATCGGGGGAGGGTACCATGTGGAGAGGACTCTGAGGTGCGCCGAGGAGATCAAGGCCGGTCAGAGCGTGCTGGAGGACCGCAGGAGATCATCGTACAACTCCCACATCCCTCGTGTGATGTTGTAATGGTGAAAAAGAAATCTCGCAAAAGCTTTATAGAAGAGTAGTAGGGTTTGTGAATGTGTATGCACACGCTTGTTTCCCATTTGTGTGTGTCTCTCACATTTGTGTGGATATGTGTTTGTTGTGAATCAAGTGTTAATAATGGTTGGAAATGGTATAATATTATTTTTGCTCAATCTCATTCTTCGACATGGTCCGCTATAAAAATTAAAATGATATCTCTTGAATATTATTGTACAAATTTTTTGACTTTTTAATATGTCACATGACAATTTTACACGGTAGTTGATCTATGTCACACGTGGTGGAACATGTCAATCCGAAAACGATCTCTTTGTGGATTAATAAGACAGTTATTTTGAGTCATATATTAATATTATATTTAATAATTAATTATAAAAAATAATCTAAAAATAACGATTAATCAAGTGGGGACCCAACTTTTTAACTCCTTAATATAATTTTTTGAAGATACCAATGTATTAGACATGGAATGTTATATGAATCACTTATCACTTTTTTTGCTAAATTAATGTCGTAGCTAAAAGTACTTATCCAAGCAATTTTTTTGACACTAAAACTCAAATTATTTTGTTACTCATTATATTGTAGTTGTGCATATCACTCTCTTCTAATAAAAATGTAGCTTGAAATTAATGCAAGTATTCCATATGGTCACACATGCTCAATGAGTGATGAGAGCTTGGCTGACAACCAATACATCACTATATGAAAATGACATTTAATTTGCAAAAAAAATCCTAAATTTTAGTATTTCCTATTGGATTATAACTGATGTTTTTATTCATATTGTATGTGGGCAAGTGGTATGAATTTAAAAATTATTATTTTATACAATTGATTTCTACTAAATTTGATTGATGATCACAGATCGAATAGGTACACTGTTTGATTTAAATAAAAATGAAAAGGAAAGAAAAATATAAAGAAAAGTGAATTTTTCATGGATTCTTTTTTAATTTTCTTGGTTATGAGTGGAAAAATAATGAGAAAAGTTAAAATCACAATTTATTTCATAAATGTGTTTTGTTTTCGATCTAATTATATTTCATTTTTTAATTTTCTCTAAACCAAACAAATGGCTCACTTTCTTTCAAATTTTCTTATTCCCATAAATTTTTCCTTAAACCAAACACAGCCTAAGTTGGACACTGATTCTCATTATGGCTACTTCAACATAATGAGTGACAATAAGAAATAAAAGAACTTTTTAGATAAGGGAATTTATTTTAAAATAATTTTTTAAACAATGAATTATGTTTTGATGATGTGCTATTTTGATCTGCTAATTAAGGGGGACAAATGTCCTACAACCTAATTAAGATAAACATGTCACCTAATCTTAATCATGCATGTCACATTTTAATAATCACTCCAATAATTTCAGTGCTGTCGTTGATAAAGTAAGATTCGATTATTGAAATGATGTTTGTGCAATTTGAATGATTAATTAATTAATCATGTTAATGAAGTTGAGTAGACCATTTGTCACAGAGTGGCATGGCATCCAGACGGCTGGACGCTTTCTTAATCCTGTCCTGTCCTCTCTAATCCTATGTATCATCGTTGGCAACGCCGAAAATATAATTATAAGGAGAATTTTTTTTATTTTGTTTAAAAAATTTAGGATTTTGGCTTATTATATATTTAAATTTTCAAGTATTTTTTGTTTGTATATTTTAACAGTTTTAGTATTCAGAGTTTTACTATTTTTAAGGTTGAAGGGTTTTGAAGGTTTTACGAATATTCTAAACACACAAGAAATAACTAAAAGAGTGTTGCTGATTGGTTATCGTCTACAATCATAGTTATTAAAACCGGACTATAAGTGAAACCAATCATACCTCTAGTCTCCCGTTCATCAGTTGAATTGACTTAATTGACCGGCTTGAACGCCTGTTCAACTGAATTAATTTTAATTTGTTACATTATGTATTTTATGTGGTATTATCTTAACAACTAAAATTTGCAGCTGAGTTGGTGAAGAAGGTGGTCATTGACAGGAGAAGGGCCGAACCCAGAAACTTCAGTGTTTTTTTGGTTTTTTTTTTGTAGTTAGTTGAATTAATTTAAGTGTTGATTAATGTTTAATGATAAATATTATATATTATTGTTCAATCGGTTTATTACCAAATCAGTCCGGTTTGAGCGGTTTTATATTGAGCCAGTCGGTTTTGTCCGGTGCAACCTGATTTACTATGCAATTCGATACGGATGTCCGAATCGGACCGGAATCGAGTCCAAAATGCGGTCTGACCGGTTGAATTAGCCGGTCCGGTTATAATAACTATGTTATGAACCCTAAGCTTTCAAATTCATACTTTACTGATCTGCAACGAACCTGATTTCATTATCAAAATTGAAAAGATGTGGGGTCTCTGGCCATCATAAAAAATAAAGCACACTAACAATCTATAATCATAAAACACCAAAAATTTTAAAATCATAAAATACTGAAAATTCTATAACTCTGAAATCCCAAAACATCAAAAACTATCAAAAATAGTATAATTTTAAGAGTTCGCATATCTAATTTGTATATCCCGGAAGAATATTTCGTGATATTCTTACATAAATATCTATCAATTGAGCTGGTTCAACCATCCAAATTGAATCCTATTATTGTAAAACTTTAATGTTTTACATCATTATGGTACAAATAAACTAATGTAATTTTGAACTTTAATCTATTTCAGATCATATGTCAATACAACCGAAAACACAAGTTTTATTTTAATAAGGATTTAAAAACCTAGTTTAACATGGAGGATTTGGCTCCATTATTGTACAGGCGTGAGAATCTTCTATCATTAAAAATTTAGCTTTACAACCCTAATAAATATAAATTTTTTATGTTGTAGTAAAATATTAGTTTGAAGTGTGGTCGTTAATTACAGGGCCAGAGCAATTAACAATATATTAATGGTGTTTTGTCTGCTTTAATGTTGTCATTAGTTTGTGTAATCTCAACCATGGACAATGGCTCCTAACTTTGGCATAATAATTAAGGTTGTCTTAAGATTATGTTGGGTATGATTAATAATACTTCGTTTGTCCTCTTTTATTTATCGCTTTCTTTTTATAGATTGGAGTATCACTTGTCATTTTGTACGTGAAATTTTATGATAAACATTATGATGATGGATCTCAATTTGTTCGTATCGAATTCTACTTTGATAATATATTTTTATTAATTTTATAATATTTATATTTTAAATTATTTATCTTTAAAAATTAATGCACGGTATTTTAAGAGACATTGTAAAAGAGGACAGAAGGAGTATGTGGTTAGTTCCTCGTGTAGAGTTTTTTCAGGCTACAAATATGTGATACTTGGGTATGCTTGTCGTGTAATTAGCGTTCACTTAGGCTCTGATTAATTACATAATTAATAGCCCTTTCATTTAAGTGTCATCAAATTTGTCGAATGTTCTCAATTATTTGCCCATTTTAATTTAATTAAACTAACATGTTCATAGAAATATTTTGTTCCGTTCAACTCAATGTATTGAAATCTGGAATAGCAAACTTTATCTTCATTAATAAGAGCGAGTTATTAGTAAATTTGTTATACGTATTTTCTCTTGCTTATTTTAATTTCAGAGCGTTTATTTTTTATTTTTTGATTTTTTCTAACTTTTTAACGCATACACCACATTACCAGAATATTCAAACTCTGGAAAGCTTAATAAATTAAATTGTTTAATATTTCTTAAGCCAAATGATATTAATGTTTCTTCCATGTCCTGTTTAACAACTAAAATTTGTATATATAGTTGGTGTAGGGGATCAGAGAAAGATAATCTTTCTTAAGAAACCTCCATCCTCCAAATTGAAATTCTTTATAATTACTCAAAAGGGAGTAAAAAGTAAGTCATTATTCTAATGTGATATTAAACTGGGCATTAAAAGTGGAACACCATCATAGTGGAATCAATCAAGTGACATTGAGACTTAATTAAGAACCCTCGAACGTCAAATAAAATAACTTTATTAAGCATCAAACTATCCAAACAGTTTGTCGGCAGAATATCTTCAGAAAGGTTTAAAATAAGATTTTTTATTTTTTATTTTTGAGTAGGAGAGGTGAATTTTCTGTAAGTCTATTATGGATTTTGATCAATGGTAATTAAATTAATTGAATTTATAGTTATAATTAATTCATAAAGAGTGGGAAATCCAACTATATATAAGGGTCAAATTTAGAGCTTTTAATGTGCCTATATGGGACTTACCCAATCGTATAATTTATAAAAAATAAAATTAATTTGATCCACTTTCAAAATTAATTGATAAAAAAAAATGAGGATTAATTTAAAACTTGTACTGGACGATTTTAGATTAGTCCATATGACTCAACAACAGTTAATAAATATATTGGGAGTTAAGTGGTAATTTTGTCAAAAGTGTACACGCATATACAAAAGTTATGATATATATAATCAAATAATGAAATTAATTATGATTTTAACTAATTAATTTTTTGGAAAATTATTATTTAACTCGTTGCAATATATAGCTTTTATTGACACGTTTAATTAGCACCTGAGTAATTAATTTAAAGGAGTTGTGTTTTGATGACAAGGATTTATTCAACATCTAATGTTTTTTGGTCGTGGAGATTTTTAACATATATAATGTTGCACTATGATATTAAAGAATCATTCTAAAGATAGTTAGTGGTTTTTGTATAATTATTAAAATCGGATTAGACCAATCAATTTAATGGATTAGATCAGAAACTAGACTTGGTTCCGGTTTGATATGCATAGTGGGTATAATTGGTCGGTTTATTATAAACCTTACACAAATTAGATGATTAATTAAGCATTAAAGACCTATTAAATAATCAATAATTTATAAAAGAAAAATCAGTGAGAAAACCAACTAATGTGTGGCTCGAACTTGATCAGGCTTGCTTAGCAATGACTCATGGGTGAACCGAAAGCATCCATTTAGATGAGTGCTCTCACTCGAAAACGACGTTGTTTTACTTCGTTTTCATTCAAACACTCCACTCTTTTTAAATATGATGAACATAACAGCTCATTTGATGAACATATCATCTGATGAATATAACAACTCATCTGATGAACATATCATCTGATGAATATAACAACTCATCTGATGAACATAACTGCTCATCTAATGAACATAACAACTCATCTGATGAACATAACATCTTATTTGAAATATAAATGATTGTTTTAATGAAAACAAAGCAAAATGATATCGTTTTCAAGGGAGAACATTCAAAAATTTGTGTTTGTCTAGCCAGTTGGTACTTTTTACATATGAGAATTTATAATCAAATATTTACAATTTCTCACCTGATTGAACCGGTGGTCAAAACAGTCTCGCCAATTGGTCTAACCGACGAACAAAGAATTAGATGTCGAAATAGTCTGATTTAATTTATAATCAAATATTTACAATTATTCACCCGACTGAACCTGGCCAAAGCAGTCTAACCGACCGGTCTAATCAGCGCACAAGAAATTAGATGTCAGTCCGATTAATCCTTCCGTCAATCTTAATAACTATGATTTTTTTTATTGCCAGCGGCGCGTTGGCTGACATTTTCGACGGGCCTATGAATTCCACAAAACAAGGCCCGTTGAAATTAGCCTGGCCCAATTCGAATTGTCATTTCAATATTACAGCATTTTAGCCCATCTAATCACTTTTCAAAATTAAATATAAATAATATTTCAAGGAGATTGATAAGTATAGGTAAATAATTATTAAGAAACAAAAATAAAAGAGATTTTACACATTTGTTTCTCGTAAGAACTATCCGATTTGTCAAGAATAGTGCAAATAAACCGGTCTGATTTTATAAAATAAATTTTGTTTGTAGTGAATTATTTATATAAACAAAACAAAATCTTTTCATGCTTAAACAATACTAATCCTTCATAAATTTGTTTATGTTGATTATATTTAGTAAATCAAATTCAATTTATCTTAAATGTTATACTATATTATTCCAAATATTTACATATTTTTTACAAACATTAATTACTTCATTTTTCCTAGTATTAATATATATCATTTTACAATTTAACTCGAAAATTAAAAATAATACATTAAATAACCTATTAAAATAATTATACAACTACTATTAATATATTTGTAATCTACTTAATTTTATCTTAAACAAAACATAAATGAGATTAAAAGTCACCTAATATCCCATATTTAAATACATGGAAAAAAGACCAAATCAAAACCTAATTAAATACAAAAATATGGTAACAATCAACGCCACAAATTTTGTTTTCTATATTTCTAAACTTGGGTATTGTCCACATCAATAGCGTAATTTCTGAGATTAATTACTTCTCAATTTGATTACGTAAATAACGGAGTAAAATTTTGTGTGAGATTGGTAAAAAATATTTTTTTTTCCCGAAGTATCTATTAACTGATAGAAGCTTTCATGATCATGGACAGAAAATTGTGGTACTTAATTAATATAACTTATGTGAACTAATCCCACACTCTAAGTCTAATTAATTAGTGATTAGGTTATATTTTTAATACTTTTTTAGTTGAAATTATTCAGTGAATCATCTTAAATTTCGCCCTTCATTTCGCGCGGTTGATTTGGTCTGTGTAACGTGATGGTTATGTGTAGGTTATAGATTTACAACCACAAACATTATTTACAAAATAAAAAAAAAAATTATCTAATGAAATCATATTAGTTAGGTCAAATCACTGGTTCATTTCTATAATATATCAAGTTGTACCATCAAAAATTAAATATGAAATAGTTAGACAATCTAGACTATGATCAACATCCAATTGATTCTTAATATGATAATTCGTGTCAATACACGTCAGATAAGTATTTCAGATACTCAGGGTGTGTTTAGTTTAGAAACAAATTGGTGGAAAAAAAGATTTAGGAGAAAATATATTCCCAATAAAATCTATTCTATTTTTTTTGGTTAGGGGTGAAAATGGTGAGAAAATGTTAAAATATTTTTTATTTTAATTTTTTTTATATTTTTCATCTATTTTTATACAAATTTTCATTCTCATTTTCTCACAAATTTTTCTTCTTATTTTCCAACATATTTTTCTTTCCCTTAAATTTTTCCTAAATCAAACACAACCTTAATGAACGAAATCCATGAAAACCCGATGATCGAGCATGAATGTGTGACATTTTTCAAATGAGTAGAGTTGGTTGAGCAAAGATCCATATGTAGAAATGTCATAATGCATAAGATGTAACTTAATTTGTATTAAATTATAGAATCATTATCTTTTAATTTTCCATGCATAATATCTAATTCAACAATTAAAATATTCAACATTCACATATGTTTCATTAATCAACATCTTGTCACAAAATGAAATCCGTAAAATTTTCATTATTTTGTATTTTATTTTTCTGAAAATCAAATGAAATAATCCTATGTCCTTATGCCAAATTCCAAGAAAAACAAATGAAATCGATTTTGATTTCGTGAGAATCTTCCAAATCCAAATGTTAATCCAAGTTTAACACAGTAACCCTAAACATTAAACAACGTGTGTTGTAATAACTTCCAACTGTAACACGTCTATAAATACCCTCAACTCAGACCGACCCTATAACCAGACAAAACCCTAAGCGACCACCATTATCATCATATAGGTAGAACAGAGCTCGAGAGATCTACCACCAGACCCAATCCTCCCATTTGAATCATGGTCAACTCAGTCAACTTGGCCTGTCAACTAGGTCAAAACCTGCCCATATACGTTCTAGTCATCAGCTGTCTCATGCTCATGAGCTACTCAGCTCCCTACGGCTTTGATGGAAGGACCGATCCTTACGCTGATGACGTCATTATTGACAGTAATGTCACGCTCGGGTCGTACGTGGACGCCGTGGCGAGCGAATGGGGGCCGGCTGTGGCCACCTGGTACGGGGAGCCCGACGGCTTCGGAAGCGACGGTAGCTGAAAATTGATTCAATGAAAATTAATGCAATCTTAGCTTGTGTTCGAATGATAGTTTAAATTATTATTTGATGCCGTGTAGGCGGGGCTTGCGGATACGGAGCGGATGTGGGGAAGGCTCCGTTTTCGTCGATGGTGTCGGCCGGAGGCCCGTCGCTGTTCCTCTCCGGAAAAGGCTGCGGCACTTGCTATCAGGTGCGATATTGATTTGACCATGCATGTATAAAGCCTCCAAGAAATGATGCCTATATGGAACAGCATTTCATATTTTAGTGACCAAATTAAACCTTCAGCGACAAATTTTTGACAATTGGCGACGGGTCCTCATATATTTGTTGGGTTGGATTTGATCATTTGATGCAAGTAACTTGTAAGAAATGGAAACATAATTTTGGCGCTTTTCGATTGATAGGTGAAATGTAGCGCCAACGACGCGTGCTCCGGAAATCCGGTGACCGTGGTCATCACGGACAATTGCGCCGGTGGACCTTGCGCCTCCGATGCCACCCATTTCGATCTCAGCGGGACAGCCTTCGGAGCCCTCGCCTCCTCCGGCCTGGAGAATACATTACGCAATGCTGGAAGCATCGATATCGAATTTCAAAGGTAATAAAAATTTTTAATTAGATAGACAACCTTATAATGGTATAATTTTTTTTTTTTAAATCAAATAAATTTCTAAACTGAATTGATATGCAATTTACTATGATGCAGAGTTGAATGCAGTTATCCCGAAACACCGTTGACCTTCAAGATTGACAGCGGCTCCAACCCCAACTACTTGGCCGTGCTGATCGAGTACGTCTCCGGAGACGGCGACCTGGCCCAGGTCGAGCTGCAGGAGACTTCCGTCTCGGACAGCTGGCTCCCCATGCAGCAATCTTGGGGCGCGGTCTGGGCGCTCAACTCCGGATCCCCTCTCCAGGGCCCGTTCTCCATCCGGATCACCACCTCCGCGGCTGATTCTCTAGTGGCTGAAAATGTCATCCCGGCCGACTGGGTGGCCGGAGGGAGTTACACGGCTGATGTCAGCTTCTGATGTTTTACTAGTCTTTCATCTCATGTATTGTATAGTGTGCTAAATAAGCTGATGGATGTTTGATATTGTTTGATGGTTTGTAATTTTTATGTTGCATTTCCTGGTCAACCTTTTATTAGTACCAAGGTTGACTTTATTTTACGTGTAATGTTTGTTATTGTATAAAATAAACTATGCTTCATTTAATGTGTATTTTTTTTAAAAAAAATTTTGATGTTATCCAGTAAGAACATAATTGTATTAATTTATTTTGTGTTTTAAAAAATGAAATTGAACAAATTTATATAGTTTCGATTCCGGATCAAATTAGTTTATTTCGGTCTAAAACCGAATAAAATATTTTCTTTCCCTATAACTTTTAATTATTTAATACATTTTAAACTCGTAATAAATCTATAAAGATTTAGAAAAATTTAATATTTTCGTTACTTGTTATAAAAATACTTATGAGTAGCGTAATAATCAATTTTGACATTCAAATATTATTTAAGTAATATAAAAGAAAAAATAAATTCGTGTTATTATTTTAATATTTTGATTTTTGGTTCGATCAAAAAATAAATTATCAAAATTAATAATCAAACGTGGTAATTTTAATATTTTGATTCACAATCAAATCATTAACCAACATAACTAAATTATTTTGAACATAATTAAATCCATTTGTTTCCATTGTCAGTTTGGACGAAATTATTAACAGCCCTTCATTTGGTGTGTGTGTATATATATATTATGTACACTTTGAATTTAATGTTTATTCATAAATTGGCTTTGACATTTTTTAGACTTGATTTTTTGTATTCTATAATTCTATGAATTAGTGTTTACTTGTCATTAAAAAACTCAAAAATGCATACCTTTTTAAAAATGATGTTTTAGTAAATTCATGATTCAACAAAATCGTTATGTATAAAATTTTTCTTCTTTTATTGGATACAAGTTTTCATTGTGGGAAATTAAAATCCAAATTAAACCTAAACAGCTACAAGTTAAATATATATTTTAATCATCGAGTTGTGTGTTATTCATAATTTTTTAGCTGAAATAAATTTAAATTGTATACAAAATCAGAATAAATTATCAACTGTGAATACCATGTTATGAATTGTTAAAAAAATTTCCCTAAATAATTAGCTTAATCTCATGAATGGAATTGAAGGAAGATTAAAATTATGTCCAATGCAGCAAAAGATTAACACATAATTAGACTCTTTTTTGGCATCTTCCTCTCTTCTCATTTGCCACATCAAAAGCAAACTGAAAATCTTAACAGATCATTAATCCTGATTAGCTCATAATTACTCAGTTCTTCAGTAAATCTCAAACGACGTTGCCAACCAAACACGGTCGTAAGTCTAACTCAAACGCTGATGATATAACCAGCTAAGATCCAAAGGTTGTCTTTTCTAGCAGCTTCGATTCCGAAGATATTTAACAAAGCAGGTTTTTTAACAAAAAAAGTCGTTGTAGTATAGTGGTAAGTATTCCCGCCTGTCACGCGGGTGACCCGGGTTCGATCCCCGGCAACGGCGCATTTTTATTGTTTTGTCCGTTCAAAACGCAGCGTTTGATGCCTTACCTTATAATTACAGTGAATGGTTTTGCATATGAAGAAAGGGGTGTGAACAGTGACCTTTGTTTCTCCCCTGATTTCAAGCCTGCTGCCATACCATTTTGTTTGTTTAGCTCACCACTCCTCATAGCAATGGAAATGGGTAGTATGCTATCCTATGTTTTGGAGTTACCTAGTCACTGCTTAATTTTTGTCAATCTGTCAAATGTGTGTTAGGATGATGTTTGCTGTACTCTGACTTGACCGGATACCATTGCGGTCTCTCACTGCAACTCCACGTTTTCAGTCTACTTTCAAACCTCGATGCGCCTTTATCTGTTAACTTAACAACAATGATTTGAAGACATCAAAAGGGTTTCACTCCCAGGTCCCCAGCACATAGTTTTTCTGCATGTAAACACATGGTCTAAAAAGCTACATCATTCATGGAATTTAATATATCCCCTTCTCTTTTTCTTTGTTCTGATAGCTTTGTTATCTACGTCGTCCTTTAGCTTTGCACCATGAACATCTCTGGGCCAATCGAATAGGTATAATCGATCCACTTGTAGAACAAATGACTACTAAATTGTATCTTTAGGGCACCCATCCTTACGTAAATTAAAGCCTGAATTAATCCTTGTTTTTTTGCTTAACTTTGGGCACAGGACTTCTGATTCCCCGCATTGGAAAGTCAGTCCAGAGAACAAACTTATCTGTTAGTGGAAACGCCAGTCACTCTTTACTAGATTCATATTATTTAGTGCTTATTAGCTAAGAATTGACAAAGAATATGCCAAAAATCATTGTTTTTTTCACCTCCCTTCAAACTTCAGATTTATCTAATTTCGTTTCTTAACTTCCACTTGATCACAGTCCGGCATATGCTGTCACATATTCTGAATTTGTGTTTGCATTAAATTCCTGTTCAGGTCCCTCGTTCTTGATCAACCCGTGTCCTATACGTCGCAGCTGAAGTGATAGATCAGTGGTTTGGTGGTGCTATGAAGTTTGGGAAGAGATTGAAACACCAAGTCCGGGAGACTCCGCCTGGTTGGCAGGATAAGTATTTGTCTTATAAGGATTTGAAGAAGCTGATTCGTTTGATCTCACTGGCACCTTCAATTGTTAATGTGTCAGCTGACAGTGGCAGATCTGAGGCTAGGTTCATATTTGTGTTGGATAACGAGATTGAGAAGTTCAATCTTTTTTTCATGGAACAAGAAGAGGAGTTCATCATCCGGGATTCAGTATGATTGTTGCTGTCTCAACATATTGCTATCACTAGCTCCTGATCATGCATGACTCTTAGACTTGCTAGCTGATAGCCTGATACCCTTCCTATATCTTTTGGTGGGAAAAAAAGGGCACCGACCAATAAGCAGGCCTATTTGCTTAGTATTAGTGTTGAATCATAGTACGTTGTTTGATACGCAGGAGCTAAAGGAGCGTATTCAGACGGTTAACAATACATGGGTGTCACGACCCGAAAAATAAGGATCGCGATGGCGTTTGACTAGTCTCTTTTGACTTTTAGTCAAACAAGCCTCGATGAAGAAAAGTCAAAGTCAAAGGTTTAACATACTCTCTAAATAAAATTCAATAAATTTAAACAATTCAAAATCAACCCAAAATCTTAACCAAGTACATCGGAGCGACTACTAACGAAGTGATATAGTAATTAAAATGAAGAAAAGTAAAAAAAGAACTGCTGACTCCACTGGATAAAATAACTGAATGTTGGATGGCACCGTACCGAAGAGCTCGCTCGTTGCTACCCAACACTGTCGCTACTGACCGACTAGTGATCTGAAAAGAAAATTTAATATTTGGGGGTGAGTCAAAAGACTCACTCTATGAGTAAACAACTCGCTACGTATTTGGCGAGCCGAATGGGGAAAGCTTTTATTTTAATTTAACATCTTATTAATCACGTGCGGCTCGCTCACCGTTCGTACTTTTATTGAGTACGTAGGGGGGGTTATTTATCATCTCGTTGACAAATATATTTCTTTATACCACATCAAATACAATATGTCAATGCAAATGCGTATGCGTGCCAAGCATGAACTGCGACGAAAGCCCTCTTTGGCTTGGCAGTCGTCACTGCCGATCCGGATCATAAATCATCATATAACAAGCGCGATAATTCGCGAAACAAGCGTCGCAGCCATGATGCATGTATGCACATGAATGAATGAATGCTCAATATAACCATTTCATCTTTCCACATGGGTATATTTTATGTTCGTATTGTACCCATTATGCTTTGATAATGGTCACATATTTAAATTTGTGCGAACAGAAATACGTAGGAATTATTTACTCACCTCAAGCCAAGCTTGATAACGTATAATCAAATTACTCGATGGCTTGACTCCGATTCCCGCCTATAGTTATGTATAGAAGTGAATTACAATTTTTGTTGGTTGTAACTAAATGTAAAATTTCTACCACAAATATTCAAATTTTATATAAATAAATACTAAACTAATAGGATGTCAATCCATCATGGTCCACGTGTGACTGTCCATCCAAGCTAAAACATTATGACACCCTGACTAACCCCTTTTTTTTTAACTCTCTTTTGAATTTTTACCACAGTTAATGATTATTAATAAAATATAATTATTCCATCACATGAGTCAATGCTAGCACCAGCACACAGTAAAAATAAAGAATTGTCAGAGGTGTGTTTGTTTGGTTGGGACGTGGCATCAAGCATCAACTATTAGAAGATATCACCTAAACAAAATTATGACAACTCACATCAGGTCCTAGCCTATCATCACACAACCCGATGCTAGCATATCTCCTATAAACTAATTGAATCTAATAACACAGACTCACTTCAACAGAATTTTGACAACTCACATCAGATCCTAGCCTATCATCTCACAACCCGGTACCAGCATATCTCATATAAAATAATTGGATCTAATAACACAGACTCACCTCCTTCGCCTTCTAGTTCCCCACGTTTTTTTTTCAGACTGTAGCCGTATAACCTTTCTCGTTTTTGTTTTTTTTTTTCCGTCTGTTCTCTTTTCTTCGTCTTATATTTGTCTTATATACAATCTAAATCCACAAACCCTAATCAATGCCACGTCATTCTTTCTTCTTTTGGGCCTTACGTTATGATAATGGGCTCCTACTTGGGTCACCTTTTAATCTATGACTATTATTTTATTATTATTTAATTAAGATTAAATATTTTGAGACAAAAATATTACAATGGGGACCTGCTGGAACCAGCCCCTCCGAGCCAGATTACGTCGAAGAAATGGGCAGAATCAGGAGAGAGATTGTCGATTTCCATGGTGAAATGGTGCTGCTGAAGAATTACAGTATCATCAACTACACAGGTATCGTCATCTTAATTACACCAGAAACCTTGTACTTAATTGTAAGCAATCAAGAACCTTTGACGAAACTGTGATGCAGGCCTGGCGAAGATATTGAAGAAGTACGACAAGAGAACTGGAGGCCTGCTGCGTCGACATGTCATCCAGAACGTGCTGGAACAGCCCTTCTTCATGACGGACCTCATTTCCAGGCTGGTCAGAGAATGCGAGCTCACCATAGATGCAGTGTTCCCCGTTGCCCCGGTGCCAGATGGCGGCATCCCAGTGGGAGATGATGGCGTTTTCCGGAACACAGTCGCAGCTCTATCGAACATGCGAGAGATCAGACGTAGAAGCTCGACACACAGCCAGTTTTCTTTGCCTCCGCTGGATCTGCCATGACCATATCCGTCAGTGCCGCCACGCCAGCCTCGATTGATATCTGACTATATATTCGCAGCTATAAATTTAAAATGTGTGTGCTTTTGCTAGCGAGCCCTAATTTAAGGGCATGCATACGAGGTTCATGTTCGTGGTTGATGCAAGCTAAAACATTAGTGTAAAAGAGGATCATCGTATAAGTTTATTACTCATTATGTTGTGTCTCAGGCTACATATCATTTACTATAAATATGTCAGGTTAACGTTGTAAAAATCGAAACTAATTAAATTAAATATGTTTTCTTTGTTGTAATTTTTTCTATTTCAAAATTTCAAAAGATACTTTCTTTATTATTTTTATAAAGGATTGTGAAATTATGCATCAAGATGATTATAGTTCAAACTATCCGAACCGAAAATGATGAAAAAAATAATTTAATTGATATTTAAAAATAAAATTTATAATTACATTTCTAAACTAATATTATTGAAGGAATCACACGTGTGCGTACGAACAACATTGTTTGTTATCAATTAAATGATATCATTTCGTTCACAACTTCATATAAATAATACAATGTCATTTTCATACACAATCAAACATAATCCTCAATAAATATAATAAAATAAATTTTTTTGTAACAATTTTAATAAGCTCAATTTTATTTAATGAATCAAATGAATTGATCTTGACATCATCCTAAACTAGTCCAAGTTTTTTCCATCCCACCGTTTTCGATGGTTCGAGTATTTGGACCGTAATGAACGAATCAGTGATAGTTCAAAACTATTTTTATGTTTTTCCTGAAGTTTTACACGTAGGATTATTCAATAATATCGTTGTTGTTACTCTTATCATATCAAATTCATCATTAACTCTGAAATAACTACTTTTATTTACTTTCTTAAATCATTTAAAAAAAATTCTTTGTCATTGGAGCTCTTCTTTCTACTATTAATCTAACACTCTTTGTAATATGAACTTTTTTAATTTTTTGTCCCCCACGGGATAGCCGAGTTGGAAGTCGTGTTGGGCGAAGTGCGTACCGACAACGTAGGGCGTGTGTTTGAATCCCAGCATTGGCAGAATGCTTGGTCTCGAGCTCGAGCAACCTGGAGGCCCATCCGAGCTTGGGGGATGGTGGGTTTCCTTGGGATTTCATCTGCTCCGAAGGGTACGGTTCCCGGTATGCAAAAAAAAAATAACTTTTTTAATTTTTCATATTGTGTCCGATTTTTCAATAGAAGAACGAGAGATTATTTGAAACATTAATTAGACATTAAAATTTGAGTGTAATGCTTGAGTCAAAATATAAATTGAAAATGTGATGTACAATTTAAGATGCGTAAAAACAAAAAGAATAACATTTTAAATAGATATGCATTGTTTATATTGAAATATTTCCACTAATTATTATATAGTTTAATTAATTAGCAACAAGCTGGCTCACTTTTTGAACTTTTCAGTTTAGACTCACGTTTGCCAATTGGATCATTCCTAATTTGGGCCGGGCCGGGGCTCGTGAGATAATTAATAAAATATATTACCTTTAAACATTAAAATTGCAAAAATAAATAAATAAATAAATATATAACCAACCAACCATATAATCCTCAATAAAATCATCTTATTATTTATCCCCTCTTTTCATAATACACTTATAATCAATTATTACATATGTTGACGAGTGACGAGCTCCAACACACTCTCTCTTGGCCTCTTTAATATGCAAAGAAAAAATAAAAATACTTGAAGGAGATTTTACTACGAACTTATTAATAAATCGTAATCAACTTAACCACTAGATTAAATTCCTTAATCAAAGTCCGGCGGAGAATGGCACGTTTGTACCCGGAATCCACGAGTTACCGGCGATGAAATTTCCCACGGTGAATTTGGACGCCTCCGAGGCGGAGAGTGCCTTGTGATACCCGCCCCACGTGACCCGTTTGGCGGTGGACGCGCCGGATCCGGTGTTGGCGTACTCGCCGTAGTAGAGCGTGCTAAGCGCGAAGTTCCCGCTCCACGGCATCCACCCCGCGGGGTCGATCAGGCTGTCGAGCGAGGACTTCATGAAGACGGTCCTGGAGTACTTCTGCCATGGCCGGCCCAAGTAGGTCTTGACCGAGCTTTGGACGGGCCTGAGCTCGGACGAAGCCGTGACCTGGCAATTGAGAACTGAAATGCCCGTGTTCTGGTTGGGGTCAGTGCGACCCTGGGCCGTTATGGTGTTGGTCTTGTTCGGGGGCTTTCGGGGGTAAATGTTGCAGCTCTGGAGGACCACGGCCGCGTTGCCGAAGATGAAGTCAACGGTCCCGTAGATGTCACACTCGCGGTAGAATTGGCGATTCGAGTGGACGTAGAGCGTGTCTTGGTAGCCCTCGAAGCTGCATTTGTAGAACACCGATAGGTCGGATCCGGAGCGGAGCGCCACGGCCTGGTGGTTGCCTGCCCCGGCCGTGTTCCGGAATGTGATTCCTTGTGCTATGAAGTTGTCTCCGGTTACAGCTGAATCACCCAACAAAATAATCCATAGTCAATAACCAATAAAAGTCGTCGCTAAGTGTCAAAACTCCTCGCTAAAGCCATACTTTCGTCGCTAAAAGCTGTTTA
Organism: Kalanchoe fedtschenkoi; assembly: GCA_002312845.1. NCBI lineage: Eukaryota > Viridiplantae > Streptophyta > Magnoliopsida > Saxifragales > Crassulaceae > Kalanchoe > Kalanchoe fedtschenkoi. The sequence goes on along the minus strand of NQLW01000016.1, from coordinate 1,200,648 downwards.
CTATTTAATATCAAATTGTGCTAATTAAACTAATCTCAAGACTTACTTAATTAGTGGGGACCTTAGTTAAGGGTTTGTTGAGCTTATAAAATGATAGCAATGAATGTTACCTTTAAGTTGACTTAACTAATTAATCAAAATGAATTAAATCCACTAGGTAGCTTATGCTTGTGCCCACCACTAGGATCTTAGGACCATCCAACTCTTTTCTAGATGCTTAATTAATTAAGCCTTAATTATCATCATTTAGTTTGCTTGCGTGTCAAGGTATCACTTGTATTCATGCTTTAATGCAATTTAGGATATACTTATAGAATATTAATTAACTAGTAAAGCTAGTTGCATGGTTTATAGATTTTGTTATGGGGTAGTAATTAATAATGGTGTTAATTTATGAATCACAAAGAAAAAGTTCGTTGCTGAATGGGTTTGTGATTGCTAGTATGGAAAAACATCCTTAAAAAGTAATAGCTTACCGACAGTGGCGGAGTTGAAGGTGGTGGAGCCGCCGCCGACGCTTCTGCTCCCGGTGATGATGGTCTTCCCGATCCCATCACCGAGGAGCATGATGTTCTTCTTCTTGATCTGGACATTTTCGGTGTACACTCCGGCCTTGACGTGGATCACGAAGCGGCTGCTTCCCGGGGCGGCAGCCACGGCGGCGGCCACCGTCTTGTAGTTCCCGGACCCATCCTTAGCCACCACAACGTTGACCTTTGTGGTGGTGGACTGGAGCAGCTTCCGGTCTTTGGGCCTGACCCAGGTAGGGAACCCGTCTGACGCCGTAGGTACGGTGTCATCGTTCCCTGGCGCCTTGTTGAGCGCCAGGGTGTTGCTGACCAGCTGCGACACGTTGTTGTTCGAGGTGAGCGGGTAGATCGAGTCACCGGTCAACCCGAGGTCAACGAAGCCGTTGCGACACGTGTCGAAGTTGGTGAGGGCCGTGCTGAGCCAGGTCTGCTTGTCGACCTGGCTGCATGGAGAGGTGGGCGCGTAGGTTTTATTCAACTTGGCCACGATTTCTTCGTAGAGCTCGACGCAATCGGCCCATGCAGCCTTCTCCTTGGGCGTGCGGCACTGCCCGCCCAAGGCGTACGTCTCGGTCTTGGCCTTGACCGAGCGGTCCAAGGCCAGCTTCATCGAAAGCGACAAGAAGTCCGACTTCTTCGTTATGGGGGTCTGGTACCCTTTAGGGTTCTGCGAGAGGAAATAGTACTCGCAGGCCTCGGGATGCGGTGTCTGGCTGCACCACGCCTTGATTTGGGCCGAGGTGTAGCCAGACACCGAGGATGTCGAGAGAGCGAGGACTGCCAAGGACAGAATGACTGCCAGCGTAGGGATGCGCAGCCCCATAGCGTCGTAGGAATTAAGGATGACTTTTGTCTCAGGATGTGACCCAAAGTTGGAGGGCGGAGGAGATGAGATGAGGATTGGAGAGAGGTGTGTGTTGTGGAGTTGAGACATGGAGGGGTTTATATAGAGGCCATCTGGATGGATTGAAGTGTGGGCGTGTGAGACAGATGGATGGTCCCAAAAGGAAGGTCTCAAGTGCATGCAACCTTTATTCAGTTTGATTTTCACTTTATATTTGGGTTTTCATACTTTTAATTACATATTCGATAAATTTTTAGGTACATTATGTACGTTTTGTGTCTAATTATTAAATTTAATGATCGTAAAATTTATTATCAATCAATCAGAGTGTACCGCCAGCCAAACAAGAATATTACCAACAGACGTGTTTGGCCTGGCGATGTTGGACGCTCTCTAACAATTGAAGGTCCAAGGTTAAGTGTTGTTGATATCCTTTTGTGTTTAAATTCGTTACAGGTGCGTGCAGGTGCGCGTGAGTTAGTTCGCAGTGAATATAAATATATCATGTCAAATCAATTATAATAACGGTATCGGCTAATATAATAAATTTTTAATATGTACATGTCAAATCAGGATTGGTTAGTAAAAAAATAACTGTATCGCTATAAGTGCTTTAACTGCTTCGGATAAAAAATCTTATTTAATTTTTTTAAACTGTCATATATATTAAGTATAATATATGATTTTTTTAAAAAAAATTCCGATATACTCATAAATTTTTAATCTCTATTATTGAATGCGCTGGAAATATGTATACAATATATTCAATTTTTTATACTTTTCTTCAATATTATTCTATTAATCGTGATGCTCGATCTATAGGGTCACTCATGTCACCTTAGATTAATGTATTTTTGTATTTTTATGTAAATTTTTAGCAGATAAATTTAAAATTCGTGAATTGAATTTTTTTTTAAATGATATTATAGTTCTGAATTTGAATTCTATGACATTTTTCTTATTTTCTTATTACACATCCTTATTATTATTATTAGTATTATTCTAGGTTTTGTTTATACTTTGAATCGAATTGTCTTATGTAAGAAACGAGTTTATGATTTTAATGATTGAATTTTTGGAAGCATGAAGACAAGTCAACCATTCAAAACCTGCTACAACGAACAATTTGTATCATTTTAAAATTCTACAAAAAGCAGCTATCAGCAAATGGTGAATTAGTTGATTTTTTTATGGATATGTTCTAATTGAAAAGTATTTAATCAATGTTAAGCACAGTAGTCTACTGTTTTGTAGGTGAGGATATGAACTAATTATTATATTAAAGGATGTCAAATTGGATACAACATTTGACTTTTAAAAATAAGTTTGACTTATTAATAACATGTTGTCTCTAAGTAATAAGAAAGGATGATTTTCATATGGAGAACCGCTGGCAAGCAAATATAGTATAAATTTACGGAAATTTTTAGTATGAAAATGTGTAAGGTGTTGTTTTGTTACTTTTATTAAGATATATTAGGAAGTGATCTCCTATTATATGAAGTTTTTTTCGGTGAATTGATCACTTTTTTGTTTGATTAATGATAATTGAGAAAGTCTGATTTATTGGTTCTCAATTTGGCATCAGAATCGTTCAGATCTGAATCAAATATCGCTTACCAATTAAAATTATCATAAATACATTTTAAAATTAGTCAAAATTTTATATTTCATACTTCTTTACTCAAATCATAGTTTCATTATTGTATTTTTTTTATTTCTACTGTATCTCATACTACACATGAATAATTAAAATATATTCAAAAATAAATGTACATTTTGATCATTATTTATATTGTATTACAAAAAAGAAATTCAAAATGGAAAATAAATAATATATCAAGACGATAAAATGTGAATTACAAAGAAAGTAAATTATTCACCAATCAGATGTGGTCTAGCCATGTAATTAGATTATTTATATTTTCATACAACATTCAGCATCTAGCACTTAATTTTACAAATGATACCGTCTGTATCAGTTTCTACCCCTAATGAAATGGAAAATAAAATAAAATCTAAAAAAAATTATTTCTCTGCAATTTTCATTTCTGTCAAATTTTTTTATACCATTAAGTTTGACTTGGAGATTATTTGAAAGGGTTGTAGTTAGTTGTAGATGGATAAAATGAGAGAGACCAAACATGTCACGAAACACGTCCTTGACATTTTCGCATTATTCCTTGCAATATGAAGTCCATGTTTAATGTTGTGCCCTTTTCCGCAAATAGTCCTTGTCAGGTATGTGTGGTTAGCACCCACTGAATAATCAAGCTTTGATTAATCAATCCACCCGACTTGATCAACTATGTTTAACATCCTTAACTAATCGAGCTGTTTGTTTAGTAGTTTGGTTTAGAAAAATTTGTGAGTGTATGGCAAGTTATTAATGAATGCATGCTTTTGGCATTATTCCTTTGTGTGTATCATTTTCAGCATTAGACAGCTGAAACATGTTATAAAAATGGTTTAATGTGGATTGAGAGGCACATTAGATCTAGGGTTATCATCTTAGTACCATTTAAACAAATATGGAAACATTTGTTAGTGTCTGGGTGTCTGTATCAATAAAGTATAAATTTGTGACGCAGGTCGTGGTAGTCATAGTCTCACAATAGTTGTGCTATAGTCTTCTTATAATTTATTACTGCCCCAAAAAATTAAGATTCTCCAGATAAAACAAAAACATTTAATTATTTGTGTTGAAATAGATACAAAATACGTGATTTTGTAAAATTTAGAATTTAATTAAAATTATTATTTTCCATAGTGATTAGGGTATATATGTCTAAGTGATTAATTCAAAATATTGTTAATGACTCTCATATAATTTTAAGAAAATAAAGCCTGAAATCAAACCGGAATCCTTTAATTACCAAGATATCATCAATGAAACCCTAGTATTTCTCTGTCCTCTAATACATGTCATTTAAAATTAATTTGAGTAGATTAAGGTGAAGTTAATGCTAGCGGTTGAACAAATTTAATGAGTAGATGGTTGATGTTTTTTTAAAAAATTCATGCAAAAAGTAAATTTGGTAGATTATTACTGGTGAGGAATGAACTTTTTATTAATTATGATAATGAAGTGATTAATGTTTGACATTTTAAGGTAGTTGTAGATATTAAATACGTATTAAAAAGTGTAAAGTGACGAGTAAAAATGAATAAAAAAATTCAATTTAGTGACATGTAAAAGAGGACAGAAGGAATATGTCTCTACAACTACTGCACTATCTGTTTTTTTCCATTACTTTATTCTAGAAACTGAAATAAAAAATGAGTGATTCTTAGGAAGACTCGGTGAACACTACCAATAAAAAATTTTCACGTGACACATTACAAAATAAAAAAAAAATCAAAACAACAGTAAATCTTCACGTGTTATTTTGCACGTGATAACTTCCTGTGGGGTGGACACAATCCATCTCATAATCACTTAAACTGAAAAAAATTACAAAATAGTTATTTTATATTATGAAATCATCTTTATATTGATTCAAAAAAATTATTTTAAATAAAAAAAATTTTATAAAAAAAATTCCTCCTCTAGACCTCTACAATGCCACTATGTACATTATTTCATGACCGATAATCAAGTTGCAACCAATTATAAAAATTTATGGTGCAGGATATGATTGGCTAATCATACAAGGTTGTTCCAGCTTAACTTCAAATAATTAATGACATCTATTAAATTGTATATTTAAAACTTGCATGTCAATATATATTAATGTATTCTAAGTTGTGGAAGGTTTGATGGGATTAGAGGTTACTTAGTTGCATGCAATGTTGTTGTCATAATTATAAATAAATGCTACCTTTGAACAACCTAGCTAGCACCTTGTTCTCATCCATCCAGAAACATAACCTAGATGGTTCCATTCATGAGGTTTTCCCTCAACGTTATATCAAATTAATTGGATCATGGGTAGTACATCAAAAACTATTTTTTATATTTTGATAATCAATAAATATGACTCTTTGTTTTACAATTAATGCTAATTTAAGTTGTTAATGAGTCATATAATGTATCATGAATTTGTCAATAGGTTATTTTTAAAAAGTATTATATTGATGACAATTTTCATAATTTGAATACTTACTGATACTCTAAGTTTATCTGAATACATGAAGAATTGCATATAATAATATTTGGTAGGGGTGTAAGGGTTTTGGGTTGACCCAAAACCCAACCCAAATTAACCCAATTAAAGTGAATTCGGGTTAAGTTATTTTATTTAGGTTGGGTTTTGGGTTGTAATTTTTGGGTTGGGTTGATCTTTGGGTTGTATAATTTGAATTCGGGTTGACCCAAATTGTAAAACACAACCAGAATTACAAATATATAAAAAATAAAAATAAATAAAATAAAATAAAATTAAAAATAAAAAATAAAAAAATATTTTTTATTTTTAAAAATTTGTAAAAAAAGTACAAAATTTTTAAAAAAAAATTAAAATTTTTAAAAAAAAATTAAAAAATTTTTAGTTCCTTTTTTATTTTTTTTTGGATTTTTTAAATTTTTAAATTCTTAATTAATAAAAATAAATGGGTTGACCCAAATTCAACCCGAACTAAGAGTTTTAAATTTGGGTTGGGTTGGGTTTGGGTTGGGTTATTCTATTAAAAATGAATTTGAATTTTGAAAAACCCAAACCAAATTCAACTTTTGACCCATATTTACACCCCTAATATTTGGTGTCCATTCTGCATATATGCACCGCACTGCAGTTTCGCGCTTCTCCATTAGAATTCCTCGCAATGTGATTTCAATAAGATTAATTCGAATCTAACATGCATTAAATAAATTTTACTCTAAATAGGTCTAAAAATTTTCTCTGGTGAACATGTAGTTAATAATCAACCTTTGTATTCTGACTTGCAAGCAATCCATTTTAAGCACACATGGATTTGTAAGTGCGTTCAAAAACAAGCGGCAATGGGTAAGATTTCAAACCCTAGCCAGCTTATGAGACTTGTTTGTTTACTTTTCGATGGAGTTTAAGAGGACACTTTTTGCTCTATGTATTGTATTCAACTTAACAATGCATGAAATTCAACAAACACATGAGACATTCTAAAACTTCAAATCCTATCTTTGATGATGTGAATGGTTTTGGATAATTCTGATGAATGAGCTGGTGACCTAAATTGAATGATTAATCAAAACTTTAATATATATCATAACTTGTATCATTTTCGGCTTGACAATGACATTGCAAATATAAAAGCTTGATCAATTTTCAATGATATGATTTCATCATGTACAACCACTTTGACATGTCTATAGCTCATTTGCATGTGGATTGAGATAAAGCATATTATTTATCATAAGGGAAAAATATTCCTTCTTTGCTTTTCAATTGAAAATTCACTCAAGTTTGATTAGAAACTACTAAATAAATCAATTGATTGAACTATGCATGCATAGGAGTGATTGGTATTTTTTGTTATTTAAAAATAATTACTTTCTATTTCTAATTAGGTTATGTTATAAGGTGATGTGTTTTTGACTATTTCCAGTGTCCAGTTCCAATGCTAGTTTGTGTTGAAAATTCATATTCATCTATTCAAATACAACTATAGGATCATACTCTAATAGTATCTCTTGTACAGCTAGCAAAAAATAAAATAAAAATGAAACTAGATAAAATGACATGGCCATCCTTATGTTTGTTTTTTTAATAATTACCAATAAAGCCTTAAATAATTAATATTAGTGTGATAATATGATTTATTGAAGATGTATTATTAATATGTGAGACAAATTTTATTTTATGTATTATTAATACTCATCTTTATTCTAAATCAGACACATTATTAATGTGATATAAAGTTTTACCAGTAAATAATGAATTATGGCACTATTATGATTCATAGTTGTGAATTTTAATTGCTGAGCTGGAAATTATGAGGCTTGAAAATTTAATAAGCTCTATTTCTGTCATCTTTTACTTGTCACTAAATAAAATTTTTGTCCATTTTTCCTTGTTACATAAAAATTTTAATATTTATTTAATATATGCAAATATCTTTAAAAATTAAACATTAACTATTTCATTATCATAATCCATAAAAACCCTCAATTTAACATTTAACATAAAAAAATTACGCTGGTAATAATTCACTTTATTTTACACTTTACTTGAAATTTAAAACAAATATTTATTGAATACGTAACTATTAAACTTGATCAATATATTCTTAAATTCACTCCATATATTTATAGGGGTATTATTTACATTTAGAAATCCGTATTAATAACATCTCATCAATATGCGGTATTATTTATAGGGATCTTAATAATACCCATATAAATAATACGATGTTCCAAACATGCGATAATTAAGGAAAATTTGTTGGATTAATTTCATAATTTTGATTTGGCCGTGCTCTAGCTAGAAGAGTCGTCCAAACATGACGTGTATGTGTTAATCCACAAGTGGATTTATTGAGAAAAGGCACTCGTGGCTTGGGGGACACACCCACACAAACATATATCTTGGGTTGATTTATAAGTGAAGGGAGAAAGTGAAATTTGAAGGAGAAATGCACCTTTTTTTTTTTTTTTTACGGGAAAAACCCAAAAGGGGCTCTGAACTATCACCACTTATTCAATTGCGGTCAGAACTACCATGATTTCCAAAAAGGGTGCGATGAAAAAAAAATTGGACTGATTTTCTAAATTAAAATTTACCATTACATTCCAAACATAATATTAGCATAAGACTTAAATTTGTGTGCGAAAATTACGTCATTTGGTTATCAAAAGACGTCGTTTTCTTTATTTGTGCAAAACGATATAATTTATTTTGATAACCAAACAACGTAATTTTTGCACACAAATCTAAGTCTTATAATTATATTTGGTAAGGAATGTAATGGTAAATTTTATTTTAGAAAATCAATCAATTTTTTTTTCATCGCACCCTTTTTGGAAATCGTGGTAGTTCTGACCGCAATTGGGCAAACGATGATAGTTCAGGGCCCCTTTTGGGTTTTATCCCTTTTTTTTATGTATGGATGTCGAGACCACAATTTTTTTTTATTCTAGTAGTGACGCCAAATTTAGTGCAGATCAGTTCACGTGCATTTTCAATATATTCATGCACATGCGGTACTATTAGAGCTCGATCTTATGATCATGAAATTATTAGACAACACTCAAAATATCTAAATGATTCTTGAAGTATATTATTACTTTTTTAATTATTGTTCAAACTACTTAGGGCATCCCCATTGAATAAACCTCAAAAGTAGGTTTGTGTCATGTCACGTGGGATTTGTGTCATACCACATCACAAACTTCATAAATTTTCTTTTCATAAACCTCTCACCCACATTGAATAAACCTTTCATAAACCTCTGCACATGGACTCACGTGTCATATTACTTTTTTTATACATTTTCATACCAAACTAATCACCAATATAATAAATATTTCATTATGTTGTTATTATTTATTTATATTACTTTAATTATTTGTTTAGAGAAGAAAAATAAAAAAACATAATTAAAATTTCTCATTAAATAACAATAATAATATATTACTAGTACACTCCACACTTAAAATAAAATAAAAGCCACATAATTAAAGATAAACATAATTTAAATTTAACTTAATACGGCGTTTATAATCTGAAAACGCCGTATAAGTCCGGCCCATTTCATTTAAAAAACCCTAAACACATAAACGGCGTTTATAACTTTAAAACGCCGTATAAAGTGTTGCGAGATAACATAGACGGCGTTTTGAACGTAAAAACGCCGTATAAAGTGTATACATTAGACGGCGTTTTGAACGTGAAAACGCCGTATTTGTTCCATGAAGCGCTCCATACAGATGAAGCGGTATCATGTCAGAAGAGGATAAACCGTCTATCACATTGAAGCTTCATGCCATGTAAGGTTCATCATCTGACATAAACCTCTTTCATAAACCTTGGATGGGGATGCCCTTAGATCTGGAGATCTAGAAAAGTTACCAACAAATTGTGTTGATAATATGCAGATAATTAGGTTATTTAGCTGAGTTTAGAGGTGTAACGATATAGTTTGGAATGAAAATTTTAAAAATGAATCAAATTATTAATTTTAGAAAACCAAATCAAATTATTTGTTCAGTTCAATTTAGTTTGTTTATGAAATTTATTTATTATTTTATTTACTAAACATGAGACTTATTATGTAAATAATAATATAAATGAACTAATTTATATTATATATGCTATTAAATTCATGTATAATATAAAATATAGTGAAACAGTTCGATTAGATTCAGTTCGATTTGAACAAAATAAAAAATCAAATCAAACGTTTAGCTATCCCTTTTTAAAAAACATATACATAACCAATTCACTAACACTTCAACCGAATCATTTTATCTTTTGTTTAATTTGATTCATCAATTTATTAATATTTGTTTACACTCCCAAATTTGCAAACTAGCTTAACTAGCTAACTTAACTGCATGAGATTAAATTAGAAGTGTGACCTTAAAGTCATCCATATACCCAACCATGAACTGACAAAGACATGAACACTCCAATGTTCTGCAGCAGAGATCGACAGACAGAGAAATGAGAAACACAAATGTGTAGCGTTTTTTTGCGTCACGTTTCTCCCAAGACACAAACGAAACTCTAGGACAGCAAAATGACCAGAAAGCACATGTTGACCACGGCAACCTTCGATGAACATTTTTTTCCAGATTAGCACCTTTCACACAACTCCATTTTCTCCTCGAATCTAACTTTGTTGAACCACTTCGGGCCTGAAAGTTGAATCTCGAGCCCTACACATGTCCAATTTGAATTCTGAGAAAGTCAATACTTAATCAATTTACGTGCAAGTATGTGAATTATACGGAACGTACAACTTCACGCATTTGAGGTTTCGGTGACATGTAACGAAATTTTACTGTTGGATAAGGTAAGGGCAATTCAATACGTTGTCGCGCGGGTCGTTGTCGACTAAATTTCAAATGTTTGTGTGTAAGCATCAGTTAGTTAGCCAACTAAATGCTGGTCACACAGAGTAATGCAAAGATCAAAGCAACGTGATACTTGACATTATTGAAGATAAATGCATGGATCGGTCTCTATCGATTAGTCGTAATCGATCTCCAGTGTAAACTGGATTTTCATCATCGGTAACCCCCGTTTGGTAGAGTGTATTAGTAATGGGATATCATAAATAATACCAACTATAGATGTTTGGTTCACTATCCGTATAAGTGTTAATAATACGTATTATAAATTTTACTCTTTAAAATCCGTATTAATAATACAACCACATTTCATACGGACTACCAAACGCAACCTAAAAATGTTAATAAGATAATGTTTCTGAGCACCTTTTGAGAGAGAGGGAAGGAAAGCACAAGAAAAGTTGTTCTTAAAATTTTATTAATAAGAGAGTCGGAAGGATTTGAAGGGATTTGGATAGTATAAATATTTCATTTTCTTTCCTCTGATTTTGATTTGGGAGGAAGGGGAGTGATTCATGAGAAAATAATATTTATACTCTTTGTATTGTTTATGTTTCTTCCGATTTAATTTTTGTTTGCAGAGTTATTTTAATAATTTCGTTGATTTTTTACTCTATCCCTCTTTTTTCCTGCATTTTTATTCTTATTAATCCAAATCCATTAAAAACTCGTTAACACCTATTTTTCAATCCACCCTCAAATCATATCTTTTATGTTCCTTCAAAATACTTTATTTCCATTAAATAATGCTCAAATGTTTATGTGTCCAGATATCCCATCACGTTTAATTCTTTCATAAATTACAAAATTTGAAAAAATATAGACTAATTATCACACTAATTACTTATTTATTTAAGAAATCAAGATATGCTATGATTTTAGGCATAATTACTAAAACCGGACCACGCTGACAGGTATATATGACCGGTTCAATGATTACAAATTAAGCAAATTTGATGGTAGTGGGTAGGGGAGAGCATTATTCGGTTTTAATCGATTTACCGAATCGAATTAACCGAACCGAATTATTTCGGTTCGGTTAATTCGGTATTCGGTCAATTCGGTTAAAACCGAAAAATAGTCCGGTTAATTATAATCGGTTAACGGAATAAAATTTTATTTTTCGGTTAACCGATTTAACCGATTTAACCAAATAAATAAATAATT
>NQLW01000016.1:1146696-1183668 GCA_002312845.1 Kalanchoe fedtschenkoi | reverse complement strand
CATAGAGTAAGAAACAGATAGGCAAGCTTACCTTCTTCTGAACTAGCATTGAGCCAACCTTTTCAACTTCTGGGAGAACATTGTGCATCGACGGGCCGACATCGATCAGCAACAGCAATGTTTCCTGTCACAGTGAGTTCATCACAAAGCCTCAATCCTATGAAATTTCCCCCGATGCTAGAAGACACTGAAATTTTCAACCTAGCTTGTTCAAATCAAAACCCTAAACCCACAAATCTCTACAGCAAAACCCCATTTCGGATTCAACCCAAAGACTGCATTTTGACATCAAAGCTTCAAGCTTGGATGACGAAAACGAAACTGAAGACATCAAGAGCGCGACTTTCGACACGATTGCAACCCAGACGCGAGAATTGAACATCAATAACACGACAAGCAGAAGGAGTGGAGAGAGAGATGCGCACTTTGTTTCGAGCCATGGTCGGAGAGGAGCACGCAAAGCTTCCGAGACACGAGTCGGCGAGTAGAGGAGCGAGCCTTTGACGCGGTCCTGCTTCGTCTCCTTCTTCCCGCTTTTCGATCGAGTCGAGGCTCCCACCACCAGCACCAGTGCAGTTATTTACATGGCGGTCCTCAAGTTTCATGTATTTCAATACACGTCCTCCTATAACTTAGTAGTTACATTTTACTGCACTAGGATTCTTTTATTGTCCTCTAACTATTCCATATTTTCCAACAACTTTTTTTCCCCCAAATTGGCTTTTTTTTAAAAAAAATTTCTGTTCGCTCTGGTTTTGATTTAGCGCAATTTTTGAAAACTGCAGTTCTAAAGTGTGATTTTATAAATTTGTAAATTCATAAATTTATAATTCAAATTGACAATTTTAACAAATCGATTTCATTATGATATTAAATTATTGAGAGAAAAGACTTTAAATCCACCGATTTCTAAATAAGGTGAAAGTCGTAAGATTTTTTTAATTAACTTTCTAGCTCTGTTAATCTATTGTAAATATTGTTCATGGAGTTTAACTAGTTTGTTAAAAATTTTTAAAAAAACACGTGTCAAAAGTATGCTCGCGGCGCCTGATCTCTCTAACCGTCCCGCTCGATCTACCTTCTCTTAAAATCTCTTCTACTCTTCTTCAGGGCGGTTGAGATCTCTCTCACCGCCCCACCCTTCGACATTGGCTTGGTCGCTTGAGTTTTAGATTTTTTTTTATAGTAGTTCAAAACTTCTTTGTATATCAAGGTCTCAAAAATTAATTTCACAATTGCACATAAAATCTCGATGAATTTTCTAATAATCGGATCCCATATCTCATACTCGAGCTAGAACACATGCAACTTTTTATACTTTACATATGCGAGTAAGAAGCTCGAAGTAATCCAACAATCAAAATTAAACTTAAAGTGATCCAACGTTCAAAATCCTGCTCGGACACCAAATGTCACGGTCCTAGCATAATGACTCGTATCCCTTACACACTTCAGAATACATTAGATTGTGTGGTGCCTAGATCTTCACATATTAGAGTCAGCCTTCTCAATGCTCAAAGGTCTCTTTACTTACTCAAGTCTTGAGAGAGATACAAGATTAGCTTTGACCACACATCATCGAGTGACTCGTGAGAGGATCTCTATAAACGGACGCACCTTACTTAATATCTTATGATCCACGAGGTCTATCTCGGGATTTCTCCTAGTTATTCCTTGGCTAAAGAACATGGGTCACTTCCTAAGTTATCTTCTAATTCTCATATCACTTTAAGGGAAATTCAATCTGATCCAAAGATCCCTCTGGTCCTTTATGCTCATTCTTCAATGGGTTAACAGATCATCGTTTATATACCTAACCTTGACTGGCGACTTAATGTGCATCTTCGAGGCCTCACCCCCATTTGAACGACGTTCATAAAGTTGACACCTTGTGAAGACCTTCGAGGCTTGTTAGATTATCGAAAGGTCCACCTTCATGTCTCATATGAGTTTGAGCGCACTTAGAGTCCGCATCTGGCACCTTAATGGAGTTTTCCGCATTTCTTCAGGAAGAAACATCATCACTATCTCTTCTCATACTAGTTCTTTAAGGACAATCACTTATCTGATTTATGTAATCCACATATCGTTAGACTCGTACTGAAGTCTAGTTTCACAATCTATCATCCAATTCACACCTGACCTCCAAAAGATACAACACTCAATCATTACAAAAATGTCACTAAGACCAAGAAAAGGCCTCCAAATCTTGTCATAAAAACCTGCAACATCCTCCCACACTCAACTTGTCGACGTTCTTGTCAACTTAACTATCATGATCGATAATTTTCAAATATATTATTCAATGTCACCTTATGACATCCTCCCACACTCGAATTGTCAACGTCCTTGTCGATTTAACTATTATAATTGATAGTTTACAAGTATCTGGTCCCATCTTGAATTAGGTGTCATGAGTGAAAATGTTTTAGTATCTAGTCCCATCTTGAAATTTTCTCCCACACTCGTTTTATGACTACTGGCAGTCAAGATATCACTAGCCCAAAAGTTGTAATCCATGCCCGCTAAATCACGAACCAAGACTAAAAGTCTAAAGTGAAAGTCAGCTTTTGACACTCTTGCCCACTTGAAATAGTCGGCACCTCTTCGACTTATCATCATCTTGATGATCCATTTCATATGCTGATATTGCATCAAGTAAGCACCTCATAGTTAAACATCTTTCATGGAAGTTAAACGACTAACTTAGGAAGTGACTAAAAAATGGGAAGAAGGAGTTCTCTTACTTATACCATAATATAAAGGGTGTTGAGGAACTTAGTTTGAACAGAAATAAGTGTGTATCAAACTAAAAAGCAAATATCCTTAAAATAGAAGACGATCTATGTCACTTGCACTGCTAATATTTATAATTTAGCTACCAAAATGATATCCTAGTGATTACATAATAGATATCCAATTCATGAAATCGTAAATTTAGTTTTGTCCTTCTCCTGTTGAAAATTGGTGATGTTAAGCATAGTGATATTATCTCACATCGCCCATTAAAAGTTCAAGATTGATCCTAATATATAGTTGGGTTGCCCCACTCATCGCCAATTGGTTTTGAGTGTGGATCTGACTAATCTACATGGTATCAGAGCGGATTTTGGCCGCACTCTTAGAACATGCCCGTGACGGTTAACTAGATTCGCACGAGGTCTCACTTGTCGAGGTTATCCCACATCGCCCATTGGAATCTCAAGATTGATCCTAATATATAGTTGGGCTCCCCCACTCATTGCCAATTAATTTTTAGTGTGGATCTAACTAATGTACAGATGATGCCGCACTCTCTTGTTTCTCTTTGTGCTTCACATCGGTCACAGTCGTTTTGTAAGACCAGAATCTCGTAAAGCATCTCAACACTTCCGCTTTGGAGATTCATAGTCTTTGATCAGCTTCTTATTTTCTTCCGTCCTTGGGACGAAATGAATAGACTATTCCACAATTTAATTGCATTGAAATATTATTAAACGTTTAAAAATTAATAATTTCTATCATATAATCGGCTATCTAGGCATTTTTAGAAAATGGTTAGCAATATCTACAAATAATATTACATCCTCGTCAATTTATTTAAAAAACTCACATCAATAGAAATCCTTGTACCTTGATTTACTCCTGTATATTTAGTGCATGTCTGATGTCAATGTGGAGATAGTCTGTAGAAAGATTGAATTGAAGTGAACAATGATCATCAGTAGCTGATAGTTTCTTGTCTCCGAGATCCATCATGGAGTAAACTTTTAACGATGTTCGATTTATCTGCACAAACAATATAAAGCATTTTCAGGATCGATCATCTAAAGGGAGCAACCACCTTTGTGGCCATAAGCATAAAATAGGCCTAAAAATTTGAAGTCACATTCACAACTTGAAGAGATCTTAATGTCTATGAACATGAAAACATGGGGAAGCGCAAGCAAAACATGAGCAAGCAAAACATGAAGTAAGAACTAAATCACCCTTAAAAAAAGTGTGGTTTCAAGCTATACATTATTTCTTCTACCATGAATGAGGTAGAATTCGAGATTTTAAAGAGAGGAATCACAACACTAATGCAACGGAGAAAGGGTGTGAGAAGGCACGAAATAGATTGATATGATGCTGATTTAATGAACATCTATGTGATATGAGTTTGTATTTATAGGTGAGAACAGGACACTTCAACGTCTTCCAGAGATAAAAGATTGTGATTTACTTTTACTTATAAAAATCCATTTTACGTAAGGCACCAACGTATGTGGCTAGCGATGAAATCAAAGAAAAAAAAAATCAAATTGAGAAAGAAAGTGAGTTTTCTTTTGAATTTCGTATGTCTTACAAAAGCTACAATCACAATGCATAAAGTATAAAAGAAACTACTAGGGATGTGGTCTGCCGTTAAAGATATTGAATAGTGATTCATCATAAAACCTCCAAAAATATTTAAAAAAAAAAGGGATGCTCGAGCATCTTTCAAAAACAAATCATTGTGATTTGCTTCTACTTATAAGAATCCATTTTACGTAAGCTATCAATATATTTGGCTAATAATGAAATCAAAGCATAGAGAAATCAAAAAAGAAAGAAAGTGAGTTTTCTCTTTTAAATGTCATGTCTGATGAAAAGCTTGAATCTTGATGACTCTCATTCCACATTAATCCGTCATCATTAAACCAACATATATTTAGTTGCTTGAATCTAAATAAGTATAATACATTTAGTTAATTGACCAACAAGGTGTAAGTTTAATGGCTAAGAGGATTGTCCAAGGTCGTAGGTTCGAGCTTTGATGGTACCGAATTTACGCTTTGATACGCCGGAGGTAGAAGGTCTGTGGAGCCCTTGACCACAAAAAAAAAAGTTAGCTTCTAACTTAAAAAGTGATTATACTGATACGTTGAATTTTGGATGAAAATAGTGACAAATAAAGTCACACTTCTATTTTTACTTTGAAATAATTATTTACATTATTCTACTGAAATCAACTTTATACATTTTTATGCATACATTTATTGTATTATAACTCATTCTACCTCGAGACTCTCAGAATGATCGGTCCAACTTATTGGAACGAAAACTTATTTAAGTCGAAATAGGAAGTGTTCCATGGATATCCTTGTGGTAAAATATTGTTGATTATATTTATTTCCTTGAACCCTTTAGAAATATTAAATGACATAAAAAATCAATCTTAGTGTGAGTTTTACGAGAATAAATACATTATATTCATCATAGGAGTGTCTTAGAGATATAAAACTTTGTCTTCCAACAATATAGAGTCAGTATCGTTTTTTTTTACTTCTGTCAAATAACTCAGTCATCACAAAATACATTTTAAATTTTTAAATAAACAATCTATATATAAATTGAATAACTCACTAAAACAACTATAGTTATCAGAACCGTACCGCGGGCCGATCCGGTAAGGTCCCCAATTCCTGAGGCGGTCCAAATCGGTTCGACCGCCGATCCAATTATATTTAATAATTATCATATATATGAGTTAATATGTAATTATTGAACTTTTGACTAGATAATTGAATAGCTTGATGGTATGAGTGCTTGTCTCATAGTTATCAAAACCGGACCGGCAGTGGAACCGGTGAGAGCTCTGGTTCCCGATTTACCGGTTGTCTAATTTCACAGAACTTTTAATATATATATAAATTGTAACATAAAACAACATAGAAATTGGAGTGGTAGATGGGCTGCCAAATATGCCCAAGACCAGGGATCGATTCCCACTAAGTGCATTTTACACTTAATGTATATTTACTAATTGATTTATTATATTCTATTTTAATTAAAATAGTTTATATAATTATAAAGCAATGAACCGGTTTTCGGTTCGTACGGTCGAATCTGATTTTGACCGGTTGAACCCGGTTTAGCATGCAGAGCGGTAATGCTAGTCGAATCGGACCATGCACCGGTTCACGATTCAACCGATTGAACCGACCGGTTCGGTCTGGTTCGGTTTTAATAACTATGGTTTGTCTAATTCTTAACAAACTTGAGTTCACTTTGCATTTATCAAAGGACGAGTTTTTCTCAGGCAATCTTATTTCATTCAATTTTTTTCACGGAAAATAAAAAGAAATCGTTTTTAAAAGTTATTGAATTGTTATGATACATATAAGGAGATCGACCATGATCTACCACAACGAGCTTCTTAGGTTTTGGAAGAAACTCAAGGATCAAATGTGACGATAGATAAAAGTCAAGACCCTGATAATAATAAGGCGTAGTTGAAGGACCAAAGTGAAGATTAATAAATTTAAAGGGACTAGTCGAGAAGCCTAATCCCGGTTTGGGCTTCGCCACTAGCCCAGGTTCGAAAAAATTTGGACGTGATTGATATTGGGCTTTATATTGACCATTTTGTGCAGATATTAGCCTAAATGGTACTGGCTAAAAATCTTTGACTTGTATTCTCTGTATTTAACTAAGCAAAATATTCTCATAAAAAATTAAACAAAATAGAAATAGTTATTTTAAAAATGATAAAAAAATTTAAAAATCAGTTCATACCTACTCTTACTATCAAAACTATGATTGTAAACTTCGGATTCGCTTGGCGAAATTATAATTGAGAATTGTGATTTGACCGTGTATCTTATTTGAATTTATGTGTAACCGTAAAATGCTTTTGATTGAAAAATGGGAGTTCACAACTCTGTTTTTTTTTTTTAAAAAAAGTAGAGTAGTTAAGGAAAGAGGACACATTCTATAAGAATTAAGAAATCAAATCGAGCTCGATTTTAAGGTATTGGTAGCATTGTTCTAAAAGGCGGCCGCCTAATCTCTGGGCGGTTCAAAAACGCCCCGCCTAGCCGCCTAGCGCCTAATTATTTTATATATTTTATTTTTAAAATTAAATTAAATTTTATAGGTCTAATTTTATAATTAATTATTAAATATATTATTAATATATATAACTCCGCCTAATCATCCGATTAATCCTTCCGCCTAATCTCCGCCTAGCCGATTAGTCCCTAGGCCCCAAGCCAACCGCCTAGGGCCGCCTAGCGCCTTTTAGAACACTGATTGGTAGAGGATGTTGTACATTCGGGAGGTCTTGAGTTTAATTCTTGTTGGGAGCATACGCGACGGATTTTATTGGAGAAGCGCGAAATTAAATTGGCCCGTATACAGAATATTCGTCAAAATATACGAGGGAAGAAGTGAGCACCTCATCCATATGATAAATAATATAATAAAATATTAATTTATTTTTGTACATAAAAATGTTTAAATATAGTCAATAAAAGTAATCAAAAGACTTAATAGCCCCTACATTACAAAACTTGTTAAACAATTCATTTGACTAATGTAGCACATTCCTTCCAATAATCACTCCTTTATTAGTCTAAGTCCATCTACATTAAGCACATTAAACAAGTCTTCATTGTCGTTAGTTAAGGTGACATTATTCCTTGTCAACTTAGAAACATCATTTGCATGTTTTCATAAGTTATATTCTACAATATTGATAATATGATAAGATATCTGGAGGGAACAATTATCAATCCCTAAGCCTTGACCGCACGAGTTTAGGACTCTCCAATCGGCCCTACTTACTCGAGACCATCATCTCTAAAACTGTTGGGTTAGCCACTTCACCTTCCATCATGTCCTCAAAAGTTTAGGCAACCCCGATTGCATAGGTCACACTACAAAACCTCCTCTTGGTGTTAAAAGGGAACTCATCTCTCTTACGTATTTTGTTTTACATAGGTTATGTGATGGAAAGGGAATATGAGATGGAAAATTGTGGGAAATTTTTTGTTTAATTTAGAAAAGTTTGAAAAAAGAAAAGTGAGATACAAACTTGGGGGATTATTGGGACAACCCTCCTCCAAATCAATCCAAAATATTTTTAATCATACTAAAAGAAAAAAAATTAATTTTATATTTTTAATTTAGTCCAAAATTTAATTTATACCCTCAAATTCAACCAATCAACTCAAAAATCATAATATAGTCAAATCTAACACATAATTCATCAAAATAAATAAATATATATATTAAAAATAAAAAAAATGTAATCATGCTGCGTTAAACTCAACACTCTCCATTATCCACGTCAATCAAGAGCCGATCTTAATTTCATCTAATTATTTATCGTATGTCCAACCATTTATTGATGGCTCGTAGCGGTTGCGCGTACCGCGTAGTAGTAGCTAACATGACGAATTTCTTTTATATCACGAATTGAACTTATTGGAACTAAAAATATTAGATATTCATCATCCATATCCATATCCATATCATTAGATATTTATTTCGGACATGAAGGAACATTCCTAGTGCTTTCATG
The DNA here is from genome assembly GCA_002312845.1 of Kalanchoe fedtschenkoi. Lineage (NCBI taxonomy): Eukaryota > Viridiplantae > Streptophyta > Magnoliopsida > Saxifragales > Crassulaceae > Kalanchoe > Kalanchoe fedtschenkoi. The sequence goes on along the minus strand of NQLW01000016.1, from coordinate 1,175,360 downwards.
GAAATTATTCCCTCTCAAGTACAAATCAAGAGTTCAAAATATTAATCCAACCACATCCACGAACGAAAATTAAGAAAAAAATTAAACGCATTTCCACTTAATTACAAATTCAACACCTAATTAATTAGCTTATACATAGTTCAAACAAAAAGTATCTTGAATGAAAATTTTGAGATGCCATGTGTCTGTGTGGGTCTTTGATTGGATTTCATTGAGGACAAATCTATTGAAAAAGTTGAGAGGAGGGAGCTGTTCATGAACAATTAAGGAGCTGTTTCAAAGTACTAAGATGTTGGTCACATCTATCCACGTGTTGTCCAATGTATCAACTGGTTGATTGGTCATCAGTTCATGTATCTGTCTATGAGGGCTTGGTCAAAGCAGCGGACGGCGCGGCTCTGCCGAGGAAGTTTAACCATCTCAACTGTTCACTTCACTTAACATTTGTCTCTCTTCACCAGTCACCACATCTCTTGCTTTCTGTTCACTGCAATTTTATTCGCTTTATTCTTCTGGGTTGAGCCAGTATTGAATAAGGGTTGAAATAAAAAAAATAGCAGTATGTGTATTAATAGTTATAAATACATAGCATCATTATAACAATTTAAGTGTTTTAGACTCAAATATTAAATCACGTATCATAGCAGTATGTGTATTAATAGTTATAAATACATGATTCCATCTATTTTGAAATTATAAATAATTCTGATTTTAAATTAAAATTCATTTTTTGAAATTATTAATATTTATTATATTTTGGACTAAACGTGTTATACTGTTATTAATTATCTTATTTCACTTTAAATCCCGGATAGCAAATGTGCGCTAAATGGATTACATACAACGAACAAAAATATCCCTCATTTTTTCTGGCTGAAATCTAATTGGGCTTGTTTATACTGTGAAATGAAATAACATTAGATTTGACTGAATAAAAAAATTTAATTCATAAGACGGATGAAGAGATCACACTGCTTTCAAGTTCTGCTTGGTATATTAGAGAAAATGAGAGAGAAATAAAAAAAGAATTAAATGAATTCTATATTTGGTTTAAGAAAAATTAGAGAGGAGAAGTTAAATGAGAAATTAAAAAAAACTTAATTAAACATGAAATATGACATAAAATCCATTACAAAATGATTAAAATTAACCGAGTCTATTGACAACAAATTTAAATCTCAATAGCTATTGAATGGATGTCATCATCATCTCTAACCGTTCGAGCCATCTTTTGATGTTCATTTAATTTCCTTTTCTCATATATATTTTTCTTGAACCAGACCAAATCTTAATAAAGTGAACTTGAAATCGTAATGCGAATTTAAAAAGGCTGAATCAAACTGAATTGAATGTGAATTAACTTGAAATAAGATTAAAATAAACTTGAATAAGTTAAATTGAACTTATCTTTATCAAACTAGAGAGAGTAACCCTAAATAAGATTTATTATACGTTCACTTGCTTGGTATTTGCATTTGGTATGCCAACATGTCTCCACTTGATTTGATTTTTTATATAGGAAGAATTATTAGCGGTTTTTGAAAGGTAGGGTGGTGGCGTCTATTAACCTCCACGCAGCTTAAAACACGCAGTATAAAAATACATATGAATAGAGATCTCTGATTGAGAGGTGTGTGACATGTTTGATCTTGACACGTCTGCTGGTTTGTTCCCTTTCTTAAAGTCGAACCATAAAAGACACAATTGATAAGGATTGTGATTTTGTGGTCACAAAAGCATAGATTTTTACATGATAAATACTGTTTTATTCTTTCAATTTATCTTATATTTCAGAATTAACTTTCAATTATTAGATTCAAGTTCTGATGTCACCATATGAATAAAATTTTAGAGGTGTGTGAGCAGGCTCACATCGAGTCTGGCTATACAATTAAGATGGAGAGGGTATACCGTATACGACTCCTAGTCCCAAAATTTTTAATATCATTATTTTATGAACATTTTGAGTAATTTACGCTCAAAATTTAATATGCACATCAAAAAATGTAAAAATGGAAGGAGTTGATAAAATATATTCACAAAAATAGTGAAGTTTAAATGTTAATTTGCAATCAATGAATATAATGATAAAACTTGATGAATGTAACATTAGAATTGAAAAATACATTAAATTTCTTTGTATGAATGAATACAAAATGTTTTTATCAATTGAACATTTTTTATAATGCACTAATGAACGTGCAATTAAATATCTATGAAATATTTGTCATCTATTTTTTTTAAATGAAATGACATCTTTTTAATAATTTTTTGAATTATTTATGAGAGTAAATTAAGTGAAAAAGGAATCTACTTAGGGTAGTATACATGCGAATGAAATGTTTAAAATACTCCTAATATTTCTTATTACATGTTAATATGTTAGGGTAAATTAATTAATCATCATATTAAAACAATAAGGTATTTAAGTCATTTTATGTGGCATTTTTATTTTTTTACTTTTATTCTATTTTATTTTTGCATAATCACCAAAATTCACTCTTACCAAATTAATGCGTATATATATAACAAATGCTAGGGTAGTTTAGCCAACTCACTCGCATGTGTAGAAATATATTTTACTATGACAAGTAGACTTCTTTTACCCATAAATTAATGAGTTATAAAAATGATAGTTATTTTGTTAGTCATAAAACAACACTGTATGACTCTAATAAAATAAAATGAAGTCGTTTTACTACAGAATATCTCTAGGTAATTAATTAAGTATACTTAAAAAATTTGCGGCAAATTCAAATGGAGATAAATTGATTAAAATTAAAAAGAATTGAATTTTTTTTATAAGATCAAAACATAAAAAAAATAAATGTTAACATTAACTTTATTAAAGTGAACTTGAAAATTTCGTGACATGGGAGTAAAAGTTCAATTGATCAAACTGAAAATTAAACATATGTATGATAAAGTAGACGTAAATCGTATCAAAGTGAAATAAAAAAAATTTGCAATACGAAAAAAATTTAAATTGAATTAAACTAAACTATAATAAATAGAAATTTTGGTTTCATAATAAGTTGGGGAGAGTATACCTAAGAAATAAGAGGAATGATAGATAACTAATTGTTTTTTGTGAAGTATAAAAATGCACTTGAACATAAGTTTATTGTGTGAAATTTTTGAATAAAGACTTCTGTGTTGACGTAAAATGTGAATGGTTTGTGGCTAGGTTGTGTTTTTCTTAAAATATGTTATAATGTTGCCTAAATTCTTTTTCTTTATTGTACATATGAAGAAGACACATAAGTTAACTTTCTTGATTAGTAGGAGAGGACAATTGTGTGAGATTCTGTTGCCAATACTGGCTTGAAACACAGATACACACAGCTAGACCAAAAACCACATGGAGAATATCGAAAATATATATGTCACAAATTGTCTCATATTCGAAAAAACAAGATTTATCACGTGCGTTACATTTGATGGCGACACTGTATTGCAATCAATTTAAAGTATTAAAAATACATAGTGGAATACTTAATGAATAAAATAGTTAACCATAAAAACATGCTTCATATAAAATTTTAGCTAAAACAAGATGTTTAATAACACTTATGAAAATAGTACATACATTTGAATTATATAAAAAATGAATAAGTTAGATGAAATCCAATTTAAATAATTTTCTGAATGAATAATTATGTAAATAATTAATTTTAAATTGATTATGAATGAAAAAATTATAAAATTCTAAGAATAATATTTGCAATAGAGATGATGACGGATATATCATTATGTGTAAATTAGTCATTATAAAACCAAATACTTAGTGCTTTAATATATTTTATGAGCTAAAAAATTTACATATACCATTAAACGGTGCATGGTTAAAAAAGAGAGTTCATAAATTTTATTTCCACGTCTAAGTATTCGCTCTGGTCAAAAGTTTATCGACCACGTGATATGTGTTCAGTAAATGAAGAGAATTATCATAAATACGTTTGCCTTGATAATCTGTGTGATTTGGATAAAGTATAATAAATAAATGTAATAACATACTCCCTCCGTCCTCTATTGCATGTCGTTTAAGGTTAATTTGAATAGATTAAGGTGAAATTAATGCTAGCGGTTGAACAAATTTAATGAATGAGTGATTGATGTTTTTATAAAAAAATTCGTGTAAAAATTAAAATTGATAGATGATTACTAGTGGGGAATGTATTTTTATTAAATATGATAATGAAGTGATTAATATTTGACATTTTAAGGTAGTTGTTGACATTAAACACGCATTGAAAATTGTTAAGTGACAAGTAAAAATAGACAAAAAATTCGGTTAAGTGACATGTAAAAGAGTAATACATATAAATCTTGAACTCCAATTCCCGATATTTTTTATTTTAAATAATTAATATTCCGCATTATAAATGAAGCTAATTAAATCAAAATGTCATCGTGGGATTTAATAACCCAAAAAACAAAAAGACTTGACTACTAGTACAATTGTATTGTGTATGGGAGTGTGAAGAGCTTTGAGTATATCATCAAATCGATACACTCGATAAACCAGATTGGGAAAGAGGGAGATAGAGAGAGACAGGGAGAGATAGAGAGAGACTGGTGTGGTGTGATTTTAGAGATATAAAAAAGACAGAGATGGGGCTGATGGCATGTTTTGCTTCACGCAAACAACATCCAAAAATGTCGACCTTAATCTGTGCTTTTGTGTGACGATCCAACGCGTGCCTTTAAAGCTTTAATCTTCCTCAACCAGCCTCACCTCACACAAATCCAAACCCCCCCAACACCATCAAAATCGCCGGAAAACCTAGAGGAAACCGATCTCTTTCTCTCTCTAGCTCAAAAATCCGACCCGAACCCTAATCCCACTCCACCCATGTCTTCCAATCCTACCATCGGATGTGCTCCGGGAGGGAGCAGCAGCGGCGGAGGAGGTGGCGGAGGCGCAGGCGGAGGAGGAGGCGGCGGAGGAGGGCCCTGCGGGGCCTGCAAGTTTCTGAGGAGGAAGTGTGTGGAGGGGTGCATTTTTGCGCCCTACTTCGACTCGGAGCAAGGCTCGGCCCACTTTGCGGCGGTCCATAAGGTGTTCGGAGCTAGCAACGTTTCCAAGATGCTGCAGCACGTGCCGCTCCCTAAGCGGCTCGACGCCGTTGTCACCATTTGCTACGAGGCCCAGGCACGCCTGCGCAACCCCGTCTACGGCTGCGTCGCTCACATCTTCGCCCTCCAGCAACAGGTAACACAAACAATTAATTGAATCAATTTACAAATAAATAAATTTTCTGGATTTTTATTGAATTTTGTGACATTATTTTTGTTTGCTGATATTTTTTATTATAATTTGGCTTGTTGGGTGTGTGTAATTATTTTTTAATTTTCAATATCACAAATAACTATATTCCTCTACTGTTTTATTTTGCTTTTAATTTTCTTTAAAAACCAGCTTTTTAATTTTGATTTTTCTGAATTTTGAGTTTCTAAGCTGATGACATTTTTTTGATTGTTCGGTTTATGTGATTAATTACTAAGATTTATGATAGACGAGAATCTTGTACGAAATAAATGTTCCACTATAAGATTAAGATGGTCTAGTTTTATATTCTGTTTGCTTAAGCTATACAATTAGTTAAGTCCAATATAATTCAATGTTCCATTTTGGTCTATACGATGTCACTGGCCTTGTCTTTCGAATGTGACCACCGCGACAAAAATGGCGCAACAAATTTGTAAGACGTTCTTGCAGACAACTAGGCTTAATTACTTCTGAATAGACTATATCTATAGAGCATCTAACACAAAGAATAGTACGATTAAATTAAATGAATTCACATGTATTTTCTTAAAAAAAGTAAAATGTGTCTAGATGTGAAAACTTCCATTCTTTTAAAAAACAGGAAGCTATTTTAAATTGTTCAATTTCTCAAAATCCAAAAGAAAACTAAAAAAATGAAAATAATAAAAACAACCGTAACAATCCCTTAAATTATGGGATAGGTGTTCATATAGCTGCATTAGACTGTACTCAGTATTTATTAAGTACAATGTAAAAGGAGATGGTGCGAGTTCAAATGCAGAAATTGACCAAGGGGACGAGTTGTTCACTGAAAACCAAGAGAGTGGAATGAATGAATAATTAATTAATGATATTAAATTAGTCATTAAATATAGATTTTTCTAGTGCTTTTTTATACATTGTTTAGCTAGTACACTTTGGACACAACTTGGTCGTAGTTTTCTCTGCAACTTAAGCTCTTGCTGCTGCTATTAAGGAACTGGTCTCGAATTTCTCGAATTTGATATATAGTCTGTGCTTCTGGTCAGGTGAAAAGGTCACCAGTTTTTCCTCAAATTAAGGTTTCTGTGCTTCCCCTTATAATAACAACATGGTAGTTTATTGTATTGTACGTATACACTTCAATGCCTTGGTTGCTCCACATTGAACAATGTATTGTGTATTATATAGAGAAAAGTAACAATAGAGTTTGTACTGCCTTTCCGCTCGTAAATTAAAGAGTCTTACTATATATCCCTAATTATTAATTTTAATTAGGTATTACTTATTTTATTCTCATATGTAATTAAATAATTCATAATTTTACTCAAAACTAACTTTTGCACTTTACAAACTTGTTTTGAAATTAGGGCTGGGGCAGACTTGTGAATTAGAAAAATTATTTTTGGATAAAAATACAAGTTATATAATTATGTGAGGCACCAAAATAAAAATACACCAGAATTACAAATTGCTATTAAAATTGGACCGAATCGCTCGGTTCGATCAGTTGGATTGGGAGCCATAACAGGTTCCGATCCGATTCAACAATTCTTACCGGATTGCAAACTCGACCGGGTTGAACCATAATAAATTGGATGGTTTGATAGTAGACCGTCCAAACCAGACCATTTATTTGAACCGGTTATGAACTAATGTATAAAATATTAATCTTTAATTTTAAATCTGAGAAATAAGTATTTGTGTAATGTAAAATTAAAAATTCATAATTGATAAACCTCAACTAAGGAAACTTGAAGCTTCAAGATGACAAGATGTATTCCAACTGTTTTGCCACATTAAATAACTTGATTGTAGCTATCAACTTAATTTTAAATACAATTTGCTTGTCAACTGTGGTGGAATGATGGTTGAATCGGAACGGAAGCAGGACCGATTTAACCTCGGGTTTTTTTTTAATAATTATTTTTTATTTGCAAAGGTGGAGTACGACATATCTTATTTTGATAGCTTTTCCCATTTTATAAGTAATGCCCTTTGTGCAATGAGGATTTGGTCGGGTACTCTTGCTTGAATGATGTTGTTATGTAGAAGCACGCACACATACTTGAAATATGATAAGCTGGCCGTTGGTTTTTGACCCTCTACTTCTTGACCTATACTTATTGAAATCAGTCTGGATTTGTACAGTTTTAAATTTTAATACAGAAAAGATGAGATGTGAGGTATATTTCGAGTTAGATTTCATGATGATTAGATCTCTATGTAAAATAATTTATATCAACTACGTAGTTTTGAGGTATTATTAGAGTTTCTTTAGTTTATGTTGATTAAAATATTCAATTCACATATTAGTATTTAGTTTTTTATATTATCAAAATGTTATTGATAAAAGATTAACAAAATATAAATTACATCAGGTGTCAAGCATATCTATATATTAGTCTTATCTTGAGTCTTTTTACAGACTTTGAAAAATCTGTGTCAATTTTCCTGAATCAATTACTTGGTTATGTCTTGGTCACGGATCCTAGCTTGTCGAATTTTGTTTGATTTAATCAAGCTAGGGTTTGGTTTGGGTTTGGGAGAAATCTGATCGGCATGCAATATCATTTGTTCCAAATGGGAGTTTTTTGGTCACTTGGTAGAGTCTGAAACAGTTTAAAATGTGTGACAATTTGGAGTTTGATGACAATGGGCAGGTGGTTAACTTACAAGGGGAGATATCATACCTGCAAGCCCATCTAGCAAACCTAGAGCTCCAAACCCCACCAGTCCAACCACCAGCACCACCGCCCCACAACCCACTACCTCACTTCTCCATATCCGACCTCCCAACAGCCTCCGCCATGCCACCAACATTCGACGTGTCCTCCCTCCTCTTTGACCCAGTCACGCAGTGGCCACAACTCCAACCAATGCATCCTCAGCATCACCAGCAGGCAAGTGACCTCAACAACCCCAACACTCGAGATCAGTACGTGACCCTCGCCATACCGCATCCATCATCGGACGGTGCACAGAACTTGGCCCCCGGCGGTGCAGCAGGTACTAGTGGCAGCGGCGGCGGAGATGCTCAGGGCTTGGCTAGAGAGTTGCTGCTCAGACATGGTAGCAGCTACCGTGCTAGTGGCGCTTCCAGTAGCGGCGCAGTGCATGGATCATGCAGCGAGGCACAGAGGCCTTCCGGTGGCCAGCCAAAATGAGCGATGATGGCAGCCCGAAAAAGATGTTAAGAAACATACAGTCGATTGATCGAGGCATAAATATTTACATATATATATATTAATGGTGAATTTGGAAGTATAGTATGAGAGATTATTAGATCAGCCACCCATTCAAAGTAATTAATTAAATGAGTATAATGAGATGAACATGTTGGACAATATTCTAACCTCCATTTTTTTAGTTACATATTTGGTGTGTAATTGTGCATATGAGATGCATACTTTTGAGTGGATGTCACGCCCATCTGTAAATTCTTCACACTCAGAACATCTACATAAGTGACTTACATTCGAACAGCCCTCACAAAAACGTTTGAAAAAAATTTACGGGTCATCTGGCGGGTGTAATTCAGACATTTTTCGGGTGTATAAAAAAGAGAAAAATGTGATTTAAATGAACGGATGCGTTTAAGTAATTTTCGGACAAACATCGGTCATTTTGCGGCCTTTACCACGTCTCCACACGCACCTAGCTTTCCACTTGATCTCGCCCAAAAAAGGCCCGGAGCTCACAGAGAAAAAAAAATACAAGCATGAAAAAGGCGCACAGTAAACCTATATATGCTTTTAAGTTTTGCTTTTTGAAATTTTCTATCCAAAACTTTTCTGCAAAAACAAAACCGCTGCTTCTATCATAATTTTTTATACGTTTAGAAATGTTGAAGTGCATAATATATATACTACTTGTGAGTTTTAGTCTACCAAAGTTACAAAAGATGGCATTAAACTACCTATTAAACTACCACAGGAAAGGATGTGTCAAAAAGCTTTAACATATGTATTAACCATCAACCTTTCAACATTCCAATTAACCGTCATAATAATTTCATAAATTAGTTTCTTATCTCCCCTCTTAATTTGCGATCTTCAATTTTTTCTTGAACTCTTCAACCTTCTCTTTGATGACACTTTTTATCAAGAAAACTACAAGCTGATCATGTGTGTGTTTATGAATTCAAGGTTGACATCATTATCGTTCACCAAATCACGAATATAATGTTGCTTCATCTTTATATGTTTTGAAAGAAGCATGAACAAATGGATTCCTGCTCACACCCATCGATGACATGTTATCAAAGTAAATTATTATAGGTTCAATGTGCCTCTGTCCAAAGTCATTGAGGATCCTTCTCAATCAAATGGCTTCGCAGCATGCAGCTTCTATGACGGCAATATACTCTACCTCACATGATGATAAAGTCATTATTTTCTACTGTTTTAAACTCCAAGAAATTACATTTGAACCTAACAAAATAAGTTACCAAATGTACTTTTCTGATCATCAAGAGAACAGTCCAATCATTGTCAGTCAATCTAATAAGATTGAAATTTATTTTCTTTACATATTTGATCCCCTAGTTCTTTGTACCAGAGTTTGAATCTCTGATGGTCGGTTGTGTGTGTTGTAATTTATATTTAATAAATATTTTTTTAAAAAAGTTCTTTTTATCTTGAAAATAATGCAAGATTCGCTTTGCGGCAGTGAAATAATTTTTTTGAAGACTCAACCATTTACCTTGACATCATGCTTACAGAGAGCATTATGTGAGGTCTAGTGTGTTGGTAACATAAGTTACTGACATTTGATGGGCTCATTCGGAGATAATCAGGTTGTTCTTAATACTAAATTTGTTGACGCAAGCTGAAGAAAAATAAACATTTTGAGAAAGCTAGACAGAGCTGCTGCTCTTGTCGTAATTTTATTACTATTATTTTTATGTGTTACAAGTATTGAAGCACACTATAAATAGAGAGAGGTGGTATTTGCAACTCTTAGTTTATACAAAAAAATTTACAAAAATGGCATTAAACTACCCGTCATAATCTTAAACTACCATATGAGAGAAAAACTTTTTCTTTAGCAGTGACGATTCAGTCATTTTATAAAGAGACGCCTTGAACGATCATACACTTAGTGATTTTGTCAAACCTTTCGTTTAGATATCATTTTTCCATGCTGCATTTAAGCCGAGGACCCGGTCTATGATACTGATGGATCACGATGAACGAGTAGTGCATACTAGTCACATTGTAGACGTGGGCAAGCGACTACGCATGAAATTGTCTGCTGCAGCTGTGTGGTTTGTGGCTGATACAGCCGAAGAGAAAACCGGAGTTTATTTTGTTGATAGTATGGAGTGTTTCAACAATGACGGATCTCATTAGGCAACAATGATGGCCATCTCTAGACGCACTCTTCAATATGGAATATGTGGCGTAAAGCCACTTGCTAGTTGATACTTGTGTTGAATTTTTTTGAACCGATTCATATTACATTGTATCTTCACCGTGACTCAAAAGTCTAAGCTTATAAGTCATCGTTCAACAATCCAATATAAATCGTTCATCTTCTCTCCACTGTCCATTGTGATATATTTCACCAAGCGAACTAAATCCAACAATCTCCCCCTCACTTGGGAAATAGCACATGCTCCCCCTCAATCAGTACTTCATAGTTGTGCTCATTGCGTCTCAATTTCCCCCTACCCCGGAGTTCAACCTGCTACGTCCTCTGTTGTTGGTCTAATTTCTCGGACTAGACGAGCGATTAGCTCACCGCAATCTGCTGCTTCCTTCATACTTGAGGTGGCTCAACTCGTGCCCTTCATGTCCTATAGGACTTTAATACGGTCTCACATCTCGCATACGGGTCCCAAATTGAACCGTGAGCTCTGATACTATGCTGAATTTTTTGGACCGGTTCATATTAGATTGTATTTCCACTGTGACTCAAAACTCTAGGTTTATAAATCCTGGTTCAACATCCAATATAAACCGTTCATCTTCTCTCCACCGTTTGATGTAAGATATTTCATCAAATGAACAGTACCCAACATCTTGTTCCATAGTTTTGCGATAAAAGTACATGCTTGAATCATTAAGGCAAACTGGAAACAGTATGATTATTTTAGATAGTTCAATCTGATCGGTTTTAATTCATAGAAGCTGTTCTTCAAGTGTCAAACAAATGCATGCAGAGCTGGTAAATAAGAGACGGAAATTATTGCTAGTTTCATATATTTTGATTCATTAACATCATCACATATGATATGAGAGACATGTACAGAGAGAGAACATGTCAGGGCACAAGTCCCTTTATTGAAGTACAAATCCTCACTCCTACATCTTATAGTGAAGCAGAAGAGTGAAGCATTCTACACTCAGTGATATGGAAACGTTGGCGGAGGTGGGTAGAGGAAATAATATGGAAAATAAGGAGGTAGATGTGTGAGATATTGAAAATTATTCCTGGGTCTCCCTCGATATGGATCGCTATAAGGAGCTCTTGGGCTCCTGTAAGGAGCTGTTGGGTTCCTGTGTCGACCGCCCTTTGGAAAAGGTTTCCGAACCATTGGAACAACAGAAAGCTTTTGCGGAGAGATGAGAGGGGCAGTGATCACCGGATGTTGGCCATGACCCAGTAGGAATGTCTTTGCATCAGGAAAGTATGATGACGGAGGCAAGTGTGTCGCTGCTGTGCCCTCTGATGCATCATTTAGACGACTTCGCGCATAGCACAAATCAGCAACAAAAGCAGCAGCTAAAATTAGGACCAGGAAACACAATGAAATGGTCGCCATTTTTTAGATTCAGTACTAACTAAAAGCTAGCTTTGCTTGGGATGGAGCACACTGGTTCATGGACCCTTTTCCTTTATATAGACTCTCCCTTAGTTGACAGGTCCCCGTCCCGGGCTTTATCCTCTCGCACTTGATTCATATGCCTTGTTATAAATAATTTAGTTGGATAAAAACTTAATACGGCAGATCACACAATAAATTTATAAGGTCACTCACAATCAGATTATAATTAACTAATTTAGTTAGATAAAAGCTTAATAGGATTCATCACTACTTTGCGTGAGCAGTGTTAAAAATCAATGTCTAATTGAGCTAATTAAAATAAAATGAACTAAGCCCAAAAAAAAGTCCAAAAGAGAGTAAAATTCTAAGATGTAGTAGAATTATTTGGAGTATTCTAGAATTATGTAGGATATACTTAGGAGAGGAATATTCCGTAAAAATGCTAGGAGTTTTCTAGAGACCTTAGTAATAGCCGTTTGATTAAAATGATATTCAGCGTCCATTTAGGAGGTGAAGTAATATAAATAGGTGGATGTTGTATGAGTTGTGTGCACTTGAGTTGTGAGTGACACACTTGTGTGAGTGTGGGAGAAGAAGTTTCTACCATTGTAATTTTGTTCCAATAAATAAAATCCGTCATTTGTGAGTCGAAAACTCAACAATCAATTCCCATATTTGAAGTTTTTTTTAAGAGAATCCAACAGGAATTCTGCAGTAGTGTTGTAGAGTTTTATGTATCAACTATCAAGTGACGAGTTGGAAAAAACTTTCATTTTTTAAACTCATTCATTAAAGTATTGAAGTGTATAGAAGATTATTATATTCGAAGATGTGTAGTAGAGAGCGTCAATTCTCTTTTAATGTGTTTTTTCAATATTTATTTATCTTTTTATGTAAGTAATATATATCATGTTATTATTTCACTGCGATGCATATTGGATAAAGACTGAGTCGAGATGCACAAAATGTAGTTTTAAGCCGGTCATCAACCTGAAAATGACGCAAACTTAATTATCATAACAAAAAAATATACTCAGGGAAGCAAATGAGATTTTGCTTTAGCAGATAGCCTGATACAAATCATGAATCAGCTACTTGACTACATAATATACTTCAGTTACTGCATACCAAAACGAGAAGAAGTTTGTTACCTTGTCCGGTGTGGATCCACCGGCAAGTCATGTTCCCTTACTTCAAAGGTTCTGGCATTTCGAGCACTTTGCTCCCTAAGGCCCGTCAAGTGTCGCAGCATGTTCAATCGAAGATGAAATTTTATATTGCATAAGCATGAGAAGTCAGTATTCAGTCATAAGATCATTTACTAAGAAATGCTAGCTATCACCGTACGTACATAACTTGAAGAGCTCAATATCCAAGTGACCTACGTAGTTGTTCATTCTACACAACATAATATCTATAGCAGGCCGACATTATCCAATTACCATGACCAAAGTCGAGCCAAACTATGTCGGAAAAAGAAAATAGCACAAGGTATCCAAACCAATATTAACTATCACTGTCACATGAGTACCTAGCCTCATAAATTCACCATCCAACAAAAATAAATGAATCCTAACAAGGTTTTATCCTTTCTTATAGAGTCTCCAAGCAGATGAGGTTCAGGATATGATTCATTTCTTTTGATTCACTGAAATAGGTAGCATCTGATAGATAACACGACTCATCAAAATTTTACCAATAAATAAAGCTAAACTAGCAATGAACTAGCTCTAGAACAAAAAAACTCATTCCTTTAGTCCCGCATCTCCAAGTCCACTTAATCCTGATCCACAACTACTAACAGTCTTATTGTCACTATTCACTGAGATTCAGTCGTATGTCACTTTCTACTCCACTTTCACATAAGACTTTTATCAGTATATGAGCTATACCCAACAATATTAATAGTGACGACATAGATTTCGTTGACAACCAATCTACATTAAAAATATTATGTATTTTTTTCAATATTTATTTATCTTATTATGTTGGTGTATATGCTACGTGTAAATATATATATCTTGTTATTATTTCACCGGGACGAATGCGGGAAAAAAAATCTTTTTACTCAACCGTTGCAATTCATTTTATAGTAGAGACTAGAGAGATGCTTTGAATAATCATATGCATATGAACATTAGCAAACCATCATAATACCATTTTTTTCAAGCAGCATTTAAGATGAGGATCCGGTCTGTGATTCCGATGGGTCAGGGTTGAGTGGCCTGCCGAGGTGTGTGTGGTTCATGTCTTAAATTCATTATAATTTGGGTATAATTATTAGCCTGAATGCTTTTCCCAAAACCAAATATATTGGTGTGATATATAAGTATGTTGAGAAGTGATTAGATTTTAAAAACTAATGGAAGTTATTCTATCTCTTGTTAAATAGTTATGTGGAGAGTTCATTCCAATTAAAATAGAAGAGTAAAGACTACTTGCTTCCATATTTTTGAAGGGAATGAATTACAAGATGACGATGAAGCATGAGATTGGAAGTTGTCTGTGGACACATGATTAAGAGGAAGATTTAAGAAATTCTTGTCAATAGAAGATTTAATGAGAATTGACTAGATTTATAAATATGATGATTGAAAATAAATGCTGAGCTTTTTCGTCAAAAGCATCGTATATGTGTGTGTTACTTTACATGGCGTTTTGAACCAGTAAACGTCGTGTTTAACTTACACTATATACGACATTTATTGGGTCAAAGCGCCGCATGGATATCTTTCCTACTTTATAAGGCTTTTATGGTTATTATAAACATTGTTTTTAGTGAAGTTTTAATCATATGAGGTTTTGTCTCTGCGCTAATTAGATATGTATGACGTTTTGTGACATTTAGTACGCAGGTACGCAGTTCAATCTCTAGTGCGGTGAGAAGTCATATAAAAGTACATGTATCAGTTTATGAATTAATACTTTTTTGTTATTATTATTATTATAAATAAGTCTTTCTCACTTATTTTATATCATGTTTTTATCTTTCAGGTAGCAATCATGAATAGAAATCTCTGATGAAATTAAGTCATCTCTGTTGGAAATACAATACCAGATTACGTGAGTTTTGTGAAATTGTGAAAGCATTTTGTGAGAAGCAATCCACAAACATGGTTTGCTGTCCTTATATAAAATGTGGGGATGTAAGTATGGTTGTTATTGCCGAATCAGAAAGACATCTTTGTTTTTTCGGCATTGATGCATCCTACACCGTCTGATATTTACTCGAAAAACCATTCGCTGGATCTCCACCCGTACAAACTGGTTGAGGAAAGTGTTGATGTTGATGACATATAGGAGGATTCCGATTTCATTACAATGCTGAATGATGCCCTATCTATGAATAATGAAGAAAAATTTTAATTATTCAAATTAAACCAGCCAAGAACGATATACTGCATGACACCCATTATTTTACGGATGCACACGTTTCAGCAAATTTTTCGGAGTGCTGAAATTTTATAATCTGAAAGTCACATATAGATGAAGTGAAAAGCAGTTCACGGGTCTCTTGTCACTTCTCAACAAGATACTCTATGTACCGATTGTGATCTCGAAATTATGAACTTATAATGCAAAGAAAGTACTTTCTTCAATGGATACTGAGTAAGAAGCTACATGTGTGTCCAAATGATTGTGTGATTTACAGAGGTGCATATTAGGATATGACAGAGTATCCGAAGTGCGAGACACTAGAACATAAGTAGAAAACTATAAACAGGGAGAAGTTGATATGAGGACCTATTAAGGTCTTTTGGAACCTCCCGGTAATTCTGAGATTTGAACGGATGTTCGCATATTCAGAAGAATAAGAGTTGTTGGTTTGGCCCGCACAAAAGAGAGTTGAAGATGAAAACATGTGTCACCCGACATATTCAAATTAGTGAATGTAGTTTGACATTTGATATCCTTAATTTGGTAACGAATCAAGAAATCTTAGGCTAGCGTTAACTACTGACGGTATGAATCTAGCTATTTGGCAATATGAGCAACATACACAACACTTGGCCGGTCCTCATTGTGATTTACAATTTATCTATGCAATATGCTTGAAAAGGTAATACATGATGCTGATTCTAATGATATATGGTCTCAGACAACCTGGTAATGACATTAATGTGTACCTAGCTCCTTTAATTTGAAGATGTTATGAATGGGAGACTAGAGTTCCGACGTACGACACAATGAAAGAAGAGACATTTACCATGTGAGCCATGCTTTTTTGCACGATTAATGACATCTATGTTAAAGACAATTTATATGGTTACAATTTAGTCATATCGAGCAAGATGTGAAGTAGCCGACTCATCAATTAAGATTTGGTTATGACATAATTTTATATTTTAAACAAGTTGGAGGCCGTGATTCCTTTTGTAGAAAGTATCTGGCACTGGTGCGGTCATAATATCGTGGTAGTGATGATTATTGGATGTAGACCGAGCACAAGTGCAGATTCTTGAGTTCGTTTACTCGAAATATAGATTTACAGTTAAATAAGAATAAGGATAATGTCAATCAATGACCATAGTGATTCAGTCGCGGTCTTCTACAATTGATACATGGTTATGGAGGGTACGACTTGAACAGTTACCATTTTTACACAAAGAGAATAAAATTTAAAAAGTGTGATACAAAATAGCGGTGTCATTTTGACATCTGTTGAAGTACAATCATTCTATGTAATTATAGAGGAAGTTTTAAATTTTAACTACACTTACATGTGCATACTTACTTTCAATTGTTGGTGGGCCGTAACAGGTACGCTCGAGATGTTGGTGGGCCAAATTAATATTTCCTTTATTCAATTTGGTTAATTGAAGTAAAATATGTGAGTTCGGTTAATTCACTTAATTAAAAATTAGTTTTTTTAAAATTAGTTTGATCAAATTTTTAACATTTAATTTAAAATAAATAATATATAAGTAATATTCGACTAATTTAGTTTGATCCGATTAATATATTATTTAACCGATCTATTCGGTTAGCCAATAGATCGGTTAATCATATAATTCAATTCGATCAACTACTAATTTAAAAAAAATTAATCAAATAATTCGCTAAGTTAACCAAACAATAATTATTCGATTCGGTTACTAATCAAATATCTCATGACCATGTCTTCTGTGTTATTTGGATATCCATTTAACCAAAAGGATACAAACTATTTTATTTGCAGCCTCACATGTATCATGTAAGCATTCATGTGAGGTTCATGGACGATATGCTGCTCTCTTTTCAAAAACTGTATACCTCTCTGCCTCTTTCAATATAGTAAAAACAAGAAACACTGTGTGCAATTCATTGGGAGTTTCAAGAATGCAGGTCATCTAGATTTGCCAACTGAGATGGCAATTTTTGGGTGGAGCATGTCTATCACTTAAATTATGGATCAATTAATTGAATGCTGCCGTGTTATATGTTGTACAATCAGTCATTAAATACCACATATGACTTTGTTTAGATGTGACATCTTCTCATTTATGATGTCCACTGTCCACCCAAAAGCGACTCCATTTTTCATGCATCCTGAGAATTCCAACCTTAGAAGGGTCATATGGAGTTGCCAACTAGCCAGCTTGGCAATGACAGTATGTTTGTGGCATTGCACCAGGGCATCACTCCTTATATTATATCCAAATATGTACATTACCAGATTTTATATAAGCCAGCTCAGTGAAGACAGATGAAGCAAAACAGAGAAGACACAACAAGCAGTTGCAATTGAATTTTATTTAAATAAATATCAACCGACACATCGTTGAACAACTTTGGTTCCTCTCCGCAGATACTTGTGTAGTGTCGGATACCTTTTTCTTTAATTTTTTCATTTTTTACATATATATTTATTAAATGTTACAAACGCACATTTCTTTCATATTATATTTTTGATAGACACTCTGTTTGTGAGCCGCATTTTTTCGCGCTCTATCAGTAAAATCTGTCTTATGTGCTACCAATAAGAATGGAGTTCAAGATTGTATCGGATGTCATCATCTTTTACCAATTGAGACAACTCATATCAGTTAAACACATTAAGATGGCGGTGAGTTTGGATCCGAGTCCTTCATTGTAATATATAGCATGAGAAACATATAGAGAGGGAGTACATAGCAGGGTACAAATCCCTTTATTGAAATACATATCAACATGGCACACTGATTTTTATGAGTCTTACAAATGAACCAGAAGAGGCATGCAAACTACAGTCAGTGAAATCGAGGTCGTCGAGGCGGAGGTGGTGGTGGCTTAGGAAAGGGAGTTCTTTTAAGAGGTGGAAAGCGAGATGGTGGTTTTGGACGAAATATCGGTATGTTAGGTTTAGGAAAAGGAAACCTAATTTGCGGATAGATGACAGGGTCGTCAGTGAGCATACGATTTGGGCTGTGACCTAGCAGGAGCCTATTTGCAGCGGTGCCCTCCGTTGCATCATTCAGACTCCGCGCATCGGACAAGTCAGCAACAAGAGCAGCAGCTACGATCAGGACCAGGAAACCAAATGATCTGATCGCCATTTTGCAATAGCTAGTAGCTAATTTGCTTGAGATGGAGCGCAGAGGTGTGTAGCCGTGTGGGAATTCGAATCCTTTATATAGAGGCCAGGAGTCTCGCATCAACAGTGCTGGCTAGCTAGCCAGCTTTGACTTCAAACACATGTTGTATGGATGGAGTCATTTAAAACAAAGATATGGTCTCTCCCAGTTGACAGGTCCCCGCCCAGGGCTTCTCCTCTTGCAATTTGTGACATAAACTGTTAAGGCAGAAATTGTTTGGATTTTAGTATTTTATTCGTGTCTTTTGGGCTGTATTTGGTTCAGAGAAAATTTGAAGGAAAGTTAATTCCTAATAGAATTCATCACATTTTTTCTTTGTTTGGTCAGGGTGAAAAATTCGTCGGAAAGTGCTAAAACACTTTTCATTTTGTTGAAATTTTTCGATCTAATTTTTCTTCCCCTAACTTTATCATTTTCTTTTCTCTCAAATTTTTCCTATACCAAACGCAGCAAATCTTTTATTAATTAATATAAGTCGGTTAAATATAGACAGTTTAATTTGCGTTTCCACTACTTAATAGTCATAACTTAGTTCAATTTAATAATATTCTTCTATCCCAATTTTGCTTTCTTCCTTGGATTCTTATGCCTTGCCGACGCATGTAGCTAAGATTTTTGGGGAGGTCACTTTGTGCTACCCTCCAAAACATGGCCATGCATGTGAATGAATACACTGGCTAGTTGGAAAAGGAGAGGACTTTGTATTCATTCCCAAGTTGCGCTCTTACAGTCACCATGAGTGACGACGAAGCTCACCATGTCGCCATCATTAAGCCCAACTCTCTCACTAGCTACTCTATATTCGCACATGGTTTTTTGTCTTTCTATCGAGGTGGACCGAGGAAGGATCCTGCGAAATAACTTTCGCAAGGCAATTTGATGAAGGACTGCTCCCAAACATTGAACCTTGTTCTAGTGGATTTGGAGAGTTGAAAGGAGAGAATCTCCACTTCCCTTTTCAGCTGATTTGCATGGCTTTTGGGGAAATTAAAGGATTTGATGTCAAAACATCATAATGTTTTAATTTTTTATGCTTATACCAATCAAATTTGTTTATATAGGATTATTTTTAGTAATTTTATTATATTTTTATTCTTATTTTTTCAACTCCCTCAACTCAATAACTCATTTTTTTCTTTTCACCTTCAGATTGTTTCATTTATTTTTCATTCTTTTCTTCTCAAATATTTTCCGTCTATTTCTCTCCAATTTCGGAAACAAAATGTAATTCCAAAACTTGGCAATTTGACTTCGATGAGCAATCAGTCCATCTCTTAGCAGGCCACATATTGGACCATCGATTAACCCCATCTTCATACAAGACATTACATGACCCTTATGAGATACAACCATCTTGCCTAAAGTGGCTTGGACATTTTCAATAGAGGTTCAGATCCGAACAAAACTCTTATATAAAAAAATATATATATAAGTATTCTACTCCAAGCTATATTTTTATTTATTTTTGTGAGTTATTTTACCACCTCATCGTGCTTTGAAGTCGTGTCTTAATCTTATTTAAGTAAATAACAAATATTATTTTAGTAATCATGAGGATAATTTAAAATTGTACAACTAAACCCAAATGACGTACCAGGATATACGACATTAGAGAGTAACATATGATGAAAGTTTATTTATTTTGTAGGTTTGTCTAATCAGTGGTATTGTAAATATATACGAGCATTAAAAGACACAATTTTGGAAGGATTTTGGAGTTTTATTAAGGACGTGAGTATTGGGTTGATCTAAAGCTCAATTCAATCCAAATAAACTAATTTGAGTTGGGTTAGATTTATTTGGATTGGTTGGTCAGTTTTACTTTGAGTTGAGTTGGTTTTTTATCAAGTAAAATGAATTTGGGTTGATTCAAAAGTGAACTCAACCTAATTATTTTTATGCTTGAGTTATAAAATTTCTTTACAATGTAAACACGGAACATATGGATTGACTTATATTAAACACAAATTAGGAATTACAAAAATGTTGGGTTGAATTGTATTAAATTTGGATTGAATTTGTATTGGATGAAATCATTACAAATAAGTAGGTGAGCTACAACACCCGTAGGTTTTATGGCTTTTAGTGATTTAGGTGCTTCTAGGATTTCATGGTTTATTTTATTTTTTTTATTTTTTAAGAATTTTTAAAATTCACAAACTATGAAACCTAAAAAATCTAATAAACATTAAAAACGTGGAATCTTGAAATTCAAAAAGCCTAAAAATCCAAAATAATAAAATTTCTAAAAACCTTAAATCATCTGAAAGCCTAAAAGTTCCAAAAACCCTCGTTCTTTAGGTTTAAAATTTTTTTTTATCTTATTATTTCTTTTTATTACACTTGTGTAACTATTATTTTATTCTATGATTAATTCAATATTAACTTTATTCTTTCTGATTACGTTTTATTTTATAATCATTTAATTTATTTTAATTAATCCATCTTACTTTTATCTGATAAAATAATGGATAAGAATAAGAGCCTAAGTGGCCTCTAATCCCTTTTTTCTCTTTTACTTGTCATTTAAATTTGTGCGCATTAAATTTTGAACACAAATTATTCAAAATAAAGATAAAAAAATATTATCAAAAAAAATATTATATGAGTATATTGACATACTTATTATACATAATAATTATCATAATATTTCACATAGAAAATAGACAAAAACCATCGTCCAAAAATTTAAAATTAGTACTTATCACTTATTTGTCTTATTGAATTTGTAAAATGTAAAATTTGACCCCTCTAACTATGTAAAATACATAATTCTACCTTATTGTTTTAAAGTGTTTCAATTATTCCTGACCCAATTAAAAAATCAATAAATGTAAAATCTAAGTTGGGCTCGATTTTGGGCTTGTTGTAATTGCAAAAAAACATCAAAATTTAAAAAAAATAATTCAAAAGAGATTTAAAATTGTCGTTCATTACTCAATTACGATCCAAATTACTACTGTTATTAAAAAAAAGTGTGCAAACCGTTAATTTTCTTTATACCTTTGAATGAGAATAAACTCTGTCAATAGTCAAAACATCTGCCATAAAAATAAAATTAAAATCTAAATTCACCTTGACAAGCCTTAGATTCTACCATCCAGCGACGCCCCCGGCACCAAATCAGCCCGCTTGACTCGCTGACCGGGTGTCATCACATCCTTTTTTTTATTCTTTCAAATCTAAAATTAAAGAAACCGGTTGGTACCATCTCAAAGAATTTTATGTAATTATTTCTCATCTAATTTTTTATGTTGAGGAGTTGAATCTAAGAATTTCATTTTTTATTCTTCGTTAAAATTTTCCTTATATTGATGTAATTTATATTTTTAAATTATATTTTTTAGATGTATAATAAATATTATAAAAGAAAAAAATCCAAAGTCATCACTTATACAAATATTGTCAGCAACATGAGTAGAGTAAAATGTTTGAATATTTACGAACCACAAGTTGAATTGGAAAATCTATTTGATGATCTTGAATTGAGAAGAAAAATATCTAAGTATCATTAAAATGTTATGGATGAGATTAGAATAGCATAGACTGAGGGGATCATGTCAACCATTTAAACATAAATTTTCACATAAATATATTGGAGGAGCTAAGCGGAAGTTTAATGAGGGATATTAGTTTACAGAGTACAAGGATTGGTTGGAATACAACATAGGAAAAGATGCAGTGTTTTATATTTATTGTTATCTTTTCAAATCAGATACTAGAAAATAAGAAAATGATGAGTCTTACCAATTAGAACAAGCAAGAGCGACTTGATATGCATGTTGGAGGGTCTAGTAGTGTCGTAATGTAACTATGCAAAAGTGCAAAAATTTAATTAAGCAAGAATAACATTTAGATTTTGTTATGCATAATAGTTTTGACAAAGCCACAAGTGATTACTGTATCCGCTTGACATAAGATTTCTTTTATGTCAAGGTTTGCCATTCGTGACCACGATGAGTGGGTGAGCTCCAGCAATAAGTAAAAGTTTCTAAAATTTTTCAAGTTTATTGCTGATCACAATGAGTCAACTGGCAATGTTGTTTTACATAAGACTTAATTAAATTAAATTTCAAATTGGCAGCATTCAAGATTCAAAAGAATATTTCAAATGCAGCAGCACAAGAAGTTATTTCTACCATTATTATTGATGAAGATTATGTTTCAATTGACAAGTCTCATGATGTTTCAATCAAAGAACGGATGGCAATTGTAGTGCGCTATGTGAGCAAGAAAGGAGACATTATACAGCAAATAACTGGTATAATATATATGTTGGACATAATAGCTTTATTACTAAGAGAGCACTAAACTCTTTTGCTCAAAATATATAATTTAAGCATGTTAAAAGTAAATGGATAAGTTATGATAGAGCAAGTAATATGCGAGTTGACTTCAATGGTTTGAAGACTTTAATGCTGAAGAACAATAACTTAGCATTTTATGTTCATTATTTTTCTCATCAACTTGTGCTAACTCTTGTGATTATTGTAAAACATCATATGATGAAGTGGTTCACTTTTCTAATTGATTAGCTTAACTAGCGTTGTGAGAGTTTCTTGTGTGAACGTCCAGATATGCTACGAGATAAGCATATAAAAAAATTTAAAAGGCCATGGAGAATGACGAGTTAGTTACAGGAAAGGGTATGAATCAAGAAACCAATCTTAAAAAAGTAATGAATACTCACTCTAGCATCACATTGCAGGGTGCTTCTCAATTTGATGGTCCTATTTCCGTCTGTGATTAATGTTTTAAAAATATATGTGAAAGTCAGGTCCAGCTCAACACAATTGTAAGTGGAGCACTTGCACCGGGCCTACATCAGGCCTCTAATTCAGTTAGATTCGGGCCTCCAATCCATGGCCTGATCTAATCTCATATAAAAATATATTATGTTAAATGAAGACTCGAATCTCTGCCCTTTGACATTACCAACAAACTTACAACCAGTTCCACAAACTTAAGTATATGTTTTATATCGAAATATAGTATTTAAGCCTCACTTTTAATTTTACACCGGATCTCCAAAATATTTGGACCGGCCCTGGTGAAAGTGGTGTCAACTTTGAACATCGAGTTTAAGCAATAAATTTGTTAGAAAAAATATAAATTTTTAATTTTCCATTTGGAGTTATTTTGATGAAAAATATATTTGATTTGACGAACGAATTGTCACAGGCAGTGCACAAAATAGACTAAAATATTAGTAACGTAATGGATTTGGTTTGAATTTCTAAAAAAAGTTACTAATCATTACGAACAACTAGTGGGACTCTCTGCTCGCAAAAGAAGTGCTCTTTTTTCAAAAAAACATGACATCCCGCCCATATTGACATGAATGATAAATTTAAATGGCATGATAAGTCATGAAGAAAGGCTCCTGATATCACAAACTTACATAATGGAGCTTAATAGTTGTTTTAACGAGACAAATATAAAGCTACTTAAATGTATGAGTTATTTAAGCCCAAATGACAGGTTTGCTCATTTTAACAAAGATGAGATCGTACAATTTGCTGAGTTTATCCTTCTGAATTTTTTAAAATTGAACTAAAGGTACTCGACAAACAATTAGATAATGATATTAATTATTGATATGTGATATGAAGAGAGTGACTTTTTAGAGTTGAACGGAATAGAAGAACTTGCTCAAATTTAGGTCACGAGAAAATAACATACTGTGTATAAGTACTAGTGAAATTATCATTTATCTTACGATTGATAATATCAACTATATATTGAAAGGGCATATTCTGCAATGAATATCATAAAAAATTGGCTATGCAACAACATTGAAGATCAGTGGAGATGAACTACTATTTACTTAAATTCATATAAAAATATATTTTAAAAAACACTTCTAATAAGGGAATCTTTATGATCGATCTCAAAGTATGAAAACTCATCATGTACCGACATAGTTGATTATATTGCTCTTAATAAAAAAAACTTTTAACCCCACTGAATGACTTTTCTGGCTCCGCCACTAACTGCTCCATTTGTGGATGGAGAGAGTAATTGCCCACTTCTAGTCTACAATTTGTTTGCTGAAATCGAAAAACAACTAATTAAAAGAGTGCTATCTAAAGTCAACCTTGCAACTACTAAATTGCAAACCTAATCATCTACTTCAATAGTTATTTTTAGTCACTTGTTATTTATAGATGTTGGTTTGATTTATTATATTTATGTAAACTAGTCTAACAAATGCTTTAAAACTATCAGGGGGTGCGGCCCCTGGCCACCTAGGGGGAAGTGGGGAACCACTATCGATCCCTTTTTTTTTAAAAAAAAAAGAAGCAAATGCTTTAAAAGTTGTGGTCGTCAAGATTCGAACTCATGATTTACGGGATGAACGTCCATCAATCAACCACTAGACTATCACGTTGCTGTCATCAAGTATGATAGAAATATTATGATAAACATTATAATAATATATCTTACAATATTCATATTCAATTCTAATTTGATGATATATTTTTATCATAATTTTAATATATATAGTATAATTTACGTTCAAAATTTAATATGCACAGTTTTAAATGACAAATAAAAAAACAAAAGAAATACTACATCGCACAATCTTGGAGTACTACGTACTGTTCAATTTCAGCCTCCCTGACTTCATGTCAATTCACTACTTATGTCGAACGCGTCCATATGTGTCGTTTTATTCGTTTCTGGTGACTTGTGGCAACACCCAGACATGTAATAAAACCTAACCAAAATCATTCACACTGTATTAATTATTGTCCCTGCAAAAGTCCAAGACTTGATTAATTGAAGAACCTCAATCATGCTATCGAGGGTTGGTGTAATTGGATTACAATGAATCATTCATTACAAGGGAAGAGCTCCATAACAGTGGTAAATTATATTATCACGTATCGTTAAAAAAAAGTTAAAAGTGACATATATCAAATATTAAATGATTAAAATTTATTTTAATTTTTTAATGTACGGTATAATTTGTTAAATTGTCACTTACAACTCCTTAATAATTAATTCACGATCCACATAATGAATTATCCATTAAAAATGACTCCCCTTCCGGCCTATTAACCCCTACATATTAGGTTGAGGACCATGAATCTTCTATATATATAACAGAATAGGATTTCTGTCGCGACGCTCCCGAACCGGTTGGTTCGGTTCGGTCCGGTCTGATTCGGTTCGGTTTGGTTCGGTTCAATTTAATTCGGTTTCAAATTTTAAAAAATCATTCAGTTTACAGTTTCATATTTTAAAAAGGGATGACCAATAATTTAGTTCGATTTTTAATTTTTCTCGAACCGAACCGTCGGGACGACGGGTGCCTTTAATCATTCGGTTTACATTTTCATCTTTTAAAAATGGATGACTAATAATTTAGTTCGATTTTTAATTTTTTTTGAACCGAACCGTCGGATCGACGGGTGCCTTTACTCGTATAGTAATAAATAACTATAGTGATTAAACGTGACAACTACATCATAATATACCTTCAACCTTCTTCTATTAAAAATGGAGCTGAATCGGATTGGAGCTATATACTGAATTGAATTGCGGTAGTTAAAATGAAATTGAATTCAATTCAATTCAGTGGAAGTTAAAACTTCATAAAGCCAATATAAAGAGAACGTAATTTTATAACGTTAAAATTTTTTTAAGCAAGAAATTTTAAATTGATTTTAGCTGAACTGAATTACGACCCCTACTTAAAAGAGGGGACTCAACAAGTTAAGATAGGAGAACATATTTGTGAAATCCGCCTTAAGAAGCCATTTCTTACCAATTGAAACAATTTCTATTGATTATTTATTTTTCATTTATCTTACCTCCCGATTTGTTTTCAATTCTATCATACTTTTTAAAAACATTTTTCGTTGATAAAATCACAATTCAAAAATGAAAACTATGTTTATCTAGATAAAAAAAATGTACAAGAGAAAATCATCTTAGAGTTATGATTTTGTCAAGCAAATCACAAGTCTAAACAGTTGGTTTAAAAATCTCAATTCATGATTATGATTTTCTTAAACAAAATTACAACAGTAAATAAGAACTTTCATAACTATAACTTTCAAAAATGACCGTTTAGGAAATAAATATTCAAAACCCTCCGACATGAAAATCCATTGAGATTGGGGTTTGGTGAGAAACTGGAGGAAAAGATGCCGAAGGTGATAGTGAGAAACCTTTGGAAGAAAGGGAACCCGACAACAACAAGAAGAAGAGATCAATGGCGCATGCATGCAGGTGCCGGTCAAGATTGTCAGCGCCACCACCGCACGCCTCAACAAACCCTAAACTTTCCCATTCCTTTGACTCGCCTACGCTGTACTAGTGTCATTTAACGCACACATTCTTACAATTATATACGTCATTTTTAATTTAAAAACGTCATATATATTATATCAGAAAATTATATATGACTATTTTATTTTAAAAGCGACATATATAATCAATCTGCGTTCCATATCAAAGTGAAACAATTCATAATCTGACACAAATTTATCGGAAGGTGAGGAGAGAGTTAGTCATAGGTTCACATCCCACACTCTCTGGTTCCTTGTTTTCCCAACACTCCCTCAACCTTTTCATCCATCCCATGTTCAATTTTCTCTGTCTTTGTCTTCAGTCCCTCTTCTTACATGTCGGCCCCTATTCGAGCTTCTCCGAAGTTACATTACGTAATAAAGTAAAAAAATTATTTTAAATAAAATCTCTCATCTTTGCCTTTTTTTTTTACTATATTATCCTATTTTGTCATCTCCTTCGTTGTTAATCGCAAAAAGTACATGTGTTTGTGATCTATCCAGTGATCTGCACATGTCAATTTTTGTGGTTTATAAACGTGAAAGATTTTATAAATTTTCGCTATCTCTTATTATGATTAGTATTTGTATTCCATATGAGGATTATATACCCGAATATATACACGTATAGAAATTGACAAATATGCACAAAATTTCTTATAAGTTGAGAAAAATATAAAAAAGTACGTCTATATCTAATATTTGTATTAGCAAATTTGTCTAGAAAGTAGAAACATCTTCGCTGCGGTTTATAAACGTGAAGACTATATAAATTTTTGCTGTCTGCAACAGTGAATTTCTCAACATCCTTAACGGTTTATAACAGTGAAGTTCATATACTTCGTAAATCATAACAGTGAAGTTCTTACCAAACTTCACATATGAAGTTGGCTCAATTGATCTTCTCTATGGTTGATAATCAAGACTGAAATATTTAATCATTACAGTTAATAACAAAGTGAATATGGTTTAAATAAAGTTCACAGTTGCGAATATATATATATATATATATATATATATATATATATATACACCCAACTTATATAACTCATTGCACTCAGGTATTGCATCTACTAATAATGGCAATGCTTTTAGTTAGAAGTTTTAATTTAAGTTTCCAAGCAATAAGTTGATCACGGGCTTGTTGCTTTGACAATAATGTGCACTTAGAAATTCAGAGACACTCCCATTGAAGACAAATTATGATGTTTCAAGATTATCATTTAGACACTTGTGTCATAAGCATTCAACTCAGTATTAAGATGTACTTCCTTCGTCATCTAATATATATCGTTTAAGATTAATTTGAGTAAATTAAAATAAAATTAATGCTAGCAGTTGAACAAATTTAATAAGTAAATGGTTAATATTTTCAAAAAAATTCATGCAAAAACTAAAATTGATAAATGATTACATAGGTGAAGAACGGATTTTTTATTGATTACGATAATCAAGTAATTAATGTTTGACATTTTAAGATAATTGTAAATATTAAATATGCATTGAAAAGTGTTAAGTGACAAATAAAAATGGACAAAGAGAATATACAACAAATCATTCATTCAAGTACTTGATTGACGAAGTCAGAAGAAGCTGAGCATAGACATTTTTATTCAAATCTCACTTGTAAAGAATATCACACACAAATTTCATGATATCCATTTAAATTGAAATGAGTTGAATTGAAATAACTGAACTTAGTTAAATGGAATTGGATTGAGTATTCTGTACTATCAAAAGGGAATGAGGTAATTTTACTGAACCAAACTTAATACTTTTTAACACCC
>NQLW01000016.1:1135742-1146508 GCA_002312845.1 Kalanchoe fedtschenkoi | reverse complement strand
ACACACCATGTCTCACTAATTAGGGCATCAAACAAATTCTAAAGGATGTTCTTTATCATCCAGATCCATCACTATCTTTTTAAATCGAATATTCACAGATATTTGATCTACTTTCAAACATATATCTGATTTAATAGTAATTTAATTTAATGGTAAATTTTGCTCACAATTCCGTATAACAATTATAATTTGATTTAAATAACTAATAGTAATAAAAGACGGCATTTTTAAGAAGCATAGTAGAAAGTACAGATAAAATGGCGTTTTTAATTTTAAAATGTTATATAAAACCGAGCCGAATTAAGTTTCATTATATAATAGACGATGTTTTCTAAATACGTCATACAAAGCCTCATTATATAATTGATGCTTTTTAAATTAATATGTTTCGTCTATTGCAGAAAGTAGTATTATGTAAAAAAAATCGTATGAAACGGTTTAGGATATGAGACAAACTTTACTTCAAACCTTGAGATGGCCTTAATTACTTAACTCCTCTCTCACTCTCACACCCGAACCTCCAACCACATTCCCCAAACTCATCTCTCTTCACCGAACTCTGCCTGAAGAGCATCAGTCTGATGTTGAAGAAGATATAGAGATGAAGATGGAGGCATGACGATTAAGCCTTCTCTATGCTCACCTCAGTTGGCGCCTGTACCAGCACACAGTATAAGAGCTCCATTCACATCACGTAGCTTAATTGGTATTCCTGCTAGCTGCAGCTACCCTTTCTCAACCAGTCTGGCCGTCAACACAAAAAAAATATAATATTCCACTCCAGATTGGATTTGCTCATCTGCTACCTTTAAAGTTACACTAGACTCCACATCTAGCAAAGGTACTTGAAACTCTCAATTACAGTAGCTTTTGACTTTCAAAGCTACTGTGGATACCACTACAGTTCTTCATGTTCAAAATCAATCTCTGACTCGGGTGCGAAATGGGTTTTGTGCAGCTAGGGTTTTGGTAGATTTATATATGTTAAATTTGATTTGAATGTATGATAATTGTTTTGTGTTTGGTCAACTTTGAATTTGTTGACCTAGTCATAACCAGCTGTTGCTCTCTGTTTTGAATTATGTGTTATTGATGGATCTAGCAGCATAACATGGCCGCACTCCACCATTCGTAACCCGAGACTTCCAGCTCCACCATCAACAGCAACAATCACAATTCCAAGAACATCATCACCATAATCATCAGCAACAGCATCAACCAAATTCAGAAGTAGAGGACGAGCAAAGCCTCCTCAACCACAAGCCCAACCACAACCACTACATCAGCGGCGCAATGGAGCTCAGATCTGACAACAACAATCAAATAGTGGTCTCCTCCGAGTCAAAACCTAGGCGGCCACGCGGCCGCCCAGCCGGGTCAAAAAACAAGCCCAAGCCGCCCATCATCATCACGCAGGACAGCGCCAACGCGCTAAAGTCCCACGTGATGGAGGTGGCCAACGGCTGCGACATCACCGAAAGCGTCACCGACTTCGCCCGCAGACGCCAGCGCGGCGTCTGCGTACTGAGCGGCAGTGGAGTGGTCATCAACGTGACCCTCCGCCAGCCCTCCTCGCCCTCCGCCGTCGTCACGCTGCACGGGAGGTTCGAGATCTTATCCCTCTCGGGCTCGTTCCTTCCACCGCCAGCTCCGCCAGCCGCGTCCGGCTTAACAGTCTACTTGGCTGGCGGACAGGGCCAAGTGGTGGGAGGAACGGTCGTCGGGCCACTGGTAGCCTCAGGTCTGGTGGTGATCATGGCGGCTTCGTTCGGGAACGTGGCGTACGAGCGGCTGCCGATGGAGCAGGAGGAGGCTGCACCCCAGCAACAGCAGACGGAGGAAGATGCGTCAACATTGTTCCGTGGGCTTTACAGTGGCGGAGGAGGCAATAATGAAGGCGGCAACTTAGCGCCGGCTGAGGCATACTGGAACACGCCGCCTGGTCGGCCCGCTCCGTTCTGAATGGCGGCGTTTCGGGGCTTGTGGAATGATGATACTGATGACCTAGTTGCAGAAAGAACATGAAAATGTATGTTCTTATGACTCCCTGTCAATTTCTCTCTCTTCTTCTACCTTTTTTTTCCCCAAAAAATTATTGATTTACAGTAGGTTAGGTTTTATCTACATCTTTTGTGTTTTGTGTGTCAACATTTCAAGTCTAACATAGATTATTTAAGACTGTTTTGTTTAAGAAAATTGTAAAATAATATGAAAATTCTTTTTAAACGAACTAAATCTTTCTTCTATTTTCAATTTAATTTTAATTCTCTTCAATTGTTTTAAATCAAACAAAAAATTTCATCATTTTTACTGAAATTAAATAGAGCCTGTAACAATCAGCAATTCAATGGTTTACCATCTTCACATTTATATAGTTTACATCACTTTTATTTTTTATATGACAACAGTTTTATTACAAAAATATTTTTTTTGCGCTATGCATATTATAACTTTTTTGACCTAACTCTCCCGATTATATACTTTCTATGTCTTCATTTATTTGACACTTAATCGAATTTATATATTTACTTTTGTTTGTAATTTTACATTTTTCAATACGTATTTAATATGTAAAATTATCTTTAAAAATTAACCGTAAATCATTTACATCGATAATAATCATCAATCTATCTTTTACACAAAATTAAAAAAAACATAAAATTAAATATCTACATATTAAATTTGTCATCCATTAATATTAAATATCATTTTAGGCTACTTAATTCAATTTTAAACTTTTAAGATATTAGGAGAGAGGGAGTCGATTGACTAGCTTTGATAATATGGACAAGTTTCTAAGGTAGCCAGATTTGGAATGTGATAATAGTTTGAATCACCTTTCTAAAATTTCTCCTTTGATATTTTTTTAAAAATTTTTATTAATATAAACTACCGTCAATATTCAAAATTTAGAGATGAAAATTATCATGAATCACCCTCACTCATTTTACCACCACTCTACAACTCTCCTTCGATCCAATTATTAGTTTCTATATAAAATTACATTTAAGGGTCAATCAAATTGGCTACAAAATGGGTGCATTTTTGTGGGGAAAGATGAGCCCAACAAGAGACAGTTAGAAGATGGTTGTACATTGTTTGCGTACTGTAGAGCATGTGGCTGTGTCAGTGTATCTCCATTTTTCAGTTTGACTGAGAGAGTTGAATTGTCCTGGGAAAGATGAGTGAGATGAGGAAGCTAGGACATTAGGGGTGGAATCCACACGTGCTCACTGCCCACTCCTGCGCTGTTGTGTTCCAAGAACTTTGACTGAGAGAAAACAAACAGACAAAGCTCTTTTACGAGGTACAAAGGTGGTATGGTGTTACATGTGCTGCACGATCTCAGGGGGAGCTAATGTTTCAGGGACACATTTATGGCATGGGTTGAGCATCAGATTATGAGCAGGATGTGCGAGGCAGACAGGCTCATATCATGCGCTCAGTATGTGGAAATCTGGTAATAGACACTTGATTTGGGTTTGTGGTTCTCTGGTTAAGTTTTGAGGCTAGTGCAAAATGCTTTACGCTCAAGTTGAGTACAATAATAGGGCTTAGTGACGGTATTGAATTTTGAACTTGTTCATATTAAATTATATTTTATTGTGATTTAATTAAGAATATATATTTATAAGTCAAATTATCACTTCACAAACACTGTTTGGTAAAATTGTTGTGTTTACTTTTAAATTTACCACATGGTTAATTAAAATGTCACGTGACTAATTCTCATTCATGGTGTCCATGATACACATAGGGTGTTGTTGAGGTCTTCTGGATGAATTGAGATTGCGTCTAGGTATATGGAGTCGAAGAGGCGGCCAGATATGTCATCATCTGCTAAGAACGGCACTTCAAGTGTGGAGAGTTTTTTTTCATTTGGCCCTCCTTTAACTTTTTTTTTCGAAAATGGCCTTCCATCATAAAAGTTTTCGGAAATGACCTCCTTTTAGCGAACCGCTGTTTGAAACGGCGGTTGGGTTGAGAGACACCGCTATTTCAAACAGCGGTTCGACTGATGTGCTGACTGGGCTATCCAGTCAGCAGACAGGTGGACAAGTGCCAGTTTCAAACAGCAGTTTGTTATCGACTTGAACCGCTGTTTCAAACAGCAGTTCGACTACTTTGACAGATTCGTCGCGTGCACTCTGTTTCCGCAAGACGTGGCGTGGGCGGTCCAGCTCGCGGCGGTTGCTTGCCTTTCTCTGGCGGCGAAAGTGGAGGAGACCCGAGTGCCTCTGCTTCTTGATCTTCAGGAAGTGGCGGAGGCTGAGCTTGTCGTCTTCGACGCCGGAACTGTCCAGAGGATGGAGCTGCTAATCCTATCACTGCTCAAATGGAGGATGAACCCTGTCACTCCACTTTCATTCTCGCACCATTTCTTGAACACATGCCAGCAGCTCAAGACCCACACCCATCATCTTCATTCCGAATTTGTCAGCAAATTTGAAGACTTGATTCTATCGGTTGTGTCTGGTAAGTAACCAAATCATCGCATTCAATCAATCCAGTCTCTCGCCATTACAACTCTACTGTTCGATCTGTCAGGTAAGTAAGCAAATTCGAGTGACGGAGAAAATAAGAAGAAGAAGAGAAGACTGATTTTTAGATCTAACCCAACCGCTGTTTGAAATTGGCACTTGTCTA
This sequence comes from Kalanchoe fedtschenkoi, assembly GCA_002312845.1. Classification (NCBI taxonomy): domain Eukaryota; kingdom Viridiplantae; phylum Streptophyta; class Magnoliopsida; order Saxifragales; family Crassulaceae; genus Kalanchoe; species Kalanchoe fedtschenkoi. The sequence continues at coordinate 1,141,861 of NQLW01000016.1, read as the reverse complement.
CCTGTCTGCTGTTTGAATAGCCCAGTCAGCACATCAGTCAACCGCTGTTTGAAACAGCGGCGTCTCTCAACCCAACCGCCGTTTCAAACAGCGGTTCGCTAAAAGGAGGTCATTTCCGAAAACTTTTGTCATGCAAGACCATTTTTGAAAAAAAAAGTTAAATGAGGGCCAAATGAAAAAAAAACTCAAGTGTGGATAGCACAATACAGCATGCTCCACATCTCCGAATCTGCTGCAAGAACGCAGGACTATGCGGCCATGGAGGACAAGGATAGTGCCTAGTAGATACTTGGGAGAAAGAACTGGAAGTAGGGGAATAAGTTGCAGTTTCACGAAGACGTTTGCTTCTCCTTCTCTTGGGAGTAATGGAAATAATTTACCTCCACATCTGCCAGGTACAAAGGTTGTGGGAGATGCCAAGTTAAGCATGGTTAATAGCCAGCAAGAGAGCATTTATTCTCTAAGGTTGCTACATAACCGATATTTTGCAATGAAGGTTTAGCAATGTCATGGTTGAAGCATATGTGGTCAGACAGACTCAAAAGGCTAAGAAAATGTTGTATTCCCACAGCATCAAGATATCTGAAATTAGAGAGTATGTTACAAGAAAGAGAGCTGAACTTGGATTAGTTAGAAGATCAAAGATTCTTTTCTCCATCCTTGAAGCTCAAATACCATATTTGGACCATTGGTGCACCTTGGAATCAGATTTAGTCACATCAATGTCAGAGACCATCAATGCACTGCTTAACGTCTCAAGTCTGCTTCCAACTAGCGGGGACATAGAGTGTGATGTGAATAATTTCGCAGAAGCATTAAGTTCAACTGTTGAAGTCATGGAGATGATTGAATCTCATGTCTCTAGCTATATATCAAAGGCAACAGAGATGGGCGAGCTTGTCTCAGAGCTAGCGGGGCTGAACGGGGAGTAAAGAAATTACATAGACGAGTTTGGAGAAGTTTTCTCTAGAATGCATATGTTACAGGTTCATGAATGTAGCTCAATAGCTCAACTAATCCAACTGCAGCAAAGAAGACCTGACTGAGCAAAAAGAAGAAACAACAAACACCTCTAACCGAGCAAAGCAGCCTCCCACCTTTATGCAGAAATGCTCGCACAAGTGCACATATACGCAACAAGAAAAGCACCCAGCCCAATACTTGTTTTACACTTACCGACAGCAAAGCCATAGTGACTTTTGTTCACGCACCATTCTTGTATTCTTACTGTGAAATTCTGAATCTCATACTCATAGGATTTGATACAAAAAAAATTGATTGTTGAGTTTCGTACTCACAAAAGACGAATTTTATTTATTTGACCAACGCTACAACGGAAGAAACTCTTTTACTCACAAAAGACGAATTTTATTTATTTGACCAAAGCTACAATGGAAGAGACTCTTTCACTCACTCTCACTCTAGTGTGTCACTCTCTACTCAAGTGCACAACTCATACAACACCCACATATTTATACTACTTCACCTCCCTAACGGACGGTGGAAATTAGTTTAATCTCACGACTATAATTATGCTACTAGAACACTCCACTAAAATATTTTATGTCTACACTCCTCCACATAATTTTAGAAAACTTCATACTCTTCTCTTATTTTCTCTTTCTCTTGGGCACTTCTTTTGGGCTTCTCTTGCATTTTGTTTGGGCTACCTTCATAATAGTTTGATCTAGTATATCTTAGATTAATTAGGCATTGATCTTCAGACTAATGTACATAATCTACTCAAAAATCATACACCATCATAGCCGAATCCCTAAGATTTACAGTAATTCAAACATTATTATCCCATTTGAATCTCGTGTTTGAATTCTAACGTCACCAACTTTGCATATACGTCCCTGAAACAATCAAAAGGCTTGATAGTCAACTATGTATGAAGCCCTCTAACCAAAATTTAAGTCAGCTCTAAATTCCAAAAAAAATTATAATAATAATAACAACGGTATTAGCTAGAAATGAAATAAAAACACAATATACATAGTATCATGCGTGGATTGTATTATTTCGGGAGAGAAAGTACCTCCCCGACCACATTCAAAATGATACGATTGATTTTTGAGCGAAATATGTCCATCACGTGTACCATAAACATTGCACGTGTATTTTAATCAACCAGATGATATGTTCAACAACAAAAAAATTTATCATCAATCGATAAATAAACTAAAATATAGGATCTTTAAGATGCTTAAAGACCTTAAGCTTTTTATATAAACATTTTCTTAATCCGGAAAAACGAACGCCTTAAAAAAGTTAACTTAAATATTGATTGGAGCACGAAAAGTATTGCTGATTTGATCAGAAGGGATTGCAACGGGCTAGGAAGCTGTCATCGAGAATGGACCGGCCCAATAAGCGCAATCCGGCCCAACAATTCTGACTCGGCCCAAAAGACTCATCTCTTCTCCAATCTCTGAAACACAAGATCAACACACTGAGAAATTAAAGCGTGCACGATCAGGGTTAAGCAGAGCAGTTTAACATAACAAACACGACAACATAGGACGTTGCAGACACCAATCTCGACCAAAACATAATCAAAAACATCAAATGTCTTAAACCAAACACAAACAATTATTTCAAGAAAAGTTGCAATTTTTAGAACAACAGCATCGAAGAAGCTCCTCCAATCACCAGAGCCCAGACCAGAGCAGACAACACTCCACCGCTGCCCCGACTTCCTCCGCTTTTCTTCTTCGGTTCGGCATCGGCCACTGGTGCAGGCGCCGCCACCGGCACCGGCACCTCACCGGAAGGGGTCGCCGGCGCCGGTAAAGCAGACGGAGTCGGCGGCTTGACAGCTGGAGCAGGCGTCGGAGTTACAGGCTGCGGAGACGGCGTCGGCGCTTTTGGAGATGGCGCGGGCGATTTCGGCGCCGGGGACGGGGACGGAGACGGCGGAGAACCCGACGGCGGATGAGCCGAGGAGTTCCCGAATAGCTCCACCGGAAGCAGAACGCTATCAATCAGGAGAACAGTGACAGGCGCGGAATCAACTGCAGCGCTAACCACACGTGCGGTATCCACTCCAGTCTTCAGTAAAACAAAGTCTCCAGAAGCTTCCGGATCGATCTCGAACTTTCCGCTCCCGCTCGTCGCCAGAGTGATAAACTTCTCTTTCAGCCCCTTCAGCGTCGCCACCGGGTAATAACTCGGCGCCGCGTGGTACCGCAGCACCGTCCGCAGATCCTCCTCCTTCACCTTCGCCCAGTCGGGCAGCCCCTTCGCCTGCCACGCGTCGTCCCGCGGCGCGAACACCGTCAGCCCCTTCGCCTTCAACGCGTCGAAATCCTTCGCCACGCCCAGTTTCTCCACCAACGACGCGAACTTTCTGCTCCCTGCTTTCTCCATCGCCGCCGTCAAGTTCACGTCTGGCGGAGTCGCCGAGGTCAGCACCCCCGGCGCGTCGATCGGCGCACTGATCTCCACCACCGAGATGTTGAACGGCTCGGATTTCACGGGTTTCGTGTAATATGACGTCGTATTGGACCCTTCGGTAGCCGAAGCGAAAAATACCTTACCTTCAATTGCCAAATCAGAATTTTAATTTTAGGTTAAAAAATTAAAATAAAACTTAATTATAATATATTTAGTGCAAAATATACAACATTAATTTGCTTAAAAAATAAAATTACATAATAAATGCCTTGAAACTCTAAAATCTTGAAACAATTAATTCCAAAAACCCAAATATTTAAAACCATAAAATCCAAAAACATAAAAATTTTGAAATCATAAAAAATTAAAATTTTAAAATTTTAAAATTCCAAAAACATCAAGTCAAAATTTTAGTGAGAGATTAAAAAATTAAATAATAAAAAATAGAGATTTATGGATATAAAATAACACCTTATATAAGTTATATGAGAGATCGTCACAAAAACATATTTTACCTCAATTTTTTTTTTCATTTTTGATGTTTTAGGGTGTTGAAGGCGTAGTCCTAAAACTTTTAAATCATAAAAAAATCCAGAACCCTAAAATTTGAAAACCTTAAATTCAATTGTCTAGAAATCTTTAAAACTCCCTAAAATCATGAAACTCTAAAAATATGAAAATTCTAAAACACTAAAACCCTGAAACACTCTAAATGTTCGAACTCTGAAACCTCCAAAACTAAAAAGAAAAAAAGAAAAAATATGTATTTTGTCCGATCCCTTTATTTAAGTTATTTGAAGTGGCACTTCATATCTCATTTTCCTAAAAATTAAGTATAATATTTTTCGTGCAAAGTATGCAACGTAAATATATCTGCTTAATAAGTTAAAATTTAAAGACTCCATGCCCTAAAACTCTAATACCTTAGAAAATTACATCTGAATACCCTTAAAAACCTAAAATCCAAAGGTTTGAAAACAATAAAAATCTTTCAATTTCTAAAAAATAAAATCTGAAAATTTGAAAACTCTTAAACGCTAAACTTTAGAAATTAATATTTTACCCAAAACTCTAACACCGTATTTTTTTTTTCACATAAAACCTAAAATGGCCATTTTTATCTAATCTCTTACCATATATACGTAATCACTTAATATTTTTGTCCTTCAAAATTTACGTATTAAACTGTGTTTTTGTGTACCATATTCATTTTAAATATAACCTTAATAATTTTTACTTAAATGCAAAGATGATTATGACTAGTAATTGATTTACAGATATTAAAAATATATAAAACTAAAATAATTAAGGTTGCCGGTTGAACTCGGATTGTTACCTTTCACGTCGGTGATGTTGACGAAGCCGTTGCGCTTTTGGGCGACGCCGGAGGCCTGGTAGAGGGTGGTGGCGGTGATGAACCCGTCGGTGAGGTTGTGGAGCTTGTCACTGTCGAAGTAGTCGAGCAGGACGTGGATGGAGAGCAGCGCCTTGACCGCGTCGAGCGGCTGGGACTTGAGGGCGGAGTTGACGACGGAGTTTTTCAGGACCAGGACGGTGATGGTCTGGCGGGCGTTGACCTCGTCCGCGACTTTGGTCTGCGTGAGGAGCTTGTTGTACTCGGCGTAGTCGGGGAGGTCTGAGAGGATGTGGGTGATGTTGTGGGCGGAGGCGGAGAGGAGGAGGAGGAGGGTGGTGGTGAGGGAGAGCATGGCGGCGGCGGCGGCCATGGCGGAGAGAGTTGAAGGGGTTTCGGGGGAGTCGAGGAGACAGAGTCAAACGTTTGTTTGTGTATGTTTTTTCAAATTTTCCATGAAAATGAGTTATGAATATAAATAGGACTTCGCAATTTTCCGATGCTGATTTTTTATGAAAAATGGTATAAAATGAGAATTTTAATTTAGGGAAAAATAGATATATCCTGTCAGGGTGTATAAGGTACGTACCCTACAACTAAAATGATTTCATTTTAACTCGTTTTTATGAATTTTAGGATTTCATGATTCAAAGTGTCTAATATATTAGAGTTTCTAGGGTTTTGGGAGATTTTTATTATTTATTTTTCTTAGTATTTTTAGAATTTTCGAATTAAGAGTTTTAGAGTTTGAAATGACGTCGTTTTGAATGAGTTTGAAAAAATCCAAAAAACACTAAATATGAAATTCTGAAATACAAAAATATTTAAAACCCTAAAACATTAAAAATTCTAAAACTTAAAAATCTTAAATCTCATAAAAATAACCTAAAATGACATCAATTTAGTCGTTAGAGTATATAACTTATAGATCCTGATAGGGTATATCCGTTAAATCCTTTAATTTATGCGTCCGATTTGACATTTTATGGTTATTAAAAAAACTTATATGACTTTTTTGATATTCCTTAATTCTAGTAGATAGTTGTGGATAAAACATAACTTTGAACTTCCTGAATTTGGTAGCGGGTATTAAAAGTGAAATAAGACTGTTAATATTGATGCAACGTATTTGATACAATAGAAAAATTTAGCATTAATAATCGTAAATTTTATCTCTGTGAACCAAGATTTAATAAAACATTCATGTACTCTCAAGCACACATTTAAGGATCAAAATCTCGTGTAATGAATAATCAACAGTAAATATGACATGTGAAAAAAATATTAAAAATTGAAGTTAAGTTATTTAATATGACCGAAAATTGTTTGACATCTGTAGATTAGCATCTGCTTTTAAATGTCAATT
>NQLW01000016.1:1108305-1124133 GCA_002312845.1 Kalanchoe fedtschenkoi | reverse complement strand
GACTGGAAGTGTCAGTAAGAAATTCGGGCTGAAGAGGAGTATTTCGGAAAAGGATTGGTGGTGGAAGCAGGTCAACTACGGTGGATTTGATCAGCCTGGGAGGGTGAAGGATAATGTGATGGAGTGGATTGGTAATGAGATTAAGAAAGAGAGGCTAAAGAGAGTTTGGAATAGTTCACCAGGTGTTGCTGAGGCTTCCGCTTCGAAAATGAAGGCAGAACAGAAGAAGGGTAGGAAAACAATGGCGTGGTGGAAGATGTTCCATGAGCAGAGGTTTAAGAAGAAGAAGGTTAGGAAGCTGAGGGAGTGGTGGAAGGAGGAGTTTCGCGATGAGCTTTCGAAGAAGAGTAAGAAGATAAGAAATTTTCGGTCGTTTAGCTGTGGGAATGGTGTAGATTATTGGTGGCAGAGGGATGAGGGAGGAGCGGAAGGGAGAAAAAGCAGGCGTAGCAGCAAGAGCGGCGTTGAGTGGTGGGCGGATAGCGTTAGCGGCGATCTTAAAACTATGCGTTGGAATAGTCTGGATTGGTCGAGCTGTGACATACCCAAGAGAGGAGGCATCAGTAGCACCCCGAGCATGAGAGGCACCGTATGCTACATGGCCCCAGAATGCAGCGGGGGCGGGCAGCTATCGGAAAAATGTGATGTGTACAGCTTTGGTGTTCTTCTTCTGGTCTTGATCTCAGGACGCAGGCCTTTGCAAGTGACAGACTCGCCCATGTCTGAATTTGAGCGTGCGAATCTTATATCGTGGGCAAGCCAACTTGCCCACCACGGCAAGTTACTCGACCTTGTAGACCCGAACATCCAGTCGCTGGACAGAGAGCAGGCATTGCTCTGCATCAAGATTGCCCTGTTGTGCCTGCAAAGGTCACCCAGAAAACGACCTACGATGAATGACATAGTGGGCATGCTTTCAGGCGAAGCGGAACCTCCTCACTTGCCTTTTGAATTCTCTCCCTCTCCGCCTTCTAATTTTAGACTCAAGTCTCGGAGAAAACCCAGGTGAGTTTCCGCTACTGGCGTCTCATTTGTAGATCATTTTAGTTCATTACTATCATCAAATCGGATGAATATGAAAAACTGAGAATTATTAGACGACAAACCATTAGAATTCATTAGAATTGAAGGATGAAAAGAAATCAGTAACATATTTAACTTCACATCCTAAGTAATGCATCCCAAACTCAAAGAACACTGCAGAAACATGTTTTTATTTTTATCCACTTGTTTTGATGTGCACGTCCAACATGAAAATCAGCTGTCATTTTATGAAACTGGGCCCTCAAATGGCATTCTGCTCTGTTGGTTTCTAGCTGTCGGCTAACTCGGGCAGATAGTCAACGGAGGGCTGATAGATGTTTAATTTTGTCGGATAGAGTACATATAATTTGTTCCAAGCTTAAAATTAATTCACAATGAGTATGAGAGTCCAATTATATTTAAGGCATTATATCTTTGATTCAATAGGTGATGTGGGATAAAACCCACATATCGGACCAACACTCCTCACTTGCGAGATCGTTAAGCCGACGAAACCGTAATTTGACGGATGACACTTTATTGAATCAATATCTCGCAAGTGAATCAAAGATGTAATGCCTTTAAGTATATTTGGATTCTTTCACTTATTGTCAATTGATTTTGAGTGTGGAAATAATTATAACATACGAGTTTTTTTGCGGGATGATTGACCTATGATATACTACTGCATGCTTGTATACTCCATTTTTTCACATTACTCAGAAATAAAGGCATGAGAGATGAAAAAGGGTTAGAAGGGACATAGCTGAGAAATTCATAGCTCGGACCACGTCGGAAGCTGTCTGAGAATTCTTGTCTGCTGGAGATTGCCCAAAAGAGATGAAAACAATTGTGACGAACACAGCGTTTTCTTATTTCTTCAGCACAAAGCTAGAAGTACACTTATACTGTGTTACAGTCTCACACAAACAAGAAATTTTTGGGTGGATTGTGTCCACTATGTGACAGTGGACACGGATAATTATCACGTGGCGCGTTGAAAAATCAAAATTACACGTGACGATTTAACATTGGTTTGAAATTTTGACTTTTCAACACGTCACGTGACGACTTTCCATTAATGATGTCCACCACCACGTGGAGGACACAGTCCACCCAAAAATCACTCTACACAAACACCCTTCAACTATTAATAATTACAAATAGTATACCTATAATTGCAAAACAGTCCCTTCTGCCATTAATAGCTCAACAGGTGCCCTCTACATTTTTGTGAATGCGATGATGCGATGATGATTCAAAACCTGTTCATGTATCACTTTCAAGTTTGCCAGTGATTTTTTAGTACGGGCTCTGTGCAGCTGAACATCACCATCTGGTCGTGATGATGAGAGATCACGCAGATTTTGAAATTACAATTATCAAGAGAGTTTGATTGTTGGTTGAATAAAAACTTACGCGTAAACTGTGAACATAATGAGACATCGTGTTATTTTGATCGTGTAAAATTGACGTGTTAAAAATTTAAATAATTTTTAAAATAAATAATGAATCATCACTTATTATTTTAATTTTGTTTAATGCGAACCTCCCAATTAAATTGAGGTTTCCACGGGACCAAAGATGGCTGATGTAGGCATTTAGAGTGCACATTGCGGCCAAGTTTGATGATTTTTGACATATCCACTTGAGTCTTTTGTCATACTTAAGTCCATTTTTGGATTTGATTTCATATAAAATTTAAGAAACTAAAAATATTAAAATTTATGAAAAAATTCAAAAAATGCGAATTGAATTAGATGAAGTGAAGTAAAATTTTTCATAACACAAAAAACGACACGGAATTAAATTAGCTTGTTAAAAGTTAGTGCAAATTTATTCGGGAAATAACAAACCATGAAAGGGTTTTTCTTCTTCAAAATTACTTTCTTTTCTATCATACTTGTTTGATTTGTTTTTAATTCTATTTACTTTTTAAATATAGAATTTGTAATTGTAATAAAAAATGTGCATACTATTAAAGAAAATCGTTCAGTGTTATAAATAATGAACTCGGATCCGATACAGCGTAATTCATTGCTGCGAACAAAAAAAAGATAGAAATCCATCATATAAAATAATTTTTTTAAAAAAAATTCTATGAAAGTTATTATTTATTGATTATGAAATAACTAATTATCCGATTAAAATATCTCATGTTGTTAATATCTTCGTGTGGAAGTTTTCGAAATATAAATAAGAGTAAAATAAAAAGTTACATAAAAACAAGCTGAGGCTGATTTGTGAGGAAGACGGGCAGGCAGAAGCATTGTGAAGCAGGAGGCTTTTCTACAAACACTTGATCTGCTTGACTTCGACTCACCGTCAAATTCGATCCATGTCCGGCGGTGGAGGCGGCGGCCGCGACCCGCCGCTCACCGGCGGCGAATTCCTTCTCTCCCTACTCCAAAAGCCCCGCAACTCCCTCTCCCCATCTCAGCCCCATCCTCCGCGCCAACCACAACACCACAACCAACAGCAGCAACAACAGCATCAATATCTTCAGCAGCAGCAGTTGCAGCATCAGGCGTCAGATCCTGCAGTCGCGGCCCTAGGACCGATCGCTTTCCATCCCAACGGCAACGGCAACGGCGGCGACCTCAATTGGTCTCAGGGGCAGCCGAATTTCTTCCTTCGCGGGTACAATCCAGCGGCGTGGAATCCGGTTGGAGCTCATGACGGTGGAGGAGGTGGTGCTGTAGGGAATTCGAATAGCGGTGGTGGTGGATTGGGGTTGGGGTTAGGGTTCGGGTGTCAGCCGCAGCAGGAGGCTGTTTTGAGATTCGGATCTTTCTCTGCTCCGATTCCTAGCCGCGAGGGTTTGTTGAACGGGAATTTGGGTCCCGGGAACGTTGGTATGTTCAATTTTGACGTTTCCAGGGATCGGATTCTCTGTGATGTAGATAGGAATGGAGTTCCGGAGCAGAAGCAGCTGACCGGTCCTTTACTTCTGCCACCATCGCGCGCCCCACCGCCTGGATTTAGTGGTGTGGGTAGTAAAGTGGGACTTTTGGACAGAAGGGAGCAACGTGTGAGCTTGGGGAGAGATATTGTAGTTGAGGAGGGAATGAGTAGTGCCGTGTCTGAGAGTGATTTGGCTGGGAGTAGGATTCTGTGGGGTTTAGGGCTCAGTAGGCAGCTTGATCATCCTGGACCGCCAACTGGGAGTAAGCTTCAGTCTGTTGGGGCGTCTGATGTTGAAGAATCCATGCGTGTATTGCATGCAAATGTTTGTGTTGAGAAGGAGCACACTTTTCCAGACAAGGACTTGCTTGCTAATGATGATGATGAGGAGGAATTTGATGAGCTGAATAAAAAGATTGTAGATTCGCTAGGTATTGAAGATGTTGGAGTTGACGATAACAGTAAGAAAGTTCAAAAGAATCGGGAGAAGGTAATCATGCCATACCTTTTCAGTTTACAGTTGACTGTTAAAGTTGGATAATTACTTATATTTCATTGTTTAAATACGACTTCTCTATGAAGATTGTTTTTGCTTTTCATTAGTTCTTTTTTGAATAAAACAGCATCATAACTGCTCGTTTCACTCCCCTCAGCCAAAGGTATTTTGGTAATGGTTTTAATTTTTGTCACTCAGACTAAGTATGATGTACTTGTTAATTTATTTCATGGATGTGCCTTGACTTTAAAATCTTTCTCAACTGGAAAATCAGTGAGAGCATTCTTTGAATATGCTTTATCTGAATATGGAATGAGGTTTCTGAAGTAGTGTGGCTTTGTATCCCTATACAGTTATTTTTCTAAAAGGCTTAAATATATATTAGCTAATATCAATAGGATTATGAAAGTAGTTAAACAACAAAGTTTCTATTTTTTTAGCTCATGATAGGATTGAATATTTGCTTGACTCCAGTTGGGAGAATATATGATTTTTTAATCTTTTCAGGATGTTCGGTCAGATACTAGAGGTCATCAGCTACTTAGCCAAAGAATGAGAATCTATAAGCGGCAACTGGAATGTCGTGCTGACATATTCAGGCTTGATGCTCCCTTGATTGCAATATATGAGTCTTTAATACCAACTGCCGAGGAAAAAGCAAAGCAGAAGCAATTGTTAACTTCATTAGAGAAGCTAGTGAACAGAGAATGGCCTAACACCAAGTTATATATTTACGGGTCATGTGCGAACTCTTTTGGTGTGTCCAAAAGTGACATTGACATTTGCTTCGCACTTGAGGGTGCCGATAACAATAAGCCTGAAATCTTATTGAGGTTGGCAGAGATTTTGGAGTCGGAAAATTTGACAAATGTGCAGGTATTATCAGTATTGCTCTTTATATTTCATTTTGAGCAGATTGGTACTTTGTTGGATGTAACTGATAAGGAGTCTCTTTCTTTTAATCTGGTTAAACTTCGAGTAATGGCACATGACATTTGTTTATTTGGTGTTAACTTCGAGTAATAACTGTTATTGTACATGGCAGTTGTTTGTTAGGGCTTTAGTCAATTTTCATATCCTTAGACATAGAATTTAGCATTAATTGCACCCTCTTTTTGCGTTTTTCAAAAAAAATAAAAACTTGCCTTTTAATAATATCTTACTCTTTGCTTTATTACCGTTCTATATTCTTTTTCTGTTTCCTAACAGAACAAATATTAATGTGTTACGAGACAAATAAATGATGTCATAGGTGAAACCAGATATGAAAATAAATGATGTCATTGGTGAAAGCAGACAAATATTAATCTGTTTGAAAATATTTTGTTCATCCTTTATTAATCTCCTAGGTAAAGGCAGATATGAAAATTGTGTACTGTCATATCTTTATTTTGACATACCCAATATTTTCTGCTACTTAATCAGTGGTGTTTTCTCTGCCAGCTGAAAGTTGTGGTTGTATTTTGCGGAGTACTAGTCATTTGTCATATTTAGGTATAGGTGTTTTCAAATTTTAGAGTTTGTTTTCAGGCATTAGTACGAGCAAGGGTCCCCATAGTGAAGCTTAAGGATCCAGATACTGAGATTTCCTGCGACATTTGCATTAACAATGTTCTAGCTGTTGTCAATACCAAGCTTCTCCGGGACTATGCACGAATCGATGTGAGGCTCCGACAATTGGCATTTATTGTAAAACACTGGGCTAAATCAAGGGGAGTCAATGAGACTTATCATGGAACCTTGTCCAGCTACGCGTGAGTACCTTCCAGTTTTTTGTTCCGTATATTGTTGCAACCAGCAAAAAAGATTGTTCTTAACTAACTATCAAAGATGAATAATAGTAAATGGAAAGATGCTGGATGAACATGTAAGCTCTATATTCCATTACTTGCTATGAAATAAGCCTCTTACGAATTCCTTACAGGTATGTTCTTATGTGCATCCACTTTTTACAGCAACGTCGCCCTGCTATCCTACCATGCCTACAGGTGTTTTGCCAACATTTCCCTTCATTACCATTTGTTATTTGATCTTAATGAGTTGGCTCACAGTGAGGGCATTTTCGCTGTAGATGTAGATGTTTGCTTGGCTACACCTAATTGTCAGTCTTGAATCTTAGGACCGGATCGATGTTCAACTAGTGATATTTTTGGAGGTTTACTTGCTTGTACTATGTTTCCTTGTTTTTTGTCCTGAATAATTCCTTTTGTTGATCTTGTGTGGAGTTACAGTGCAATATAGCGTCAAATTTATGATACACAATTTTGAATCCCATGATGTGCTTCCTAGCTAGGTGAAACGAAGCATTGTTTGTGATGGTTTTGATGACACTTATTCCTTTAACTGATATTGCGATGTTTGGTCAGTGTTTTTTAGAACCATCCCTCATGGGTTTTTGGCACTGTGGTGACTCGAGTCCTTGACACAAATTGTTACATGATTTGATAGTGTTTGCATAGAAGTCCAAATCCAATACTCAGCATGCAAAGTCCCAGAAGCATGTTGATATATTGATATTTCGTTCCAGATTCCACATTTTCTTTTTTTGGCTTTATTAGATGGTTGGTTTTATGAATGCAGTTCATTAAGGTCCAGCTACATGTTAAAAGTAACCTTCAAAAAGATGCTGCGCTAAATGAACTATGGCTTCACATATGTATATTTCTGTAATATGTCCGTAATCGTATGAGGATGCTTTTATTCCCTGTTAGAACAATTTCATTAATGAACAAGTTTTGCTGATCACGCCTTATTATCGGCTGTAAAATAAGAAAAGTTTTGTCTATGCAGTTTGTTGTCACAGATTATTCACTTATGTAACATAGGTTTACCTTTTCAATTCAAATTGGCCATGATGTCGCTGCATAATGCCAATTGGCTTCCACCTCAGGGAATGAAGACGACGTACTCTGTCACAATGGAAAATGTTCATTGCGCTTTCTTTGACCGGGTTGATGAACTTCGGAATTTTGGGCGACGCAACAATGAAAGTATATCACAGTTGGTTTGGTCTTTCTTCAATTATTGGGCATATGGTCACGATTATGCAAATTCTGTCATATCTGTTAGAACAGGGGGCATACTCAGGTGAGGATATACTCAAGTAACCTTGAATTTTCTTGAAACCTGTGCATGATAGCACCCAATTACTGCATTTAGCATCAAGCTCATATGCTCTTTTTTTCACCACAGCAAGAGAGCGAAAGATTGGACTAGGCGAGTTGGGAACGACAGACATCTAATTTGCATTGAAGATCCATTTGAGACATCACATGATCTGGGTCGAGTAGTAGACAAGTACAGCATAAAAGTCCTAAGGGAGGAATTTGAACGTGCCGCTGAGGTTCTGCAGCACGACCCTAATCCTTGTGTAAAGCTATTCGAACCCTACGCCCCCAGTTGAATCCAATCACAACCATCTCTTCTACAGACTCCAAGTTGAAGCTAGCCACAACCTTCTCTCCTCATGAGCCGTTTTTTGTGTTAAATTAATGTCTTTTCGTGCGAGCGTGTCTTGGTACTTTTTGTATAGCTTTCCGCTACAGGTCCCTCTCATGAAATTTTCACCCTGGTGTATACCAGTTTCTTAAGTCACATGAATGTCAGGAAAATTTCTTCACAGAGCTCACTCTCATCACCATATCTTCCAAAGGATTCTCCATTTTCATTAGTTGTATTGTGGACCATATACCTCTCGTATCTTATTGTTTTATTTTCAAGTCGACAATTAGAACACATTGAACTGCAAGTGCTTTCTCACCATCTTTTATTTCTCCCCAGAAGCTTCATTCAGGTGCGTTTCCATATCAACTAGTGCTTAAATTTTTTGGGAGAGTCATTTCTAGTGTGACTGATAGGTCATTAATCATTTTGTAATGGAAATCAGATCTTGTTTCATCCTCTGGTTTTTGTCTTTATAAAGATTCATGTCTTCTTGTCTGTCAAATCTTGTCAATCCAATATTCCGAACCATTGGAAGCTGTTAACTGATACTGCTCTCGTGTCCAGGTGACCAGATGCTCGGCTTGAATCCAGCTAGGCAAGAATTCCCCCACTCATCCGGTGCCAAAACGTGTATCCAAATGATTTCCAAAAGTATGATGACGATGATGGATTTTTCCTTTTTTGGGTTAATTAACAGATTGTGTCTTCCAGTATGCCAAAGTGCGTCAGCTGTCAGCCAATAATATTTATCAGATAAGGTACATTTTTAATTTAAGAATTCTTAGTTCATTATCAGCACGCTAAATGCTGTGTGCTGACACTCCGGCTAGTTTTATAACGTAGTGTTGCTTGACTTAGTATATGAGCTGTAAGACTTGGTTGGATTTGGCAAAAAAATCTTGTAGGGGATGCAATGGCATTGCTTGATGAAGATTAAGGCCAACAGGCATATGCCAATTCAGACAGGTATGTTCCCAACCTTAAACTGCATTATATCAGCTTTTAAACTGTTTTTGCAGATTAATATTTTCCATATGAAATATTATTAACTGTTCAAATTCAAAAAGCAGGAAATGGAAAAGAGTCGAAGATGTAGAACAACTTATTAAGCTTTTGAAAAAAGGAATGTTGTCATAATGATCCGTACTTTCTGAACTAAAAGATCTTTCAGAAACATCTGAAGTAACAACAGTCAACAGAAGCTAATTATGTTAACTGAAAATGTCAATTATTCGATCAGAACTAACACATTAGAGATTAGGACACTGTCACTGTCTCCGCTTTAATCAGTTACTTGTTTATTCCATGGAGCAGCCAGGTTGAGAATGCGTCTAGGGTGTCTTTATCCACTCTGTAATGCTTCTGAGTGAACGCAAGAAGAAGCGGCCAGGTGAAGTCAGGATACACTCTAGGGTTTCTTGGATCGAATAATTCACTTGGAGGACTCACCACCTTCTTCTGAGGACACGTGAAGAAGGCCAGTGGCTTTCTTGGAGTTTGAGCGTTGACAATTGCATGATGAAAGCTACTCTTGTATATTTCATTGGGCAAAGCCTGCATCAAAATGTATATACAACTTCATCAATCAGATGGTAAGTTTGACTAAGTACTAAAGAGGATGACAGTAACAGTGAACGCTGAACCTACCATGAACGTGTCACCTATGTTGACAACAAAAGCATCCATGGTGGTCTTGGTGTCAGCTCTCATCTACAAAGATTTGCAGCCCGTCAACATGGTCTTGGTGGAGAATTGTCAAAGATGTAAGATCATAGTGCGGACCAGTTCCCAGGGTTAGCTATGGTTTCTGGCATGGTGGGTAGTAGCTCAATCTCATCAAGGACTCAAATTCTGCAAAGTAGTCTCTGAAATATGCTCTACCCACTCTTAAGCTCATCCTCAGGATCTCCAGTATTTTAAGTGACAGCTTGCTCATTGCTTCGATGTACTCTTGATAAAGCCTTCTGCTTGGACAGCTATCAAGCAGCAAATGTATTGTTATAACTCAAAGCTGGAAAATTTTCAGAATTGAAGATGATTGGAAGATCTTGAGCCTTACCCACGGTGCTCAAAATCATGGCCCAGTACCGTGGGGAAGTAGCTGACAATTTTCCTGATAATCAACCTCTGAGCAGAGGAAAGTCAGTCTACTTCCTTGGAAGTTTGGAAGCGAAGCGGTTTGTGAAGCTACCGGTATACCCTGCCCACAGTATTCATCGTTTTTTCCTCTCGCCTCTCATCTTATCCACCTTGTCATGAGCTTCTTCAATGAGCTTCATGTTAACCCCATGGTTGACAATAAGAAAGGAACCAGTTTTCTGCATGCGTGGTCCACAATTTCATCTAGTCAGAGATCCAAAGTGGCCGCTGGAGAGGAAGCTGGGGATGTCTATTGGATGGACGTGGGATTTTCATGGAGTCAGAGATCCAAAGTGGGTCTCTAGAGAGGAAGCCGGGGATGTCTATTGGAGGAGCGTGGAGTGAGTTTGGTGGCAGACACGGCTTCTCATGGTCGGGCCAGATGAACTGGGAAGGAATGTTGTGTTGGTACGGAGAATTGATGCGTCAGAGACCACAGTTGATTGGCGGTCGCAGTGATATATGAGGGGGCATCTTGGGAGCGGAGTGCGGATAGCGGGGGAGGGTTGATGAAGCTCATTGTTGCCGGTTTTGGCAGATGAAGATGGTAATGGGGAACGTGGGGTTTAAATGGAAATGAGAGAGGATACAAAAGGAGACGAAAATTAGGATGGATTGGTTTCAGCAGAGTTTGGAATCTTCAATGACAAAGTTTGAGGCTATTGATTATACCATGCAGAATGCAAACTATACTGAATATAATAATGTTAGATTGGTGCAAAGCAGTGTGTACTGTGTTTGAAATTTCACTCATTGGATCCCATGAATGCCCAACTCTACTAGACCAAGATACCAAGGAGGTTTTTAGGACAGGTTGGAGATGTGATTATATTTAAGGCGCGCGCCGGCATACTCTTGTTCCATATATTGTTCTATGGATCATTCCAGAATGCTGAACAAAACCTCTGGATCAAGATTCTGCTCTGCTAGTAAGCTTGTATGATTGGATAGAGGCCACAAGCCCTAAAGCATATTTAGACAGACCTAAGAACCTCTGGGTATGACATCAATTGAGAACCAGAGCTCAATGACTCCTCGCTCTAAACAATGGACAGGTGGTATGATTTTCATTAAAAACCTATTTTTTTCCAGATAATCATCACCACAGGAATCTGTTGAGGTCAACAACAGGGGGAGGGAATGGTACAGAGAAAGCACTCAGACATGCACATCAGGAGTAACGAATTTAAAACCACTCAAGTTAGCAACACCAGTGGTTATGTTCAATCCTTACAAAATTTTATCATGGTATGCTATCTATATACGACTGCAAAGAAGTTTATTTGCAAAAATGGTATGTGACATTGTGGTTCTACCAAACTCAAATAGCAAGACGCCACAAGTCCTCACGGAAAATTGGGCTGTGAACTCTCAGATGGAACTAATGGGGTAAAAAAGAAATAATCAGACAACTAATTTTCCCTATACTCTGCATATCCAAGGTAAATGTGAAATTGCTGTTTCACACCTCTTTGCTTGATAATCGTTTTTTTTAATCAGAGTTGCATGGTTCGTTTCCATCGATTTACTATTCTTCCCTCTTAAAGAATAGCTCTTTGTTCTCTGCAATGACTGCGCCTAACGTTAACTCTGTGATACAACAATTCTAAGACTTAATAGCATGTGCGAGAGAGCAGAAAATAAAAGTGTACCTTTGTCGTTCTAGTCTGCTGATCACTCAATTACCAAGTTGCAGCTTTGTAGGTAGGGGTGATCATATTTGATATACTTTGTCCAATAAGAGCGGTATTTATTCATTGCTATATGGTTTCATGTTACCGTTATAATGAACAACTGCTGCGTTTTCAATCTCCGATTTATCGATGGTTGGACTATAGCCCAAACCAAGCACATGCCAGGACTTGTTAAGAGAATGGGTAAGGTTGTAAAATGTAATCAACCCTGGAGGTAGAGTTCCAAGCTTCCAGAGCGCCCGATCCTCATTCTGTCATGCCAACATCAAGACATGACTAAGAGAGCATACAGATGGATAAAGCAGTGTAAATACAGATTATCCAATTACAGTTGACATTTCATTTTATGTATAAAAGGTGTGCAGCAATAAAGGCTCGAGAGCTTACCATGTTCTGCCATTTATGATAAATTCCAGTAATGTCCTTCCTTTTGCACTCCTTCAGATCAAACACGTTCATCCCATATGCCCATCCACACGCATTAGGATCAAAATTCCTAGAAATATGAGGGTTTGAAAAGTTGAGGTACTTGTCAAAACGGTGGAAGCTCTCTCCACATGTTTCAACAGCACCATTTACTTTTCCATGGAGGTCCACGTTCCATAAACCAGTCAAATCTTTCTTAACAACAATGTCATCATCCAGAAATAATATCTTGTCCAGTTTCGGATACACCTCCGGGAGATAAAATCTCAGGTGATTAAGCATTGACAAATACTTTGGGTTTCTGTACTTCAGGTTTGAAGAGCCTGCTGCCAGTGTATTTGGGTGGTCTGCTTTGAAATAGTATTCCTTCATGGAAGCAGACTCAAGCTGCCGTAGAACAGGGCAGTAGGAGGAATTAAGCCACTTGAACTCATCAACATTCTCAACGTGAATGGTTGCCTCACCTGGAGGATTCAGTAAGAACCACATGTTCATGGCTCCAAAAACTTATCGGACACCAGATGAAAGACATGCTTTGATGGATCCTGAAATCATTCGAAAAATAAGACATCTAGAAGATTCCACCTTATTATCATATTCTTGACTCCAAATTTGAAATTTTCAACTAAATTTTTTATCCGTCCTTTTTTGTCTGTATGATACTAGTCAGTCACTAGTGTTGAAACTTTGGATCCGATTTAACACAAGTTAAAGATGAAATACCAGATGCTCGCCAACATGAAGTTGAATGAATAAGAGTGGAAAGATATCCATACCTTTGCATTCATCACCGTGGAATTGACAACCACAGATGCAGCCAAGACATTATCCGAAAATAAGGCATAATGGTAAAGATCTGGATTTTCCAAGTTCTCACTTCTAGGGAACTTTCTTTGCTCAGGAGGGAGAAGTTAATAATCAATAGTTAAACGCATAGATAAACAGTGAATTCCATTTGGAATTGTTTTTGCAGCTAACTGACTCAGAAAAGTGCTTTGTTTTTTGAAACTCCTGACTTGTACATCTGCTGACTGAAGCATCGCTCTCAACTTTTGGCTTACCAACTTACAGTCATACAGCTGCTCCTTAGCCTTCGACAAGGCTTGACCCATGGCTCTAATTTTGTCAGAAGCACTGAATCAAATGTAGAAAAATCAATTGACATTCTTTTGAACTAAGAATGAGAAAATATTACAGAGTATTTCAAACAAAGAATGAATAAATAATCCGGACAGTTGAACTTATGCGGATAATAACTCCAAAGGGATCGAAATGTTCACCTGTGAGGTAGATCAGCGTCCGCACTTGCATCCCCCAAAGCACGCTGACTTTCTTTTAGACGAGTTTGTAGCTCTTGGAGCAAGTCAATTTTGTTCTTCAGATCCCGCATTAAACGAATTTTAGAATCTATATTTTCATTCTCATTTTCCTTTCTCCAGATACTGTATTTCCCTAGCACCGCAGAGTCGACTGACTTGGAGCGTTTGAGAGGTGCATTTTCAAGTTTCACTATAGTGTCATCATCTTGTTGTAAGGACTCTGTAGAGGGTTTATCGCCCTTAAACTCCCGCAGGTGCTGAAGAGAAAATAACCGTGGAGTGTAAATAACCAAATATCTTATAGGTTACAAAATAGTAGAAGAGAATAAGAGAGAATGATATGCACAGTGATCGAGAGAAGGCAATTTTCATCACAAATGATATATATTACGTTGCGGAAATGATAAATGTCGCTACTATGACCTGTTAATAAAAAATTGAGGCCTGTCCATATCAATCCCCTAGAGTAAAATGAAACTTCTAAACAATTGCATGCCTTTCAGAAAAATTCCAAATCCCCAGTGTTGACTTACCCTCGGCGTACGGATTTCAAGTAAATCAAACAACCGAGACTGATCATCTGCTAAAGAACGAATTTTGAGTATTGAGGTTAAAAATTGAGGTTAAAATATTAACTTTGAAGATATCCAAAACACACATGCCCATATGAGCAATCAATTAGATAAACATCAGAGAATTGGAAATGGATTTCACTATACGGAACAAAACAAAAGAAGTTGCAAAAAATACTTTGAAATACACATCCCACCTTCAGTTAATCCTGTAGCTGTATCAGCTGGCCAGTATCCCTCCGGCAAATCATCAAAACCAATTGGACCGAGGATTAACTGTTACCCTTCCATATGCATTCCACATACTAAAACGCCACATTAGCAGACATTTCTGGCGAAACTGCCTTCCTAAATATGAATGGCACGTCTAAAATGGCACATAAGCCATACCAGGATTCTCTCCGTCGCCAGACCTTCATTGTCATCTGCATAAACAGCAAGAGGTTACAAAATTAATTATCAGATGAAAATCACACGAATGTATTACCACGCACACCTCAGACTAGTAGTTCTGTACGGTCATATTGCATTTTTGTTGCCCTAATCTGAACTTCAAAGTCCTCACTAAATACTCACATCACGCCAAAGCACAAATCAAACACACACATACTCAACAAGATCGCGATATTCTACTTTATACACTTAATCAGCCACAAAATCTGGAGAGTGAATAAAAACATTCAGCACTTAGGGCACGATCCGAATCACTTCCATCGAACTCCACAAATCCTAAATTCAAAACCACCGCAGCCATCCAAAACCACGAAACTGAATAAATTCACTCACCGGAATCCCGCATTCCTCTCCCGGCGCTGAAACTCACAGGCGCGAGCACCAACCACAGCACCAAAACCGCCGATGACCGCCGCAGAGATCCGACACTGCCATCTCGATCGCATCCCGCGCTCGCAGATCTCCGACGAAGCGCCATGCTCAACCCGATCGGCCGATTGTGGGAGGTTGAGATGCAGAATGAGAAGGAGCCGGCGAATGTGCTCAACTGGTTGATCACGTCCAACGGCGTCGTTTTAGTCCGTTGAGACTTGAGAGTGAATGTAATCTAGTTTTTTTTTTTTCGTATTTTATTCAACTAACAAAACTGTTTTTAAGGAATTTGAGTTAATTCAAAATTACTTTATTTTAAATTTAATATATGGAATGGTATCCCAAGCAATCAATTAACTTAATGTAATGGAAGTTATAAATTTAAAGGAAAAAAATTCAAAAGGAATTTCGAAATATAACCAGTTATCTAATTGCGAGTATAACTACCACGATTCCACGATTGTCAAAAAAAGTGCGATGAAAAATAAAATGGACTGATTTCGGATGATGCTTAAGGCCAATCTGTTTGATTTCTTAAATATAATTGATCTTATTAAATTTGTTGAGGATTATGGACGATTGATTATGAAAGACGTCATTTTGTTTATGTGCGTAAAATGATATTATCCAATTTGATAACCAAATAACGTAATTTTCACATACAAAACTAAGTCTTCTAATAATATTAGTTTAAGAGTGTAATGGTAAATTTTATTTTAGAAAATCGGTCCATTTTATTTTTCATCGCATATTTTTGGCAATCATGGTACAGACCGCAATTTGGTTAGTTGTGATAGTTCAGAGCTCTTCTGAATTTTTTTCCTAAATTTAATCATCCAGCAGCAATCAACATCTGAAAATTAATTAATATTGTTAACATTATTTGTTTTTAATATGATGTATATAGATTATAGATAAATGATTGCACGTATGTGAGAAGTTGAACTAAAAGGATTAGCTAATGAAAATGAAACCTCGGTTACTTA
>NQLW01000016.1:1096234-1108241 GCA_002312845.1 Kalanchoe fedtschenkoi | reverse complement strand
TTTTTTTTATATAAGGGGATCGATAGTGGTTCCCCACTTCCCCCCTTGGTGGCCAGGGGCCGCACACCCCCTCCACTTTGATAGTGTTACGCCCATACTCACTGCGGGCCAGCTCACGCGCACCTCCAGCGTATCTAAGCGTAAATGCGGTACCAACAGGGTTTGAACCCAGGACCTTCGGGTTGTTAGACAACACCCAAGACCACTAGGCCAACACCTTGTTGGTACCTCGGTTACTTATTACTTTAAATTTTTTATCAAGTCATCAATAGAGAAAATTTATTTTACTGAAGTTATAATTAAATTCTATAAACTAAGGGTCATGTGAGTCAATACGTTTTTAAACTGCTAAGTCATAAAAAATATTCAGGTCGGAAGTACGCGTGAGATGGCTTGCTCGTGAATATATTTGGTTAAAACTCAATCAAAACTCATTCAATAATAAACGAGTAACATTATTTTGAAACTCGTTAAATTAATGAGCCCAACATGAACAACGTGCTCTACTCGCTTATGTGCGCGAAAAACTGGTTTATAAGTCAGTTAAAACTTGATTTAAGTTCGTTTATAGTTCGTGTGATGCTCGTTTTTGTAAATCGATTTGGAACGTCTTATATATCTAAAAGTATTGTTTAAGGAAATGTATTCTAAACAAGCTTGTTTAAAGCTCACAAGTAGACCGATCATTTAAAAAGTTTACAAACAGCTCATTTAAAATTCAATCAAATTCATTTAAAAGCTCGTTTAACATATATATTAACTTATATTATATTAATCCGAATTCTTGAATAAAGCTCGAACTTGCTCCCAACTCATTAAAATTAAACAAGCCGAATTCGGGCATGTATTATAAAAATTTGTTAATAATACTCGATTCGAACTCGTAAAATTTTAAACGAATCAAACTTGAACAATGTAATATTTGACTCGATTCGTACAACCCTACTACATACGTATAAAATCTACCTAACACACACATTCTTAGGAAATTATACAAAAGGATGATAATTCTCTTCACTTTTTGAGCAATATATAAACGAGGATACAAAACTAGCTTGCCTCATGTTCTAGGTAAACTTGAATCATTACATAAACAAAAATTTGAAATTTGAATTGATTAAAGTGATATTCTGTAGTAGTTGGTTATTGGATAAATATTCATTCACTTCAGATTTATGTGGAGTATTGCGAAAATCAATCCAGATTTGTGTTTTGAGTTCTTCAATTCTTTTGAAATCACTTCTCTCTTCCCTATTTACTTACTAAACCAACCATAAATTAAAAGAATATTCTAAATGTACACTTTCCTTTGGAGGATGATAATAATCAAGCATCTGGATTTTTTCAACAACGTTAGTAAAGCTTACACATAAAAGTTAAAATTTTATCAAGACAACGGAAATTATATTATTAATAAATCCATGCATTGGAATTCACGCTGTCGGACTAATGATGGAGAGTAATGAAAAGGAGAAAGAGAAGTCGGGGCTGATGACTTGCAACCAGCGAGCAACCAGCTGATGAGTATAATATTGTCCTGGGAGAGAGGAGAGATCAGTTGCTTCCATTGATGGAGCAGCGCTTAGTCCGCTGCTCAGGTGGACCGATGAACAGCTCCGTCTCCACATCAGAAATCTGGCTGTCCTCCGTGTTGTCAGCGGGCTGAGCTTCTCCTCTCGTCGGTTCATCTGACTCGTTTGATCTCCGAGGATTGCTTAGCAAACCGCACTGCAAGTCACACTGATCACCATGAGTAATGAATTATTGAAATGTGAATGAATTCTGAAAGAACCTAATTTACTGAAAGAGTGAACTAATCAATCAGTAACCTTCTCTAGTAGGATGGCATTCTCAGCAGCTAGAGCTTTCTCCTAGAAATCCAAGAAATATATTTAGCTCAAACATCAGGCAAAATTGAAGAGTGATAAAAGTTACAAACGTGATTGATTTTGATACGTGATAAAACAGCAAAATTATGTACTGGAGGCATACGATAGGCAACTTAGACGTTGTTCATCACCTTTTCCTTCAGTCTTTCGATTTGTTCCTTGAAGACTTCGGTCTGTAAATGAGAAAATAAAGCAAGCATAGATAGATGAGGATCACGTCATATCCTTCGTGGATATGGAGAAAGAGAGATGTTTTGAAATTGAACCTTTCTTCCTCTGACACGGGTCACGCTCCGCTCCATTTGCTGCTCCAACTTCTGCAGCTCTTCGAGAGTGCAAGCACCCAAGTCTTCTCCCAATAGTTTCCTACAGTGTAAAACATCAAGAGAGGTTAGCATAAAACTACGAGTGATAAAAGAAACATGTGTGATATTGCTCAGTGTACCGTTTAGCAGCTTCAAGAAGCTCGATCCTCTTGGTCATATTTGCTGCTTCGGTTTTTAGGTGCTGTGAGGGTCAAAATCCGTCATTAAACACAACAATGTATGTGCCTTTGGATTGTAATTTTGCAAGGAAAAATGTCGATGATGTGAAAAGGAGATTTTTGGGATATGAAGGACCAACCAGTATATCTTCCTCTGGTACCTTCTCCTTCGACTGGCTATCTTTCGTCTGCCTTTGATATCGTTGGATTGTCTCTTGCATGCTGCAAACAATTGAATGAGGAACAATTTAATCATGACTTCTTATCGACACAGCAGTAAGTATTCATGTGCATCATCAAAGTTACTTATTTAAAAAAAAGCAGTTCATCTCTAATTCTAGTTCAAGTGTTATAAACCCTAGAGTTTCAACCAAAAGGTCATTCAGCGTCAAGGGCAGGTGTTGAAACAAATCTACAGCAGAAAGAAAGTTATTTGCGGAAGATTTTCTGAGGATAGATCAATACGAGAGATAAATTATACTTTTTATTACACAAGCCTTGATTTTCTTCTTTATTGACCATTCTCTTGACGAAAGATATTTATGTGAGATCTCAGGAGTGTCATTTACTATCAAGAAGCCTTCTTATTTCGATAGCTAGCAACCAAATCCAGGTATAAAAATTTGCATTTTTGTCTCATAAAGTGATGCAATTTCATCTGATCAGGGTGTGATCTGGTGGTTTAGGATTTGCGGTACCGAAACTCGATTTAAATTCAGAGACTTGGAATACGAATCTCCCCAATGACCGAATGTGGGAAAAAAATTAGTCCTATAGATATATCACCCTACTATATTCCATGACAGACTGCAACAAACATATACATTTAAAAGCTGTGGAGAACCAAACCCCAAGGTAAGATAGTGGAACATATATAATTATACATATGGTCACATAAAGTTTGCTGGAGAAACCAAAACACAACCAAACCCCAACACCCAAAGCCAAAATCCGTACACACCCTCATATTTTTCTAATGAAATTTGCAGCAGTGTTGAGTTGAAGGACCGTGCAGGCTTGCTACCCAGGCAAACTTGATGCAAGTTGAAACATGTATGCTCATTTTGGTTATTATCATCTTCATCAAAGTATGACTTTTCTTGGATTGCACTGTTGAAAATTGAAACACGGCAAAGGGGACTAGAGATGTGTTCAAGCAAGCCAACAGCAGTCACACACAGTCAACCCACACAGGGAGGGAGAGAGTGAGAGCGAGAGAGGGATAGAGAGAGTTGGATGAATTTATTGTGATGTGAGAGTGAGATCTTGCAAATCCAAATTCAACAGACTTGTTTGAAGTTTGTTATTCGTACGTACACTAATAAAAATGTTTATGAATGTGGTTTTCATATACTCATTTTCATGAAAGTAGTGCTCTAATCAGGATTATCCAGATCAGGCATATAAACCCAACAAATGAGGAAACCCTAGCTAGAATCACATAGATTTTTGATTCATACAAGATTCACTGAAGGATGAAGAAGCGAAGAGGCGCATCATATCACAATATAATCTAGAAGGTGTAATGAGTTGTTAGAATCATGTACCTGGAGCTAGCAAACTCATAGAGCTTGCCTCTGGGGGAGAAGATGATGAGAGCAACCTCAGCATCACAGAGAACCGAGAGCTCAAAGGCCTTCTTCAGCAGCCCATTTCTGCGCTTGGAGAAGGTCACCTGTCTGCTCGTGGCGTTCTCTATACGCCTCATCTGAGTCTTCCCTCGCACCATCTCTCTCTCTCTCTCTACCTGCTCCCTCTCTGACAGCAGTCTGACACCTGAATATTTTTTCACAGACCCAGAAAACAGATCTCCCCCAAATCAAAACCCATAACATCAGACATGAATCACACACATCCGAGCCAGGAAGATGGGGAAAAAACTCACCTACAGGCCCTGGCCAACTGATTTAAGACGTGAAAGGTCAGAATAGGGAAGTGGAGGAGAAGACCCAGATGAGAAATTGGTGTCTGTTTAAGATTGAGAGGAAATGGGGTGGCTCAGAATCAGGTGAAGATTCAAACTTTGGCTGATCAGCTTAATTTCTGGGGCTGTGGGTTTGGAAGATGATGATGATTTGTTTTCAGTTTTGCAGCTGTTGTGGTCTTCTTCTTGTGCTTCTGCTGCTAGTTGATCACTTCAACATTGCATAACTTCTTCTCCACAGCTTTCCTTTCTTATCTTTCTCTTTCTCTCTCCACCTTTATTTATCTCCATCCCCAATTCTTTCCACATCTAGAAAAGAGAAGCTTTAAAATAGAAAGAAAATAAAAGTGATTTCGACATTATATACCACGTGTCAGGTGAACATCATCAATCAAAAATCGTCATATTTTATTTTGAAAAAAATTAAAATGTCACGTATTAATTAACTAATGTATTTAAATTTTTTTTAATTTTTTAATGTGTCATATTATTGGTCAAATTATTATTTGATGTCTTCTTATTTGTGTGATCACAGTTCACCGCAAAGAAACATCCATCTGTCCATCTACACGATCAATGGCAAAACCGTAATTTCACACACACAAATAACCCAAACTAAGAATGAAATGAGATGAAAGAAGCTAAACCTCAGCCGGGTCTTGTTTTAGCAAAACCAATCAAACGCAGACCACCATAAATGGCAAAAGCAAATCCCTGAGCCGAGAATTCAAACTTTACTCGATTCTCAATTTGCAAATTTAAAATTTTCCACTTTTGATTTTTTCTCATTGTTTTATTGCTTTAATTTTACTGTTGATGAAAAGAAAGCGAGAAGGGAAGAAATGGAGTGGAGTGGAGTGGATTGGAGTAGAGTGGACAATTAGAAAAAACAACAAAAAAATGGAAAGTTAGGTTTTGACACGTCAACATCGTCCGTACGATGAGGTAAGGGGACCAGCCAATGAAAAGACGACAACGCGACCTAGAAATAATATGATTACTAAACAATTATCGTCGCTTTGTCAGGAGACAGACCGGAACCCGACCCGACTTGTCTACGGTTTTTGCAAGTAGGTCCCTCTCCAGGTAATAATTTTTCTTCAATAAATTTGAATGTAGTCCTTTCGTTAGGGTTTTTTTTTCTTTTTTAGCCTCATGTGTTGCTCAGGCCTTTTTCTAGAAAAAAAGTATATACGTCACATCTTAATTAAACTAAATTATAAATTGGGCCTGTTGTCACACATCTCCCCCATAAACTTCAATTAAATTTTTTGAACTCTCTCAATCATTCATTGTCGATTAGTTTAAAGTGTGCAACTAACTATATTAACGAAATATCAGAGCAGATTTTAACCGCATTTCTAAATAAATCGGTTTAACGTGTTAATCTCGTCCGCACGCACTTGCGAGATATTCGTCTACTTAATTTGATTACGGTTTCGTCCATCTGATTGTGGTTTCTTCCGCCTATATGATCTCGCAAGTGAGATGGTGTTGGTGTGTATGTGAGTCTGTCTGATATCGCTTAATAAAACTCAACTAAATCACTTTTAAGTATAGTTGCACTTTCTCTCTCATTGTCATTTAATTTTTAATATGAAACCAAATATATATGCTAACATACCAGATAAATATTTTTAAGATGTATAATCTTTTCATTCCAAAAAAAATAAATGATTTCTCTACAGAAATGGTAGAGTTGAATTTCATTTTCTGTGATTGAATATTTAATTATTTTGGATATATAAATTCCATTTGATGGATATCAACTTTTACCTTATGCTTTTGAACTATTTTTTAGGTAGGAAACTTGTAGTTTGAAGAGATTGTGAATTCTGAATAACCAAAGTAAAACTTGTTGACTAAACCCTTTTTGCTAATGTTGTATATGGATATGGAGATTAATAGTATCAAAGTAATTTTTTTGAATTTAATAAAATATAAATAAAATAAAATAGGGGAGAGATCCGTTGATAACCTCCTTAAATTGAGAACCTTGTGAATAATTTTGGACAAATCATTTTGTTTTCTTTTTAAGTTTATTTATGATACTTTATTTATTATTTGAGACTTTTAAATGTGACAAATATGGAAAGTGTACTTATTTGATATATTTAGTTAAGTATCAATAATGCTTTAAAAAATTTTATTTTTCTGTGGAAAAATACTAGTTTTGTTTAATCAATGTTCACCATCACATCTAAAGATAGTGAACATTTTTTATATTTTTTATTCAGATTTACTTCAAAAAATTTAGAATAATGAATATATAATGATTATTTTTTCATTGTTTAATAGTGAATATTTACTATGAATATGTTCACTGTAGAAATTCTATATCCAAATCCATAGAAAATATCAAAACTTCAATAATTTTTAAAACTAAAAATCATGTTCAATGTTCAAACATGTACAAAACAATGTTCACTGTTAGAACATGTACAAAATAATGGTGAACATATTAAATAAAGAGGAAGAATATGAGGGGGTGAGGCTGTAACTCGATAGAAGATGTTGGGGAGAGAGTGAGAAATTTATTGGGGAGATAAGGTCGGGGAGAGATTTTTGATGACAAATTTAAATATGTGATTGAGTGATTTGTTATTTCCTAACTGAGATGGAAAGATTTAAAATATCTTACGTCATTAAATTCTAAACAATAAACAGTGTTATAAATGAACATAAAAAAAAGAAACCGTAACATAAAACACAATCGTTTTGAACTTCAAATGATTGATCCACGTTAGTCCACAAAGTTCTCAATATAAGGAGGTTCTAATATATCTCAAAATTTCTTTATCTCCCACATCCGATAAAATTATTTTGTGCGAGATATCACATCAGTTATCAGCTAGCCGCATATATTATGAACTGAAATCCAATCTGTAGGAATTTCATTGAAATAATATGTAATTGAATTGATGAATTTGATCTTTGATAGTGCTTGATGTGATTCTTATCCCTAATGTACAACCATCACACGTAAAGAGATAACGTTGTATGCAACTAGGTACTATGTTGACGCTTGACATTGTTGAATTTGCACCGCAATGCCTAATTAATGATTGATCACGTGTCGAATTTAGCACCTTTAGATAATAAGTTTGGTTGGATTTGTAAAGACTAGGCTAGTGACTAATTAAACCCCTAAAATAGACCTAAATAAGAAGTTTCTCTTTCAAGCAAAAATGCAAATCAATTTTCATCATTCAACATATCAATTTCTCAAAGCCTCGATCTCACATACATTTTAAAAAATGATAAATTGCTATACTTATTTCAACTATCTATATTTTAGACTCCGCTAATATATTCGTAATATTGAATTACAATGATTATAGATAAAATAAATGAACATATATATTAAATTAATAATAAATATTTTGATAACATGGATCAACTTGGTATGTCTTTGTCATGAGGCACGTGGAGTATTATATTCATTAATTTACTAATTAAATTCATCTAGTTAATATGAATTTCAATCTATGGCTTAAATGTGATTCATATTTGATCAATGTATAATAAATTTATAGATTTTTTTCCGAATAATGCTACATGCTTCATTTCATTTGTAATCTATCAAAGTTTGGTTCCATTTTTATTAAGATTCATATCCGATAATGTCAAACTAAAAATAGTAAAACAAAAATGTAGTAGTTTTGATTGTCATTGTCCACTTCTAATTTGCCATATGTCCCTTATATTAAATTATATTATTTATAATTTAGTTAACACGTGACAATATTTAACTAGTTATTATATTTTTAAATCACCTGTTTTTTACTTTGAACCATCCGGTTTTATGTAGCACTATCCTGATTTTACTGTTTGGGATAAAAATATTTTTATTATATCCTGTTTGTTGTAAAACACAGTTTAAAAATCTAATTTTTCTTAAATTGTATAAGGCTTGTTAAGTAAAATTACAACTTTTAATTATAAATTTTAGAAAATAATAAACTAAATTAAACAAAAAGTAAAATATATTTGAAAAGAAATGAAACACGCAGCGCAGTTTAGAACAAAAAAAAAATCAAATTTCCACTGCTATGATCAAATATGAACTGTAATGCATGTATATATTTGAGTCATAAGGATTTGAATGATCTAGGGTAGTGCAACAATTTGTTGCCAACTGCTAAATGACACTATGATTCATTGTGCAGTCGGTAGATTTACCTATCATAGAAGGTGGGAGTCTATATATGTGATGTTAATACAAGAGACTTTTGTCGACAAAATAAAAAATAATGAGACTATCAATTTGTGGCATGCAAGAATCGGGCATATTATTTATAACATGCTCAAAAAATGATGAATGTTCCTCGGTGAATGGATCCTACAGTTGACTTTTGCTATGTATCAAGGAATCGAATGTCATACTTGAT
Source organism: Kalanchoe fedtschenkoi (assembly GCA_002312845.1). Lineage (NCBI taxonomy): Eukaryota > Viridiplantae > Streptophyta > Magnoliopsida > Saxifragales > Crassulaceae > Kalanchoe > Kalanchoe fedtschenkoi. Next base: position 1,099,553 of record NQLW01000016.1, on the reverse strand, counting down.
GAAGCTTTTATTTGATGTTCACTACAAGCAGTGGTGTTACGTGATTCTAAGAAGATAGGGAATCAGGTTCAACAGAAGTTGGGGGAGACTGAAACTCTTACTCTAGATAAAGACATTACCAAACCTAACAATGAGAGAGTGATAAGTGAACAATGAGAGAGTGATAAGTGCTGAGTCGCCTAGGCCAAAGAGAAATCCATGGGGAATTGAAGTACATCATGATCTGTTAGAAGATAAAATTTGTGGCCAATTTGGTGAGAACAGACAAACTACTGATCTCTCCAAATTCCGCAAGTTAGACCAAATAAGAAAGCCTAATCTAAAGTATGTGTAAATGTTGCCACGGTAGATGTTAATAAGGTGATGGTGCCTTCAACTTATGAAGAAGTTGCACACTATCGAATGGTGAAAAGGTAAGGAAGAAGAGATGGACGCACTAACCAAAGTGAGACATGAATATTAGTGTCCCACTCCTAAATATGTGTAAGCCATCTCATGGAAATGGGTGTACAAATTGAACACAAAACCAGACAGTTCATTTGATGGATGCAAGGCATAACTTGTAACACGAGGAGTTTTTCAACAAAACGGATTAAACTATAATCAGACATGCATTTAGTCTAGTGATAAAAATCCCAACAGTTAGATTCCTCATGATACGTGTGGCAAGTAAATCATGGAAATTGTGGCAAATGAATGTGAAAAATATTTTCTTCATGGAGAGCTAGACCGAGACATTTATATGGAGCCTAAAGGGTTTGAGAGTTGAATTCACTCAAAATATGTGTGCAAGTTATTGAAAGCATCGTATGGATTTAAGCAAGCACTGAAAGCTTGGTATGGAAAAATTACTGTTATTGAGTAATGGCTACTCTATGGCTCCTACTGATTCTAGCTTGTTTGTGAAAGCTCAGAGTGGAAAGTTTTCAGTTGTGCTGGTATGTGTGGATGATCTTATCATCACAGAGGATGATGATCAATAAATACAACAAATAAGAGTCAATATTTCGATCTATTTTCAAATGAGGATTGTAAGTGAAGAGAACTAATGAAGGACTCTTTGTATGCTAGCATGAGTACTCGTAAGATCTTTTACATAAATATGGGATGCAAGAGTGCAAGCCTATATCAACGTCAATAGATACTAATGCACGTCTATGCTCAACCGAGAGTAGAGATCTTGAAGATGTAATGATGTACAAATAGATTGTGGGAAGTTTGCTATATCTTACTCTTACAAGACCTGATACTGTAGGTTCAGTTAGAGTAGTCATTCGATACATGCAATATCCGAAGAAGAATCATTTGGAGATTGCACGGCGAATTCTAAGGTATATTAAGAGAAGAAGTCATTATGACATCTTTTATAAGAGAGGAGGTATATGTAAATTGACCGGGACTTGTGATGTTGATTATGTTGGTGATCATGATACAAGATGCACCATAATGGTTATGCATCTAATCTTGACTCATGTGTGGTAATTAACTTGGTGCAGTAAGAGACAACCAATCATGTCATTATCAAGTACAAAGACTGAATATCAAGCAGCAACAATGACAGTACTAGAATATTCTTTGTTAAAATAATTGTTACATGATTTGCGCTAGCATGTGGATAATGATGTGATGTTATATTGTGATAATCAGTCAGCAATGTTGTTGGTTGAAAAATCTCGTGTTTCATGCAAGAATAAAACACGTACAAGATCATTATAATTATATACAAGAGAAGGTCTTGCTTGATGATATAAATATGAAGTATATAACTATTGGAAATCAAGTAGCTGATAGTTTTACGAAAGGCCTAAACGGAATAAAATTTGAAGAGTTCCACATAAAATTTGGCATGATTTCAACTGCAGAATTGAAAGTGGGTTCCCGCTAAGGCGGAGCGTAGAAGAATTCATCGTCAAATCTTGCTCTCCCATGTTTTTCTCCTTCATGTTTTTCTCATCTCCTCTCCCTTATTCTCACTATACATATGTTTGTAATATATTACACATGAAAGTTTAGCTGTAAAAGCTTTGTAAGAAACAAAATTGTTTCTTTACTTTTTATCCTTTACTTTTAACACTAAATTAGTTCTTGATTGAGTTGTCTATTAAAGTTTTATTTTAATGCCACAAGCGCTACATGAATTTTTTCTATTTTTATTTTTTGATGGATTACGAGTTGTATTATGTTATATTAAAATGAAGATGTTTTTATTTGTTGGATTTGGGTTATAAGAATTAAATTTGGATTGAATTTGGGATACAAATTTAAATTTTAGATTAAATCAAAAATATAAAATTTGAATTTTTTTTTCATTATGTCTAAAAATATTTTAAGTTGAATTCGATAAAGGTTCTGCTAATAATACACCTAATATTTTAGATCATCTTAAGATTAGTCCATAGAAGTATCTAGACTCGCATAAACCAAACCTGACGTGAAGCTCCAACGCAATAAATTGCTGACGTACGTTACACTAATAAATTTTTGGGTGGACATAGTCCATCACGTGTCATTGGACACAATCAATCATAGAACGTCACATGTCGCGTTGAAAAGTTAAAAATATTTCAAAATCAATAGTGAAGCGTCACGTGTTACTTTGACTTATCAACACGACACGTGACACTTTATGATTGACGATGTCCACCACGTGCTTGTGGTGGACCCAAGAATCACTCAATTACACTAAGGCTGTTTAGGGAAAATTGTAGGGAAAGGAAAATTTGACGGAAAGTGAAATTCATCATGAATTCCATCTTATTTTCTTTTGTTTGGTTTAGAATAGAAATTTGAAGAAAAATTTAAAACTCCTTTTAATTTACCTTAACTTTCCTTCTAACTTTCCACATAATTTTCTTTCCCTCATATTTTCCATCTAAACCAAATATTGAATTTTACCAATTTTCCACCAAATTTTCCTTTCGACTAAATTTTCCTTAAACCAAACACAGCCTAAGGTAATCAAGTGTCGGCCATTTGTCTTTCTTTATCCATTTAATTAAGGATATTTCACCCAAATTAAATTCAGCCCAAAATAATATGAAAATATTTTCAAAATCGCATCGGATATACAAGTCATTTTGATATTAGCGGTTTGTGTTATCTTAGTATATAGTTAGATCAATTAATTTTGAGTGTGATTCGATAATCATAGAAACTCCAGATAGCGGTGTAATTGTGGTCCCCAAGATCGCAACCGGAAACGAAGAAGAATCTGCAGCTGGGAGCAGCTGTTCATGCATAATTGAGGTGCAATTAATTAGTATGTGGGTAACATGTTAAGATTTAACAGTGGTTTCTGTGCTGGAATTATTATATGAGC
>NQLW01000016.1:1023535-1094577 GCA_002312845.1 Kalanchoe fedtschenkoi | reverse complement strand
ATATACGTATCTCTTCGAAATGGTTGAACAAGAGTTTCTGGATTCTCATTTAGATCTGGTTGTGTGAACTCAATTAAAAAGATAAGTTGCCTTTTTCTTCTGCTTTCTGGGCCTGTAGTGGATCTTATTCTGCCAACTTTATGGTTGGATCAATCAAGTTATGCATTAATGATGGCTACAATCTCCCCAACTGTCTGTGATCCTCTTGGCTCAACCCCTTTTGTTGCCCCCAGGAGGGAAGGCCATACCCTGTACTATGAGGACTTTCTATCTGCTGATCCACTTCCAAACATAACAGCTTGTGGATTTATGCTCATCTATTTTGACTCACAACTCCCGTGACCATCCTGCTGGATCCATTGCTCCATGCCAGAGCAGAGAATGGAAGAAAAACTTCAATGGTAGTTAGAGCATGCGGGTAGGGGGCACTACCCATAAGTTGTTGGCAATGAGAGCCCCTTTAGCCTATTTTGATGACCACAGCCACAGCAAAGTGTTTCAGACTTGCAAGTCAAACTTGCTCTCTTTGCTTGTAGTAGTGCCCATTAATAGCTATCATCATCACACACACTCCATGCCTGCAGTGATCCCTTCCATTTTTGTTATGCTTTGGTGAGGACAACTTTATTAAGCTTCCCCTTTATATCGCATCTAACTAGGCGTGCAGTAGTTCTGACTGGGAGTTGGGGTAGGGAGACGCAATTATGTTGTATATAACAGCATGTAATAAGCTCAGATCAGCTACAGCTGGCCACTCTGCCTGTCCGTGACACATTTCTGTTTGCCTATAAAACCATCTTGGTAATGAACCTTCTTTGCAAGTGTGTATCATTCAATGACTCTTAACCGGCAGTAAGGGAGGAAATAAAGGCCAGTGATCAACTCTGCTCTCGTCGATTTTACCTTCTGTTAGAATATGATAGGGTGTTAAGCTGAAAGTATACTTTTACCGTAACTTACACCTCTTCTGATCACATGTGCAGGAGCTTGAGGGTTCAGGGTCAAACTTGAATGTAGCTGAAGAACAAGACACTTGTGATGCAGTGAGTCAGATATTTCTCTTGGCATTGAATCGCTGATTATCGCTCCAGGTTGGGTTTTTAATGTTGCTTGTCAGTATGACAGTCAGATATTTTACAACACTTCTTCATTTCATGCATTCTTTGTCAGTAATGTTTATATCCTGCAATCTACTCGTTAACGGCTCAGTTCTTCTGTGATGATGACCTGGTCAAATATTTTCGATCTTTTTTAGCAATGTCCCTTCAGTATTTCATCACCAGATCTCCATTTTTATCCATCCTTGCCAAGGTGTGATGTTTAAGACAGACAAGGAAATAGCTAGGAAGATAGCATGCATATCTGGAAGTAACGAGTAGAAAGTATCTGCAGCTTCCAACTCTTCTTGGCCCATTGCTTTCCTCTGAATCAAAGCTCGTACGAGCAATCTTCATCTCATTTCAAACTGCTAGGCAGGAAAAAATATTTAGAGATGTGAATATGTCACCTGTTTACATGACCTGTCTTAGGTGCTTTAATATGTTACCTGCAATCTTCATCTATGTGGACTAGTTTCTGAGTCTGATCATATTCAATGAGTTGAGCATTTAATATGGGGTGGCCTCAACTCTCATCTGTGTAAAATCGAAGCAGTATCGTTGTAAGTTCAAGTTGATCAGGCTTTGTTCCTTACATGGTTGAGTTTCAAGCCTTTATGTTTGTCATGTGAATATTTCTGAGTTCTACTCTACATGTTATTAGCCTTCGCATTGAAGGAGACTGATTCGTGTAAAAATATGTTGTTTTGACAGGCATCATGGGTTTAGGCAGCTTTACGGTTTGCACGCTGCTGCTATGGACGATGGCTGCAAGCACGGCCTCTGATGCGTCGCAGACTTACATCATCCACATTGACGCATCCAAGGTCGAAAACTTGGAACGCTCTCTCCAGGAAACAAGGCAAATGTATGAATCCATGATCAAGTTGTCGGCTGATGATGGCCTTGAAACATCGGCTCCACAGCTCCTTTATGTCTACCAGACTGCTATGTCAGGGTTCGCCGCGAAGTTGTCCATTGAGCAATCTGAACTGCTGAAAAAAGCTGATGGGGTTTTATCCGTTACGCCTGATGAGTTGCTTAGCCTTCACACCACATACTCCCCGCAGTTTCTCGACCTCCTAGATGGCGAAGGACTCTGGCGGAAATCTGAAAAAATGGCTTCGTCTGACGTCATAGTTGGAATCGTTGATACTGGAATCTGGCCTGAGCATGGGAGTTTCCGTGATACAAACATGCCTCCAGTGCCATCCAAATGGAGGGGCTCTTGCGAAACAGGCCGTCGATTCAGTCGATCAAATTGCAATAGAAAGCTCATCGGTGCTAGATTCTTCTACAAAGGCTATGAGTCCTCGATCGGTAAGATTAACAGAACTGAGGAGTTTCTATCACCCAGAGATTCCCATGGTCATGGAACTCACACAGCTTCCACTGCTGCTGGAAACAGGATAGCTGGTGCTAGCATGCTGCGCTTCGCTAATGGCACAGCTTCAGGAATCAGTCCAGGATCACGAATCGCAGCTTATAAAGCTTGCTGGGCTCAGGGTTGTGCTAGTTCCGATCTCATGGCTGCGATTGACCGAGCCGTGGCTGATGGCGTGGACGTGCTGTCGCTTTCTTTGGGGGGTTTTCCAAAGCCTTATTACGGCGATAGCATTGCCATAGCTTCATTCGGAGCCGTTCAGAAAGGGGTTTTCGTTTCTTGCTCTGCTGGAAATCTCGGCCCTCTGAGCTCCAGTGTCAGTAACACAGCGCCATGGATTATGACGGTAGGCGCCAGCTCCATGGACAGACACTTCCCAGCATTTGTCAAGCTCGGCAGCGGACGACAGCTTATCGGATCCTCGTTATACCCTGGAGAGGGCGCTGATAAACTACCGGTTGTCTACAGACAGAGCGCAGGCGGAGATGGAGCTGAATTTTGCACCAACGGCACTTTAGATCGGAGACTCGTGAAGGGGAAGATTGTTGTGTGTGAGTATGGGATCATTAGCCGGACAGCCAAAGGAGCGGAGGTGAAGAAGGCCGGAGGCGCTGGGATGCTTCTGCTGAACCATGAAAATGCCGGCGAGGAGCTCTTGGCAGACGCCCATGTCCTCCCAGCGGCTTCCTTAGGAGCTTCTGCAGCAAAAATACTCGGGAGCTACTTAAACTCGAGCAACCCGACCGCTTCGATGTCTTTCAAGGGGACAACGTACGGGGATCTGGCACCACGCGTGTCAGCATTTTCTTCCAGAGGGCCTAATGCGGTTGATCTCGACGTCATCAAGCCTGACGTGATCGCGCCAGGTCTGAACATATTGGCAGCCTGGCCTCCGACGATCAGTCCAAGCATGCTTGACAGCGATAAGCGTAGAGTGAACTTCAATATCCTCTCAGGGACGTCCATGTCTTGTCCTCACGTCAGCGGCGCGGCGGCGCTGCTCAAATCAGTTCACCCACGCTGGTCCCCTGCAGCGATCAAGTCTGCTCTGATGACCACCGCCTACACTGTCAACAACCGCCTGTTACCGATTTCAGATTCTTCAGGCTCTGCTCCGGCTAAGGATGGCACCCCCTTCACATTCGGCTCCGGCCACGTTGATCCGGAGCGAGCCTCCGACCCGGGGCTGATCTACGACATGTCCGCCACAGACTACCTTCGCTACCTATGCGGCTTGAACTACAGCTCCTCTCAGATCAGTGCCTTCGCCGGCGGAAACTTCACGTGTCCTCCTAATCCCATCTCGCACTCCGGACGCTTGAACTACCCATCATTTGCCGTCAACTTCATCTCGCCGAATACCAGCCTGATCCACACCAGGACCGTCACCAACGTCGGGGAAGCGCCAAGCACTTACAGGCTCCAAGTCGTTGCGCCGGAGGGAGTCAGAGTCTCGGTCCAGCCTAGAACGTTGCCCTTCAGAAACCTCGGCCAGAAATTAAGCTACAGGGTGAGATTCACATCTCTGAAAAGCTTCTCAGGCGCTACTGGCCCTTCTTTCGGATCCATCATGTGGGTCTCAGGCCATTACAGAGTCAGAAGTCCAGTCGCCATTGCATGGCTCTAGGTCATTTCCCCCATCTATTTCTCCTCATTTTTCCCAAGCCAAACAAAGAGTACGAGTTAAAATAATACTCTCTCTCTTCTACACGTCACTTAATTAATTTTTTTGTCTGATTGTTACTTAACAATTTTCAATTCGTATTTAATATTAACAACTATCTTAAAATGTCAAACATTAATCACTTCTTTATCATAATCAATAAAAAAATCATTCATCACAAGTAATACTCTACCAATTTTACTTTTTGCACAATTTTTTAACAAAACATCAATCATCCACTCATTAAATTTGTTCAACCGCTAGTATTTACTTTATCTTAATTTACTCAAATTAATCTTAAATGACATGTATTAGAAAACGGAGGGAGTAAATCATATGTTGTTTTTCAATCTATTCAGTCTAGCCCACCCCAATCACTCATCAGTATTGAATTATTTAGCTCACACTTACAATTAATGAAAACCCACAGTATTAGCAAGACATCATCAAGTGCCTGATTGGCAGCATTAATCACTCACACCCTACAAGTCTAATCCAATCAACTGGCCATCAAAGCATCAAGCACAAGCCAACCCCAACTCAGTTTTCCATCGAAGACTCATCAATGAGTAAAAAAAATGAGGTCCGGGGGACACAAGATTCGACCTTGCAACACTTTTCTATCCCCATTCTTGTTGTTGAGCAGGATGTGATATGAGCCTGATACGAGCCTCAGTCGTTGTGGATGTCGGGTGTTTCTTGATTGACCCGACTTTGGTCGACTAGGAGCCTGACATGTATGTGTACCTTGACTGAGCCCCAGTCATTAGCTCCACGATTTTCGCTGTACGGAACAACAAAGAAATCTTGAGTACTAGGAAATGTTGGAATATGCGGGAGTGTAACTGTGAAGAAACCATACATGTAATGAACCCAATAACTGGAATAGGCTCCACAGCCTTCTCAGTTTTCTCGAGCTGTTGTCTGGAAGGAAAATGAAGAACAGTGAAAATTGTTTCGACAATATTTGTTTCGTCCCCAAATTCATCTGAACAGAAGAAATTATATAAAAGGCTATATGCAATCGCTCACCTGGTGTATTTCGAAAAGAATGGATCTCTCATGAGGTAGAGAGCCAGAAGTAACTTCCTCCGCTTTGTCTGAGAAACAAAAAATTGAAGAAATTGAAACCAGTGACGTAACTGTACATGGTGAAGGGTGAGCGAAAGAGTCGTCGTCTGACCTCATCATTTTCGGAAAGGGAAAGATGATGTTTTCTGGTCCGTCCATTATTTTGAGCGGTGGTGGTGACTTGCGCTAAGATTCCCATGCTGGTGAGGTCCACAGCCAATGATAGAAACCAAGGAATCCATGACCGAAGTCCGTATCTTCTTATAAATAGAACATAAATCAACGGCCTCGTAATGAACAATAGCTCGCTGAACAAGAAGAATGATCCGTAAAGACCTCTTTGTGACAGAACAGTTGAGAGGGCGGGCTTGTCGATGACTGGACCTGAAAAGCGAAACAAGTATTCAGGACAGAATTCATAAAGTATAAATTCGCTAATATTGTCTGATAGTTGATTACTTGAAGGGGTTGTTGCGGACGAAGATAGGGGCTTCTGCAGCCACCTCGGATCAGCGACCATCCTGGCGCTCTCCCCAAACCGGTTCAAAGCTGAGAGAGCCCTCCCTTCAAGATTCCGTTGTGACAGTCGTTGATGTGCGTGAACAGGCCCATAAGGCCCTCCGGGCTCAGCAAAACCTCCTGGTTTTGCGCGTGAATTTGATAAATCCTTGTCAGTGTTCGGCGTTTCACCACCATGCAGCAGCATTTTATACCCACTATCTCGTAATAAGGCTAACCTGAGTAAGACCCTGAGAAACCAATTCAAACTTTATCGTTTGCTCAAAACCAAGCCAATACAAACTTCCCATAGCACACACGTAACTGACACGAGAATCTTACTTGACGCCCTCCGTAACAGCAATAAAATTCCACTTCTTCACTTCTCCATAATAATGTTCTGCCGCAACTTCAACCAGAGTTTCCAAGTCTTTTAAAGCAGATATGCATAGCGCGTAAGGGAACGCGGAAGGCTCTTCGTGGGTTAGATGTGGCTGCGAGGGACTTGTTTCAATTATATGTTCGTTGAGAGCGGTAATTATCCCGAAAAATGCAGTCACTGCAACAGAAGATCAACCGAATCAGTCAAGAAAAAATTTAGAATAAAAGGCGATTTCAACAAAAGTTAATGAAATAGAATTTTTTTTCCGACATCAAATTTTTTTTCAAGTGTAGATAAGCAAGTTTGCATTTGCGATAGTATAAAACTGGAAAGACAATGGTTACCAAAGTTTCACAAAACCTGCTTCAGGCCCTATCTCTGAGCTTGAGAATCGTTCTGGTAGCAGCCATGTCATTCCCTGCACATCAAATGTAGAATTTCGGTTAACGGGAAAAACATGAGAGAAGGATGTCAAGATACATATCTTCCTAGCAACGGCACGTCTGCAACACCTGTGAAATAAATCAGAGAAGAGTAAACCTATATATTTTTTGAAAATGCCTCACACGCTGGAGCTGTCGCTCTTACCTACAGTCCACACAAACAGGTTCGCAACAACCTTAACCTTCCGAACCCAAAGTAAGTAACATCGAAACATGTATAAGCATAGCGCTCTACACAAACTCAAAAATTCTGATTCTACAGCTCCCAATGAAGCGCATGTTATAAGAAACTATAGCCAAAAATAAGTTTTGTTCTCTTAGGCATTTTCACAAACAGGTGATGAGCATAGCAGCCATCACCATCCAAAACTACGGACCACCGAAACCACCTACCCACAACCGCCAGCTCCAACCCAACATCGACAAACATATGCACACTTCACTCTAACTGCGCACAACTTTGTGTGAACAAAGGAGCATGAGATCAAGAGCTTACGTTAGCCAGTGACTCCAGCGAGTGAACATAGTCCTTGTTCCTTCTAACCCATCTCTTGTACGCCTCCATAGACTCAGAAATGCTACCACTCCCCCAATTCGAAACCCTAAATTAGAACCAGCCCCGGAAAACGATTCTGCCAAAAGCTCAAACCTTTCCCACCAAAATCCGCGAAAAAACAACGCCGCCGCTTACCCTTTTCGGCAAATGACTTGTCGATAGTCGGATTAGACAGCGTCGAGGAGCAACGGCGCATGGCTGTCCTCGCATCGATCCCAAAAAGACAGGATTGTCCCGTCTCGTCTGACAACAGTCGACACGTGGACGGTCCAGATCAATTGGCTTCTTTCTCCGCCAATCGACCGATCGATAACACTTAAACGACGACGTGGTTTCAATCGAACGCGCCTGCGGCTCCGAGAATCGTTTGATTAGTTCATACGGCGTCGTATTGGTGACCTGCTGATGAGCTCAAGCGGCTATTCTCAGAGTGAAAGCAGTGATTTTGAGCCTGGTGGTGGGCGCAAGCGGTGCGTTAAAGCGAGCTGCTTTTAGATCGGTTGTGCTCACGGCGCTGTTGTGTCTCCTGCTGGGGTTCAATCTAGGGCTGAGAGGAATCAGGCTCGGAGTCAACTGTGAGCAGTAGAGTGGGTGAAGCACGCCAGGTGTTTGATAAAATGCCTGACAAGGATGAGCTCTCTTGAAAAAACGACAGTTGCAACTTCTGCCAATGAAGTAAAATGTTACATATGACCGATAAACTTAAGCAATTCTCTCCCAATCCAGTACAGAATCCAGCTTGATCGGTTATACAACTGTCATCAATGATGATCTTCCGCAGTCCGGGAAGTAACGCAGCATGATGTGTGGTAGTATGATCTTACGCAATCTGTTTTCCTTTTCTAAGTCTATCCAGCTTGGCTTCTGCCTCCTTCAGCTGTTCCGTTAGAGACTCGATTCTCTTCTCCAACCCCTCCACTGTGTCTAGTGTTCTGGGAGGCTTGTATGGGGTTGTGAAGTGGGTCGAGAATGCTTCCAGAGCAGGTACTCCGCAGACCTGAGGAAGTCAAGATTTAGTCAGATTCGAGATGCTCAGGGAAGGAAACTGTTCAACACCATTTTACCTCTTCTGGAAGCAGAGGAAGCTTTGTTATGTGGAAGTCGTCGTACAGCATGTAGAACTGGTCCAGGTACTTCTGCTGCATTTTCATTCTTGCTTTGAGCAACTTTGATTCGACATCTAGAAAAGCAAAGCGATTCAGTGAGTAATGTAGGAGCCGCACGGCTGGATAACTAGACATTGAGGAAGATCAGCTGTCGGCACCTTCTTCATCGTAAAGCACTTGGTTTATGATTATGTTGTGAGTGTCTATCTCAAATTTGGTCAGTTCCTGCACTAGTCGCTCAGTCTCGTAGAGAGAAAGGAACTCGGGAATGCAAACGCATACAAATGTTGTCAGGTCCTGCAACAGAAGAAGATGTCAATGTCATTGCCATGCCATGCACGTCTTTCCGCAAAAACAAACACAAGAATTGTTCAAATACAAATATAGTATTCATGTGAATAGCATTAGAAACATTTTGCGAATTTTCATTAGGATAAAATTGCTATATGTGCTGTAAATAAAGACAACTTACAGGATCCTTAAACTGCCTGTTCACTTGTTCAATCACATCCTTCATGCCTTCGAGCCTACCAAGAATTGCATCTTCTGCAAATTCATCATCCATACCAAACATTCGTGTCATCTGCCATGAAACAATCGGAAAAAAACAAAACTAAATGTCATGGCCACTGCACTGAAACGTTACGACATCACATACTAAAACGAACTGCACAGTGTAAACATAAAGTAGACAATATCAACAACGGGTAAGATCAAAGGTCATCAAGGGCTAGACATTGACAAGTAGTCCAACAGTCAAAGAAACATTAGAACAAATTCGCTCCTCCAAATTCGTTATTAAGGCATACAGCTTCACAAGAAATCCATGAAGTAATCGAGTAGCGTACCTGACTCAATAAACCTCCAAACCTATTTTTTAAGGACATCATCTTTCCCAGGCCCTTCTCTAGGGTTGCAGGAAACTGCAAAAGCCGCAGTGTGTGGCCAGTGGGAGCTGTATCAAAAACAATCACCGAGTAATCCATCGTTTGAACCAATCTGCCGAGAGAAAAGGAACCAAAGATCATATATATGCATGAATCCGAAATGGAACTAGAGTATCTTTTGAAGAAATTTGAGCATGTGGACTTGTAGAGAAAGTAAGCTAGGCAAGATACAATCAAGTTATTGAAGATTAAAGGTCATGCTGAACATTTCGAATGCAATCAGAGCACTGCATGCAATTGCAAAATCCAATTCTATGAAAGAAAAATATTGAACAAAAAAACTGCTGTGTCACCGTTATTTAGTTACCATTAAAAAATGGGAAATTGAAAAGGAGCAGTATAACCAGAAGTGGAACCACAAATTTTAGTTTGGGGGGTACGGAAAAATTATAGGTCAAAACAAGTTTCGTTACCAGCAATAACGGCTTTCTCTGATGTTTCTTGTTTATATTTTTAAATATTTTACCTTTTTTATTGTATTTCAAGTTGCATGATTTGATCTTGGGCTGGACGGACGGAATCGGGGGTATAAAAGTTAGAGATTTTACACTATTTAAATTGAAATGAGGGTATAAAAGCTTAGAAAATAACATTTTTTTAATTAAAATTTAGGATTTCTATGCGTAACTAATTTTATCTTTTTGAATATAATCCTGTAGAGCTGAGGGCAACAAAATCAATTATTATACTTCAGATCCCCAAAAAATTTCATTTTTCCACGTTATGCTTCTTCAAACAACCCACAAGAAAAAAAAATTCTAACTCCCAAGCCGAGATGACTGGATGGAAAGACAATACGTTAGGCTCATCTGACAGAAATTGTGCAAAACAACAGATCTATATCAAAACACTAAGTAGCTTACGCACTTAAGCCTTGCAGTTTAATTATATACAGAAGATTATTCTTACTTAAGCATTTCAGCAAAGCTCATAGCTTCGTCAATTCCCGGTATCGCATTTGCTAGCTCAGAAATCATACTGTCCATTCCTTCTCCACTACCCAAATCTTCTTGTTCCACATTGGGATCCACCTCCTGCAAGAAGCGTAAAAACACAAAGCTGAGTTTTCTCCGTCCCAAAATTAAAATAAATATCGAAAAGACACAACTCAGGGTCTGAATTCAACTACTAAGAAACTCAATCGAGATTTTTTTTTTCAAAACCATTCTTTTTTCTTCGTTTTCAATCATTTCTGCATCCGCGCTTGTTTTTTTCGATAAAACCTTTTTTGCGGTTGAGAACAATGAAAATCACACTCATTTTCACACTTCCGAACAATGAAAATGACACGTGTGAGAAAAAAAAAATTATGGCTAATCCTGAGTTGTCTGGAAGACGACAGCATTTTGCTCCATTAACTAGGGACATTGGAGATTCGTAAACAATATCCTTAAACCTTAATTTGAGCCCTAATTACCCTAATCACTTAATCCCTATCCAATCCCTAATTTCTCAGAAAACCAAAAACCTAAAACCAACACAAAACACACTGCGCAAGATTGCAAGCAACACGTACCATCGCGTACAGATTCTTAAAGCCGTTAACCAGAGTAGGGCTTTTGGTGAAGCGCTGCTGAAACGCGTCGCTCAAATTATGCGCAGGGTCGGTGGAGATAATCAAGACCGACGACCGAACCTGGGACAGCAGAATCGCCAGAATCGAGCTGCACGTCGTCTTCCCAACGCCTCCCTTTCCGCCGACGAACACCCACTTTAACGTGTCCTGATCCAGCACGTTCCTTATCGTCGCCTCCGGTAGTCCCTGATCTGCCGCCATGAGTACTCAGATGAGGTACTGTTTCCGAGCCCTTTCGATCGGCGGCGGATGGACCGGAGCTCGGAGATCGGGAGCGGAGAAATCGGAGAGGAATCGAGTGGTGGAGTGGAGAAGAAGAAACTGCGCCAGCACGATTAGCCGCCGCGGAATAGGTGGAGGAGAGGACGCTATTTAAGGGCAAAATCGTCATTTGAAACTATTTCAGTTTACTTAATATAAATTTTAATATATATATATTATATTTATCACATATTTAAAATATTTATTAAATAGAATTGAATATGAATCTCCGTGTATTTTATATGAATAATTAAAATATACCGGTTTAAATGATTTTTAAATGTTTAGAATATCAGAATTTTATGCTAATAACCTTTTACTTTTACTTTTACCATACGTTAACTAGAAAACCACGAACCAGGAACGACACATGCAGGCTCATCGGTCGGACCGGTCAAGCCACCGACCGGCCGGCTCAACCCCGGTTCAAAAATTGTTTATATATCAGTGGTTATTTTAGATTATGAATTTAAAAATGTTCACTCTGAATCTTCTAAAAAAATTAAAATGATTCATCTCAATTTAAAATATAAAATCTAAACACTACACAATATGATTTATAGTTATTGACTCCTCTTAATGATAATTCCTAGTTTAATGATAATTAATATACTTATTGAACTCATTTGAATGATAATCGACCAGTGGGATATCTGATTTAGACCGGCTTAATCCAGTTTGAGGTGCATTCTCAATAGGAAATCGGACCATACCACATTTTGGTTCATGGTTCAACTGGCTAATCCTGTTATCTATGATTTTTCTTGGACTCCGCCCACTCATCTCACCATCCCAATCACAGAAGTCTATTGTATTGTGTGCATGTATATTTTCTTCATGATTACGTTATTTGTAAAAAAAAAAATAGAATTTGAGACCTTAGGCTTTGTTTGTTTAAAAAAAAGTTGCACTAAAAAGAAAATCAATTGAAACGAGTAAAAAATGTTAAGTAAAAAAGTAATGAAAAATAAATTTTGAAATAATATAAAATATCACATTCTTTCATATTTTATAAACAAGGTACATTTTAAGTTATTCGATCTCAGACCGAACAGCAGCTGAGGCCGGCACACAGACATTCTTGTACAAGCAAACATAGGGCGCCTCCGACCCAGCATAAATCCCTGTCCAGCTCCCTTCCGCAATGTAGCTAGCGTCCCAAACCGAAGCATACAAAAACATCGGCTTCTCAGGAAACTCTTCGTCCCCAATCTTCTCCACCTTCCTCACCCTACTCCCGTCGATCACCCACTCAATTGACCCCGGCAGCCACACGATCACGTATTCATGAAATCCGTCAGAGCAGTCGAAGCCTAGCTCGTGCACTGCCTCCCTGTTCCCAGTCCCTGCTCGACAAGATTCCATTTTTTGTCAGAGTCCAGACAATCAAAATAGATCTGAAATCTGAATTGAATTATCTGAATTTGGTACCACTGATCATGCAGCATAATAACACAGGAAATAATTTAAAAATGAAAGTAGAAAACTTTGTACTAACTTTTTAAAATTAAATTTTAGTTACACTTCTAAATTAATATTACTGTAATAATTATACTTCAGAAACAAATTTAATAAAATCAATTTTAAAATGAATAAAATAGAATTAATCTTGAATGATATTCAAGTTTAGTATAAAATATTTTTTCTCATTTGACGATTCTGATTGTTAAAACTACATGTGGATGTGGGAAAGATTATAGTTTTTTACTGTTGTACTGTAAAAATTTATTTATATCCTGTCAAAAAAATAATTTATGTACATCATTTAATTAAATATATACGTGTTTTTTTTGTGTGTTACTATCTGCAATTAGTAATTCGGAGGTATTTTTTATTTAGCCTTCCAAATGTAATTATATAATTTATAATTTTACACAAATCTACTTTTACAACTCTCGAATCTTTCTTTAATCTTAATCCAATCACTATCCAATCACAGAAGATAACGGGTTGATTTACTCAGTTACATGAGAAAAATGAGAATTGTAATCAAGATTAGGGGTATGTTTGATAATTGTGAAAGTCAATATTGGACAAAATTGCAAATCATTTAATTACAAATCTATACACCTCACTAAAATATTTCTACCGACAACCTCTTCACGAATCGAAAGCAGCAAGTCGGAATTGGGAGCGCACCTGCGGTGTAGTAGTTGGTTTGAACGACGGTCTTGTCCTTTCCCAGAAACTCGAAGTCGATCTCGTCCTGCGACTTATCGCCTTCCAGAGACGAGAGGTAGAGGTTGAAGTTGAGGCCCGAGGTGTTCCCGCCTGGGCATTTGATGAGGGCCTTGAAGGTGCCGTATTGGTACCTGGAGATGGAGCGCCACCGCGCGCCGCCGCGGTGGTCGAACGTGAGGGCGATGGTGTCCGACTCGGCGCAGTGGGAGCACGCCTCGGGCGTGTAGTCGACGGCGATCTGCTTGAGCGGTTGGGTGCGGTGGTGGTGGGCCGGGTCTTCGGGGTGCAGAGCTGGATCCGCCATTGTCAGAGTTTGGAGTGATTTTCAGAGAGAGAATTGGAGATGAGATCAAAGTGAAACAGAGACAGAGAGAGGTTGACCGATTCGGCAGTTGACTTTGACTAAGTTGGGCTTTTGTGACCCGTTTGCCGGAGATATTGGGCTGTGCTTGGGCCCTGATTACTGGGCCGATGACTCTGACTTGGTCACCCTTTCTGTTGATTTTCGAAGATGAGTCGTCGCGGAATTTGGGCCATCAACGAACCCAATTAAATGGGCCAATAAAGTCAGCAGGCCCAAAACCATAATCATAGTTTACTACATTAACTAGTAAATTAATTTGATTAGGGCGGTGGTTCATCCACAAAGATAATAAGTTTGCACGATTATGTAACGTGTTAATTTGTATTAGTTGACTATAAGCCGTGGGAAATGACCTAATTTTGAAAATTTTGGGCATAAAAACACTCGTTTAGATGATATTGGTTTATTTATTTTGAAGAAATTGGGCATGAAAACAATAATTTTGATGGTATTGGTTGATTAACTACACCTAATTTATAACAGATGATGACAGATGTGATGTTGACTCACCTATTAAATAGGAGTTACATTTGGTGATGACATGAGAGATTACATCAAATGAAAATATGATGATTTTCTTCAAAAATAATGTGATTTACACTTAATTAATATTATAAATTATTTATTGAGGAATGTGTAAGATGATAAATTGCTTAGCTATTTGAGATTACACTCTTTAAAAAATGATGATACTCATGTAGAGAGATATCATTTGAATGTTCTTAGGGTATGACCATTGAATTTTAAAAAGAGCAAAAATTTTACAGATTTTACTCCTAATGTTATTCTCTCCATGTGTTTTTTTATTTGTCATTTAAACTATCGTGCGTTAAAATTTGGACATATATTATTAAAATCATTAACGTTAAAAAATTATAAGGATGATTTCTCAATACATGGGTGCCTGTATTTGACTTTACTGTGAATCAAAATCCAAAAATAGTATAGCTTTGTCGCTATCACTAAGAAATATGATTGACATGATAATTTAACATAAAGCCATGAAATCATAACCCAAAACCCACAAACCCAACTCATTCAAATGATTCATTTCATCCAACGGTCCAATCTACTGTTACCAAATCAACCAACGACCCACAATCGTCCATCACACCCCGTTCCACCCACCCCAAAACATCAGACGATCAAACACAACAACGTCACATTTTTAACACATGACACAACACTGTTGTGTCTCTCATGTTCGTCTTCTCCATTCCACCACACGGTTAAAAAAGCCAAGCTCCTGACAGTTTCAGTTTTTGAGAGAAGATCGTCGTCACTCTCCTCCTCTCTCAATGGATTTTGTGCTGATGGGAGTTTTGAATTTTGATTTTTGAATTCTGATTGTACTCTCCACCCATTGTCATCTTGTCTCAAATCAAACTGTAAAAGAAGCCATATCTTTCTCCAGCTTCCTGAATGCCAGCTGTGCTGAGATCAGTGTTGCTGTTCTGGGTGGTCTGGGTTTCTGCCATGGAAATCAAAGTCTGGAGCTTTGCGGGCTCTGAGCTATAAAGGTGAGTGCTTTCCACAACCCCATGTCCCGATTCCTTCCTCCAGTGAGAAAAAAGCCAGCTTTCTGAGATTCGATTCTTGGGGCTTTTTCTGTGTTGTGGGTTGTTTGATCTGGTGAAATTATCTGATGACGTAGGACTCTCTGGTCCCCAAATGAATGGCCATGGTGAGTGTTGACGGAGGAACTCCAGTCAAATTTAATTAATTCATTTGATGAACCATCTGCTTGTACTCTCCATGGCTGGTCCCAAGTCGGTTCCTTTCTTCATTTTTATTGCACTTTTGAAACATGTAACAATCAAATTTTAAATCCAAGGATGGAGACTCCCACCTTCTATTCAAAGGAGGGCTCTCCATGTGCAATCAACACATTTAATATGAAGAACCTAACCATCCATCTACAGCTGAGAACTACCCATTGTTGCAAGGCTCAATCATCTTCGGCCGTATACAGATCAGATAAGCTTAAACTAGAAGCTGGTGCAGAAACTTCTGACCATGTCATTATTCAATTTCTACGGCAAAGCTGCCAAGATTACGCCCTTAATTGGGCGGAGTTAAACGAGAGGGAGTCCAAAGGATCATCGTAGAGCTCATGTAGAACTTAAGCCCTTATTATGCTCAAGAGTCCTTACCGGCTTCAATGAGTTTGATTTCAATTCATTGTAGTGTTTTGAAGGTCTTGCCTTGCGTCTACTTGATGTGTTTCTCGTAGTTTTATATGTCGTTTGCGCTTGATTTCGTGCTCTTGTCGTTGCTGGTTTACTGGGGTTTAGACGGATTAGGAGGAGGGCTTTGCGACAGCTTTCATGCTGACAAACCTGTTTCGGTTTGATGCAGGTTTACATTGGTTCTTGGTCTTCATTTTGAAGGTGTCTGGTTCTCGACCATGGTGGAATGTGGGAGCGAGGAGCTGGCGATGAATTCCGAGTCTGCTGAAGCCTGGTTGCTCCGAGCGCAGGAGATTGTCTACGCGGCGTTGACCAAGGCCAGGGAGGTCAGGTGCTTTCCAGGTAGGTGGAAGATGATAGCTTCGAAACTGGAGCAGATCCCGTCGAGGTTATCAGACCTGTCGAGCCATCCTTTCTTTTCGAAGAATCCTCTTTGCAAGGAGCAGCTGCAGGCGGTGGTCAATACGGCCAACGATGTGATCTCGTCGAGCGAGCTGTGCGCGGGAGAGAAGTACGAAGGGAAGCTTCGAACGCAGAGTGATTTGGATGCGTTGATCGGAAGGTTGGATTTGAATTTACGCGACTGCGGGCTGCTGATCAAGACCGGGGTCCTCGGGGAAGCCACAGTAGCCGAAGCCAGCTCATCGTCGGACTCGGATTCTTCGGCGAGCTGTAATATAAGGGAGCTGCTCGCACGCCTTCAGATCGGGCACTTCGAGTCGAAACGCAAAGCGTTGGATCGCCTGGTCGAAGTGTTGTACGAGGATAAGAAGGCGGTTCTGGCTGTCTTGGGACGTGGCAACGTCGCGGCTTTGGTCCAGTTACTGACGGCCGCCTCTCCGCGCATTCATGAAAAAGCCGCCGTCATCGTCTCTTCAGTCGTCGAATCGGGCTCGGGCACCTTCGAGAACTGGCTGGTGTCCGAGGGCGTGGTTCCTCCGCTGATACGACTGCTGGAGACAGGGAGTGGCGTTGGTAGAGATAAGGCTTTGATTTCGCTGCAGAAGCTGTCCGCGGCTGCGGACACGGCTCGTGCGATTGTCGGGCGCGGAGGCGTAAGGCCTTTGGTTGAAGTCTGCGGCACGAATGACTCTGTCGCCCAGATTGCCTCGGCCGGCACGTTGAGGAACTTATCCGTCGTGCCCGAGACGAGGCGAGAGCTGGCTGAGGAAGGCGTGGTTAGAGCGATGATCGACCTTCTCGACTTCGGAAACCTACCCGGAGCGAAAGAGTACGCGGCTGAATGCCTACGGAATCTAACTCTCGACGACGACGACGAAAGCCTGAGAAGTTTAGTCATCTCGGAAGGCGGTTTCCGCAGCCTCCTGGCCTACGTCGACTGCCACTCACCGCAAGAGCCAGCCGTTTCAGCTCTGGGAAGCCTGGTGGATTTGATACCGACGGAAGCGTTGGTCTCGCACGGATTCCTCTCCCATGCAGCCCATGCGCTCCGATCAGGCTCACTCGGCGCCAAACAAGCCGCGGCCTCAGCAATATGCCGAGCCTCCGCCTCGCCCGGGATGAAGAAAATGGTGGGGGAAGCCAGGTGCTTCCCCCTCCTAGTCAATCTCCTGGAGGCCAAGCCGCAAGGAGCCCGAGAGGCCGCGGCGCAGGCCATCTCAGTCCTGATAACCCTCCCGCACAACGGCCGCGAGTTCAAAAAGGTGGCCAAATGCGTCCCGAATCTGGTCCACCTGCTCGACCCGGCGCCACAAAACACCGCCAAAAAATACGCGGTCGCCTCGCTCGTGATCCTCTCCTCCGGCAGAGAGTGCCGGAGGCAGATGATCGCGAACGGGGCGATCGGGTATCTGAAAAAGCTGACGGAAACGGACGTCCCCGGGTCGAAGAAGCTGCTGGAGGCACTGGAACGAGGTAGCTTCAGAAGCTTGTTCAGGAGCCGTAGTATGCGGTTTTGAGTTGAAATTATTAACTGCTTGTAAAAAGAAATGATTTCATCGTCTTCATGAAGCACTGTGGCATCTCATAATCTATAACTCACACATGTTTTTCTAACGGAAGCCTTGTGAAAATTAAGGTACCATTGTCTGAAATTTGTTATTGGTTTTTGGAGCTTTGTTTTTGTGGCGTATTATGATGGTAATACACACAAACAATAGTATCCAATGGAATCGCGATTTCAAATATCAATTGAAAATCACATGTCTAGTCAGCGCACACCAGCAACGATTTAAAATCGCGAAAGAGTTTTGAACTATAATTGAATTTCAAAATCACAAACCGGACGCAGTTTTAAATTGGTGTATGATTTTGAGATCTAAATACAGTTCCAAACAGCGGCTGACTTCTTTCTCGCTGCGGTTTCAAACCGGTGCTCATTCACATATGTGTTGATTGGACATGTGATATTCACGGAGGTTTGAAACGGATTGTATCATAACACCATTTCAAAAGTAAGTTTTTAGGGGGGAAAATTAAAGGCAGGTCAATAGGAAAAAGTTTTTTTTTCCGAGAAAACAAAACATAAAGAAAATTCCACATTATTAAAATTAAATTCGGTCCTAATCGAAAATCAATAAATTTAAAATACACCATTTTCAAAACCACATATCATTCTTAAATTATTAAACAAATTTAAGGAGATAAATAATAAATTATATTCTATCGTCCAAACTATTTTTCACACTTTCTTCTATTTCTACCCCAAATATTTCATAACCAGTTATTATTATTTATACTCTCAAATTCTTTCATTAAATTTTCTCTTATTTCCTTTCAAACTCTTTTTATTTCATTCCCCCCTAAATCTGAAAGCAAATCCCTTATAATAAGTTTTCTATAATTTAATGGATTATTTACCAAATATAATATTGTATTTAGTATTTACTATGTCCAAGTTTGTCTGAGATAATTTTTTATCTCAAATAAAGAAAGTTTTGTTAATAGACATGCATATGCCCTCTAATTATAAAAATTAGAGCAAATTGAAAAAAAAATCATTCGAAATAAACTACCTCATTTGAATTAATTATATTTTTACCGAACCGACCGGACCGAATTGCAAATTTGTAATCTACAAAAAGATCATATGTTTTGCGCATATGATAAACTTTGGGGACTCGAAAAAAGTTTTCATTGTAGGCCGTCTCTGTCGCGTAGCGGAAATTGAAGACGACCAAACAAGCCTTTATCAGACCCTATCAAATCCCAGAGGATTTTAGCGCTGACGGTGGCGCTGGCTGTCTTGCTCTAATAAATCAGATAGAAAACGCCAGTTGAGTGTCTCGAGGCCGAATCGATCGGCACGCTTCCCGGTGAGCTTTTCGCTTTTGAGTTTTAATTACATCGTTCTCTTTCTCTACTCTGTCGGCTTGATCGTTACTCAACACACTCCAGCCGCCCGGTCACCGGTCAGTGTTGAATTCTGTCGTCGTGCTTTGGTGAAGCAAAGGTTGCAACTTCGGTGTTTTGTTTGATCAATTTCGGTTTCTGCCTGGTGGGTTTTGGACTGGGGATTGAGAATCGGGTTAGTTGATGATTTGGGGTGTAGATATGTTGAATTCGGGCTTCTTGGGTTTGCTTGGTAGTTGGTAGGTTAGAAATGGTTGGATAGAGCTGTGTGAAGCTGTGAATTTTTTGATGCTCTGATTGCGTAGTTGATGTCTAGAATTCTGGGTTTTTAAGGCTGTGTTTAGTTTGGGAAAAATATGAGGGAAAGGAAACTGTGAGAGAAATTAAATTCTCTATACAATCCATCCTATTTTCTATGAAATTTTTTGTAGAAAATGCTAAAACAAACTTTAATTTTAATAAATTTTTCTTCATATTTTTCATCTAACTTGCAATTTAGTTTTCGATGCTCATCTTTCTCTTAACCAAACAAAGTATTTCATCTCATTTTCCCATTAAATTTTCTGAAACCAAACACAACTTAATAGCGTGTTTGGTTTAGGGAAAATAAGGAGGAAAGAAAAATGAGAGAGAAAATGAATTCCCTATGGAATTCATCATATTTTGTTTTGTTTTGTTAGGGGTGGAAAACCCATGAGAAAGTGCTCAAACAATCGTTATTTTGTTGTCATTTTTCATCTAATTTTTCCTTTCCTAGCTTTCCCTCTATGAGGATTTATTCCCATTTTCCCTCAAATTTTCCTTTTCCTAAACCAAAGACAGCCTAAGCATCCTGTAATTTTACCTCTAGCAGTTTATGTTGTTGCCTGAAATAGAGGAGACTCTGTATCAGACTCTGCACCTTTATGTGACCTTCAGCTAGGTTGGTGCAATCGATTTTAGTTGGGAGAAGAAATGACTAGCTAGTTCGTGAGATGCAGTGTCGCTTGAGACAGACGCAGACGCGTTCTTCTAAGAAATGATTTCGTTTTACTAGTTTGTATGATCGTGCTTCGAAGAGCCTAAATTAGTGGAAGGTGAAGCAATGTGATGTTTAACAATAAGCGCGGACTCGATTTGCTTGATATGATTATGGGTTTTATTGGTCTTCGATGCGAGTAGTTTCGTTCAATGAAATCATGTTTTTTTTCATGTTATGTATTCCCGAGGTAATGAGTTTTTTTTTCTTTCGGGATCCGTGAAGGATAAAAGATGAGCACACTCGACGTTGCGAGAACGGAGCTAGCTCTTGCGGTGCTCTATTTGAACAAAGCGGAGGCTAGGGACAAGATTTGTCGGGCAATACAATATGGCTCCAAATTCGTAAGCAATGGGCAGCCGGGTACGGCTCAGAATGTGGACAAGTCGACCAGTTTGGCGAGAAAGGTTTTCCGTCTGTTTAAGGTGAGAGTTTGCAGCTTTATTAACGGTTCTGCTGGAACAGTTTTGTCACTAGTTCAGATCAATCTCTCAATCTGCCGTCTTTGATTTAACATGGAAATATAAAAATAAAAAAACCCGTATAAATTTTTCCCAGTAAGTTTTATTAGAAAATCATTTTCCCAACCATTTTCCGTTTCAATTTCTTTCAACACGATTAGAACGGAGCATTATGCGCTGTGGAAAGACACTACTAGAAAGAAAAAATCTGTCATTATTTTCTTCACTTTCTGTCCCGTTTCGTCGTCTTTCTTTTTCATCTTGTTTTCCTTGTGCCCTAAAGTGAGCAAGAATTATCTCGCTAAGCATATGACTTTAGGCATGAAATTGCTTATGTGAATCTAACTCCTCTTCCGCTCGTCGCTTGCAGTTTATCAATGATCTGCATGCTCTCATTAGCCCGGTTCCCCAAGGGACCCCTATTTCACTCGTCTTGCTGGGAAAGGTATGCGTATTTGCACACCATTTCCGCCACTGCACAGTATATTGTTCGCTGGTACTCGAGTGCTGAAGTTCCTGGTTTTTTTTTTTGCAGTCCAAAAATGCGCTCTTGTCGACCTTTTTGTTCCTCGACCAAATCGTGTACCTGGGCAGAACCGGCATCTATAAGGTACGTACTAAGGACAAAAAGATTCATATCTTCTCGTTTACATCGGTTGAGCTGCGGAGCTGATGTGTATGTCGGTACATGAAGAACAAAGAGCGTGCCGAGCTTCTAGGGAGGATATCGCTTTTCTGCTGGATGGGTTCGTCTTGCTGCGCCACCTTGGTCGAGGTCAGCTTGTCCATTTATCGAATTTCAATTTCGAATCCTTCCCGTGACGTGGTTTCACCTATTTACAGCGGTTTTCCGATTTCCTTCTGTACTGTTCCAGGCTGGTGAAATCGGCAGGCTGTCTGCCTCCATGAAGAAAATCGAGAGGAACCACAGAGACGGCGACCTATTCCAAGTAAATATCTTGAATGTCGCATTTCTTGTATTTTAAGTCTCTTCCTTAGCTCAGTGCTATATTTTTGGGTGAATACAGAATGAGCAATACCATGCGAAGCTGCAACAGTCGAGGGAGAGGTCACTGGCCCTGATCAAGTCAGCGCTGGACATATTTGTCGCTGTCGGCCTTCTTCAGCTGTCTCCTAAGAAAGTCACGCCTCGAGTGACCGGGGCCTTGGGGTTCACCACCTCCCTCATCTCCTGCTATCAGGTAACTCCCAAGTCATCCTCCTCCTCCGTCCTCTTCTTTTTTTTCTCCGATCATAATGCCCTCGTAATCTGTAGCTGTATATCACAGCTGATATTGCCTTTTCCCTCTCGTGCAGTTGCTTCCTTCTCGTCCAAAAGCCAAGTCAGCCTGAGAACGGAACTCCGGTTCAATGCCGTCTGGTCTGATGATGTCGTCGTCGTCTTAGATGTTCGAATATATTTGTTTGTTGGTGATTCATGCCTCTCTGAATGCTGTATCGATCCTCTCAAGCCGTTAGGACCCTCCCTAGTCTCAGAGGCATATCCTCCCTTGCACTTCTTAGTAGCAACACAATGGAATTACTGTGTAAATCAGTATTTTTTTAAAAAAAAAATAGTTTTATATTTCTCCAGTAAAATTTGTCTCATGCTTTCAATAAATATTGATTTCAAATATTATTGAATATCAAATTTAAATATTATTTTTATATAATGGGAAAAACACTAAAACAAGAACACCAAAATGATATTGAACAATCAATTTCTTGTCGTCCGAACGAGGACAATTGTCAAAAAAGTTTTAACTAATTTAATTATCATAAAAGTGTGATAAAAATTAGTAAGTAATTGATTTTATTAAATTTATTAAACTAAGAAAAAGTGTTATTTTATTTATTTGAAAGGGAATGATATTAATTATAATTGAGAAAGTGGGAATATTTAATAGTCATTTTTAAAAAGATTTCACAAATTAATACCAACAACATCACTCCACATCACATATTTATGTTGAACCAAATGGATTTCACATTTAGTTTAGGGACAATAAGATGGAAACAAAATAAGATAAAATGAAAATGTGAAAAGTTTGAAATTTTTATTGGTTAGAAAAAGTTAAAGAGTAATAAAAATATGAAAAATAAAAATTTAGCTAAAATGAAATTTATTTTCACATTTTTTATTTTATCACTAAAAAACTAAACTCTCTATGCCCTATTTTACTTGTTACTTAATTGCATTTATTTATTCATTTTAGTTGTTACTTAATAATTTTTAATATATATTAAATATTAATAATTATTTTAAATTCACCTATAATAATCTATTAATTTTATTTTTACACAAAATTGACAAAAAAACAATTTAACTATTAAATTTATTCAACAATTAATACTAATATATTTGTAATCACTCAATTATCTCAAACGAGCTAAACCCTGCAACCAAAATCCCGCATGGAAGGAGACGACGACGCCTCAAACCCAATGACGGACGAAATCATCGCCACCGCCAGCGGCGACGAGACCGGGCGGAGCCGCCCGATCATCAGCGGTGGCGAGCAGCTCGACATTGAGGCCTACGCCGGCCTCTACAGCGGCCGGACCAAGGTGGTCAGGCTGATGTTCATCGCCGATCGCTGCGGGGAGAGCAACACGACGATGCAGCTCGAGGCGCTGCGGATGGCGTACGATGAGATCAAGAAGGGGGAGAACATGCAGATGTTTAGGGAGGTTGCGGAGAAGGTCGGCGGGCGGTTGGGGCCGGGATACGGGATGAAGTGGGGCTGGGCGGATGCGGTGGATACGAGGGCGACGCAGAGGAAGCAGAAGTTGGAGAATGAGCTCACCGCTTATAGAGTGCGTGCTTTTGGATTTTCTGATTTTTTTATTTGTTATTGATTTTGCTTGGATTTGAGGTCATCTAGCTGAGCAATTTACTGGGCGTGCGCAAGTGTGAGTTTGAATGTTGGATGAGGTTGGGAAGGTGAAGCTACTGGTGTTAACGGATTAGAAGCTATTGTAGACTGCAAAGTTGAGTTGAGTTACTGAGTGAGTATTTTGTTGCGTATGTTTTGTGAAATAGCCAGTAAAGGATGGTGATAGTTGTGTAGCCGTATGTAAGTGATGGAGGGGCTAGGAAAATGGTGCTAGCCTAAGTAGCACGGAAACGAATATGAATATAGCAAATCGGAAATTTAAAGATATGGATTCGGTGTATGCTACATAGGTGCTAACCAGTGATATTGGTGTATGCAAATATCTTACTTGAACGCTAAAGATTGAGTTTCTTTCAACTGGCTACGTCTTTTGATCATCTTCTCTTTTATGATGCAGACCAATTTGATCGAAGAAAGCATCAGAACGGGTTACAATGACTTTGGAGATTTTTATTATTCCCGTGGTCATTTGGCTGATGCTTTTAAGAACTATGTCCTCGCTCGAGATTACTGTACTACATCCAATCATGTGATTCATACGTGTTTGAATGCCATATTGGTGAGCATTGAGATGGGTCAGTTCTCCCATGTATCCAGCTATGTCACCAAAGCAGAACAAACATCGGAGGCTCTCGACCCAGTTACGTCTGCGAAGCTCAGAGCTGCTGATGGGCTGGCACATCTGGAGTCCAAGAAGTATAAATTAGCTGCTCGCAAGGTTATCCCAAACTTCCACAGACTGCTTTTATGTTATATTTATGGTTAGGTCGATGTAAATGAACATCACTCAAATACGACTTTGAATGTTTTTCTGAAGAAGTTCGTATTCTGAAAAAATCAAATGTAAATGTGAAATATGTGATCTGCGTGAGATGAGAGCTTTAGTATTCATTTAATTAGTTTGAACAATGAGCTATTATTTTTACCATTTAAATTATGCTGATATGAGTCTCTACTTTCACGTTTAGATTCTAACTTAGTTTTCAACTATCTAATTAACAGTTTCTGGAGACGGATTCTGAGTTGGGCAATAACTATTCTGAAGTTATTGCTGCACAAGATGTTGCAACTTATGGGGGGTTATGTGCACTAGCAAGCTTTGACCGTACAGAGCTGAAGGCATTTATATGGACTTCTTTTTTAAGGTTAGTTATGATAATGGTTGAGGTAAAATCAGCTTACTGGTTTCCTTTTAACAGAACGAAGTTATAAACAATTCAAGCTTCCGGAATTTCCTCGAGTTGGTGCCTGAAGTCAGGGTGCTCATTAATGATTTCTATTCAAGGTATTGATGTATCGCTTTACTAATGTATGGATATGTTCTGATTTTTTTTGTTTGGTTTTTGTTTTGATGGATTCATATCTTACATATTTCAACAAGAAATTCTCATTTGTGATGTAATTAATCACTGCTTCTTCATTGGCAGCCGTTATGCATCGTGTCTAGAATATCTTGGAAAAACCTTAAATCAAACTTGATACTTGACATCCATCTGCACGACCATGTGGAGACTTTATATGACCAAATCCGCCACAAGGCTATAGTCGAATATACACACCCTTTCGTGTCTGTTGATCTGAGGATAATGGCAAATGCATTCAAAACGACCACTGGTGGGCTAGAGAAAGAACTCGAAGCTCTGATAACTGACAATCAAGTACAGGTAACACAGTTTCTTGAAATCTTCATTGTCATGCGATTAGAGCAGCTTTTCAGTACTTTTTAAAATCTTGGAGGTCCGGATCCGTCTGCCCATACTGAATTCTAAAACTATACTGACTGATTTTGCTAGGCCCGGATTGACTCCCACAACAAGATCCTCTACGCAAAGCATGCCGATCAAAGGAGCACCACATTCCAACGAGTCCTTCAAACAGGCAATGAGTTTGATCGTGATGTTAGGGCCATGCTCTTGCGCGCCAGTCTCATGAAGCACGAGTGCAGTCAAAGGCAGCCACGGACGTGGGCGTCGATTGCCAGTTCATTGATTCAGCAGCGCGACTCTACATTGTAAAAAAAATGAGTTTATTTCTCTACTAGATAGAATCGTCGAACCAGAGCAGACTTCACTGCAGCAGTGTGAAACTGGAAGTGGGCTAGTCAAATTGTTACTGGCTGTGTCTGCTACTGTCTCCATCCAACAATCTCATTTATTTCTCTTAAATAATAAATAGTTATGAATTCAAATATTATCAAATTAAATACTAACATATTAATATAATCATAATATTTATCATATTATTACATATAAAATAATAAATCAAATCATCTTTCAAAAATTCAAACTGTAAAGTGTAAATAGAAGTGTATTGCCATATGATACTCGGAGACGCTCATTCACAATTTTGACCACAAACCATCGACCTAACGACGCCGTGCCTTGTCGAACTTCGCCTAAACGCTGCCGCTTTAAACCAGACATACAAACGCACCAAGCGGGAATTTGAACTGTGAGTTTATTAAGGTGGGGGGCATCATAAACAGAAGACATGGGAATGAGTGGTCGCTGTCTGACTTTTTGACCGCCAAAATTTCCCCAACCTAAAATTAAATAAATAAAAATAAAAAAAAAATAAAAAATAGTGGCGCTGGGGGCCGCGGAATCGTCCGAGAGCGAAAACGATTATTTTCTGCAGAAGAAAAAAGTCGGAATTTTTCAATCCATCTTCTCTTTCCGCCGCTTCACTTTCATCCTCCGTGTCGGCTGCTTGCGATTTCTTTCCCTTTTAATTTCTCTGGGTTGGGAAGCGAAGAGAGAAAGAGAGAAAGGGAAGGCTTTCTTTGTCTCTCCGTCTCTGAGCTGTTTCATTTTACTAAATTTGCAAGCTTTCCTCCTGGGGTAGGGTTTTCACGGATCGTCAGACATGAATGTGATGCGCAGGCTGAAGAGCATGGCCTCTGGTCGATCCTCCTTCTCCGATCCCGTAAGCTCCCCCCACACCAGATCGTTCAAATTCGTTTCCAATTTCGTGAATTTCTGTGTTTTGCATTTTAGGGTTTGTGTGTCAGCCGGCATGCAGTGGGTGTGGTGATTTGGGAGCTGGGTTTGCTGTATGTGAATGTCGTTGATTTGGGATTTGATGTTTGGCATCCGGGTACTTCAAATTAGGATGTTTCTCCATTTCGGCTAGATACGTATGTGTGCAAGAAAGTGGATTTGGATCAAGCCTCAAGGTGTATTTGATTTCCGGCTACGAAGATTTAAGGGCAGGGGAACCACGTGTTATTGTTCGTTTTTTCAAACAACAAAGATGCTAAAGTAGGGTAGAATGGATAAAAAACCGAGGACGGATGTAGAAATGACAGTGAACGAAGGAAAAGATGCGGTTTTGAAATTTGTTCCATTATTAGGTGATTCGTCTGGTTTTCCGGTGTGTAGCTTTCCAATTCCTTCTAGCTACTGGGGATTTAAAATGAATCTAGGTGTAATAAAACTGAGATTTTCGAACGCTTATGGGGTCAGATTTGGTTAAAATTTACATGCATTGGAATCTTATTTTGGGTAGCTGAGTGTGAGACTGAGATTTCGCATTTGAAATTTTGCAGTTGAGTGGCGATTGTAGCACAAAGAGGGCGAAGGTTGATCAGGACGAGGAAAGGAAGGCTGGCGGCGAGCTACGTTTAACGGAGAGTAGTGACTTAGTAGAGCAAACGTCGAGCGTGCTGGTGGACGCTGCTGCGAGTACTTCCACCGTTTCTTCCATTCCTAGAGACGAAAAATCGAATGCTGAACAGCTCCCTAAGGGTATGCGTGAGATGAGAATCAGAGACGATCTTGATGACGATAAGGTAGATTTAGACACTGCTCTTTTTGCATTTAATCGTTTTTATTTCCGAAATGTTGCTGTATCTGAATTCCCATAAAAGGCCTGTTCAAGTTGATGATAAAGCTGAAATGCTCAGGAGATGGAAGCGGCTACCGTAAAAGGGAATGCACTAGAAGTGGGTCAGGTAATTTCTACAGCTGTCGGAGGCCGAAACGGCAAACCAAAGCAGGTGAATATACATCTCTGAACTCCGACTTTCCCCGACATTACAACTATTCCATCTTCTGATTCACTTGGTGCTGGCTGTGATGTGCAGACTATCTCATACTCAGCGGAGCGTGTCGTTGGCACCGGTTCATTTGGCGTAGTCTTTCAGGTAACGGTTCATGTAAAATCGTGAATTTCATGCGCAAGGAAAGATCCGACGACTAATTCACTCCCATAATTTTTTTTTACAGGCCAAGTGTGAAGAAACAGGTGAATTGGTCGCAATAAAAAAGGTTCTACAGGATCGGAGATACAAGAACCGAGAGCTGTCAGTAATGCGACTACTGGATCATCCGAACGTCGTCCAACTGAGACAAAGCTTCTTCTCGACCACTGACAAGGAGGAGCTGTACCTAAATCTCGTATTGGAGTACATACCTGAAACTGTTTATCGAGTCTCGAAGAATTTCAATCGAGCGAATCAGCACATGCCCATGATCTACGTCCAGCTCTACACGTATCAAGTGAGCTCACGATATCTTAATCAGGCTCACATTTTCGGCATCATGTAAAATCCAAAATGTCTTATTTCAATTTCATGGCTTTGAATCAAGCTGTTTTCGTCTGCTCTGCAGATTTATCGAGCGCTTAATTATATTCACCGGGTCATCGGTGTCTGTCACCGTGATATCAAGCCGCAGAATCTGTTGGTAAGACCTATCCTACTTTAGGGCATTTGCTATTCGAATTTCATACCGGTGAATCTTTCGTTGAAACCACTATTCTAAAAAGCGCCCGCTTACGATTAGTCGCTAGGCGGTTTCAAAACGCCCGTCTAGCGCTTAGCCGAAAAATTATTCCAAAATTTTTAATTTAAAAAATATTCAATTTTAAATATGTATTTTTCTGATATAAATTATTAAATATATTATAAATATGTATAACTCCGTTTAGTTGTCCAATTAATCTTTCTACTTAATCGTCAACAAGTCGTTGGACGCTATGTCCACCGCCTTGTACCACCTAGGCGTTTGAAACTAAACATAATGCAAAAAAAAAATTTGCCAAAACAGGCTCGGTACTACAACCAAAGGTGTTTTATCCAATTTGTAATTCTGAGATATTTCTCGTTCTGATCCTAATTTGTAAATTGGTAAGATTGTTTTTGCGTAAACATAAAAATAGTGTAATTACAAATGGCGGAAAATGAGTAATACCCGAGAACTATACGGAGCTGTTTCGGTGTTTGTCCCTATAATATAAGTATCCATGTTTGCTTATCTTCTTACATGGTGATTACCTGATGCCTTATCCAGGTTAATCCTCGGACCCACGAGCTTAAATTATGCGATTTCGGCAGCGCGAAGATGCTGGTATGGTACATTAGCTGAATGGTCGTATGCGGAAATTAGTTCTTGCAGCTCATCACTCTCTTTTACTTGATTGTAGGTGGCCGGTGAACCTAACATATCATACATATGCTCTCGGTATTATAGGGCTCCAGAATTGATCTTTGGCGCTACGGAATACACAAATGCCATCGACGTGTGGTCAGCCGGATGTGTGGTGGCGGAACTCCTCTTGGGCCAAGTGAGTGTTAAAAGCCGGAGTAGAATCGATGGATCCCAGCTGTTTCGTTTGGCGCCATTTCTATTCGTAATGGTTTCACTCGCCATCTTAACGCCTTTTTCAATTTTCTCATCCAGCCGTTATTTCCAGGAGAGAGCGGAGTCGACCAGCTGGTGGAAATTATAAAGGCACGTTCCTGTCAGTATTCGACAGCTGCAACGGTTGATCTATATTCACCTTACCTTTTTTTTGTCTCTGATCTTCGTTTCGTATCGCGTCAGGTTTTGGGGACCCCGACCCGGGAGGAGATCAAGTGCATGCATCCCAATTACTGCGAGTTCAAGTTTCCGCAGATTAAATCACGCCCATGGCACAAGGTTTGTTTATTATGGAGTAATACTAGAAGGCCAAGTTGCTGCATAAACTCGAGCCGCAAATGTTTTCCCTGTCATCATCTGATGTCTCTTTCGACAGGTGTTTGATCAGCGACCACCTCCGGAAGCTGTGGATCTTGTATCCAGAATGCTCCAGTATTCACCAAAGCTACGGTGCTCAGCTGTAAGCGCCCATGTTGTGTAATTCTATTCTGATTTTCTGCTATCCCGAACTTTTAGCGTATGGCGGCCATTTTTCTGATCCATTATGATTCGCATCTTTTTCAGTTGGAAGCTTGTGCGCACCCGTTTTTTGACCCGTTGAGAGAGCCGAATGCAGTGTTGCCTGACGGGCAGCCACTTCCGCCCTTATTCAACTTCACCGCCCAAGGTAACTCATCTCTCTCGCTCCACCGCTCGCATCCCTTCGATTTTTTCCCAATTAGCTTTCTTCGGAACTTTATTTTAGATCACGGTCTCGATTTTAGTTTGTTTTCCGAAATGGTCTGGTTTTAGAAAGTCTTTGTTTGAGACATCGTCGCTAAATGCAACGGGTGAGGCTGCAAAGCAACTATTTCCCATTATGGAATTCGCTTGGTTCATAACTATTTCCCATTCTTAATTTGTCCCTGGCAGAGTTGGCCGGCGCGCCCGCTGAGCTGAGACGGCAACTCATCCCGGAGCATGTCGCAAAGCAAAGCTCGTGAGCCAGGAGGATTCAGCCGGACTCACGAATGCCGTACATACAATATAAGGCGGAAGACACTTCAAATTTTGGCCATCTCTCCCTGCACGACCATCAAGCCAAGGAGAATTTCGATCCTCGGTGTATTTTTAACCGGTCAGCAATGTGGGCGAAATCAGTATATTACGGTTGTGCGCAGCGGTTAGCTCGTGCTCGGAGTCCGATCACAGCTTTGAAGAGTTGTATATTAGCGACAGGCTTCCTCCACCTGAGGCGGCGGAAGAGTAACACTACGGTTATCAACATCCTCTTAATCCTGTCGTGTAAGGGTTTCTAAGTGCACGACACGACAGTGTTAGCATCGTCATCTTCTGTTTCAGATGAAACATAAATGTTTGCTTAGTGCATGTTTGGCATGAATATTATTTATATTGGAATTAATAGAGAATATTGTTTATACTATATTTTTTGCAAGCTATTAATCTCTTCTTTTAATTTCTATTTTGATTTGTTTTCTATTTTTTCAAAAATTTTAAACGAAGGATTTGGATGAATTGTTTGAAGCCCACTTACTTTTTTATTCTTTATATCCTATATTTTTCAGGAATGTAATCTCAAGCAGCCAAATATAGTTATTAATTTTATAATTAATACATGCTGATTAAATAAAAAAATAATTAAAATTATAATTAATTTATAGGTGGTGTTTGATAATTGATTTTCAAACCAATACTGTTATACCGCTGTTTGTATATAATTATTCTTTTTATATTAGAATTATATTGAAATAAAACAAATTTTAAATTATTTTTATTCGAAAAAATTCTTAGGCACGTTTTTATTACGCGGATCAAGTAAGATGTCTCCGCATTCTATGGGATTCCCTGGGCTGAAGTGTACCATAAAAATGGTAGACCACTGCCATTTCAACCAATCATTTAGCTTTTAAGGAATTTGGAGACATATGATTGGTTGGCAGTTCCGATAAACACAAGCGTACGAGCATCGGATTGTCTCGCCTCTGTGAAAGGCGCTCATCGGTTGCAGCTATCGCTCTCCGAGTTTCGGAACACACACTCTCGGATTGTCGAATTCGATCACGATTCAAGATTAGGGCACAGCAACTTCGAGATGGGCGACGATTCAGGTGAAAAAATGATCCGAAAATGCTTGTTTTTTTGTAGCATTTTCTTTGAGGAAAAAAAACCCTAGCTTTTGATTGCCCGGGATGTGATTTTGCAGTGCTTGAGTTTCTCAGCGGCGTTCCGCTGCTGCAGAGACTGCCGGCCGCGTCTCTTCAGAAAATCACCAAGCTCGTATTTTTCAAGGATTACCGTAATTTTATTTTTTATTTGTATTTATTTTGGTGAATCACTATGCGATTTTTTATCGAATCTATCCTTTTGGTTAAATACACAAGATTTTCGCAATTTGCAACTGCGTAAACCACACGTGTTTGCATGAAGTTTTTGCAGTTCGGTTTGGAAAATGCAAAATGATAAATTTTCGCCGCGAAAATGACTATGATTTTCATAGTTGCAAAGTGCGAAAATTATAACCATTTTCGGGAACTGTGAAAAAGATAGTACGGAAAAAAAATCAAAATGAAACGAAAATGATAAATTTGATAAAAAAATCTGATTATGCTGTCTTGGCGTGAATAAAATTTACTATCAGTTGATTTTTTCGTGTTCGATTTTGTGGTATTTGACTGTGCATCAGAACCTGGGGACCATGTTGGTCGGGAAGGACAGATGGGGGAAGGAATTTACTTCATCTGGGATGGCCAAGTGAGTTTTTTTATTTTTAAATTTTTGTGTAAAATCTGAGTTATTATCTTGTAAAAGCTCTCTGATTTTAAGCCAGGCAGAGGTATCTGGAACCATGTTTTCCGAGGAGGGATCCAGCCCCGAGTACCAGCTGAAACGATATGATTATTTCGGATACAGTAATGCCAAGGAACCAACCGCCGATTGTTTTACTGTTTCGTAAGCAGCAATTTAGTCTGCCGTTGCTTTTAAACCCAGCTTGGTTTTCCAGGTGCGGCAGGTGGTGATGCTTGTGTGGAACCAGCCAATGTGGTCGCCATCACAAAGGTGGATAGCCTCGTTCTCTGTTGATTTAAAAGCGATTTACTTCCCCCTTTTGTCATTTTTTTTTAATTCATCATTTCGGGTTTGTTGATAGCTTACCTGCTTGGTGTTGCCCCATAAACATCGTGAACTGCTGGCGTCGAAATCCATATGGAGCAGTGATGTAGGCTCACATATCGAGGAAATCTTATGCTTGGAACCGATAGATGTGCGTCGCTATATACTGTTCGAAGAAGTAATTTAGTATAGTAGTTACTTTTGGTTTCGGTTGAGTATTTATCTGTGGAGATCTCATTCGTTGGAGTCACATCGTTGATCCGTTCGTGCGTATTAGAATTCGGGCTTCATGGTTTTATGAAGGTGAACTTATTCAAGGGTGTGACATTACCGGATTCTCCAAATTATGGCATGGTTTTCGGAGGACAGTTAATTGGACAGGCGAGAGAGCTTTGTTTTTCCCTGGTTTAATTTTTTTTTCGGGGATTTGCGTGTTTCGTATAACAGCTGGTTTATTCTTGAGCAGGCGATTGGCGCGGCAGCAAAGACTCTTGATTTTCAGAAGAGGGTTCATAGCCTGCATGTTTATTTCATTCTTGGAGGCGATATGAATGGTGAGTGTTAGGGTATCTGTTTGGCCGTGTGCTCGTGAAGTGCCATTGTAGAGATTTAACAGTCTTCTTGTACCATGTAGTGCCTATTATATATCAGGTCCACCGTCTACGGGATGGGAAGAGCTTCGCTACACGGAGAGTTGATGCCATACAGCACGGGAAAGTTATCTTCACCATGCTTGCTTCATTTCAGGTAAATATCATAGATGTTCAGAAAAGATGATTGAAAATGGAGAGAAATGTTTAAGAATGGAATTTGAAGAAAATTCACATCTTACTCAAATGTTCACTCTTATTTTTTGTATTATTTTCATAATATTTTGGGCCAGTTTTAATTTAGCCTAGTTATTTTCATAAATCACAGTTTTTCTTGTTTGACTTTCCCCTACCACCAAATCACTTAGCCACCTATATTCTCTGATACAACGGGGGAAGTTATCTGTTACTGTCTTTTTCTTGAAGCAGCGCTGTTTACATAAACTGACTTGCGTCTTTGTAGAAAGATGAAAATGGTTTCGACCACCAGCAAGTGGCGATGCCCTCCGTTCCTGACCCTGAAACTGTAAGTGGCTAAGTCACGCACTTCTGGCATAATCTGATTTTCACTTCGTTCTAAACAATATCAAACCCGCTTCAGCTTTTATCGATGGAAGAACTGAGGGAGAGACGACTGACTGATCCTCGTCTTCCGAGGTAGTAAAATTTATACAGGTCCAGTTGGTTCAAATCCCACCCTGATCGTACAATTGCTTTGATTTTAATCATCTGTCCTTTTGGCTGTCACAGGACGTACCGCAACAAAGTTGCCAGCAAAAAATTCGTTCCTTGGCCGATTGATATCAGATTTTGCGAACCAAGTAACGCAACCGGCCAGACAAAGACTCCTCCAATGTTAGCCTTGACTCACACAACACATGTCATTCCCTGATTATGAATTTTCTCGGCATGTATCTGACACGCATTCTGAAATCTGTCCTCCAGTTTGCGTTACTGGTTCCGAGCCAGAGAAAAACTTCCGGATGACCAGGCTCTGCACAGGTACAGTCCAATCTCTCAGTTCTATTAAATTTTCCGCGCCATTTTCTGAACTCGCAACATGTCAAGCAAGCGTCTCTTAAAATCTTATTACAACTGTGTTGCAGATGCGTCGCAGCATACGTTTCAGACTTGATATTCCTCAGAGTAAGCATCAATCCTTGCCGTCGCCCTGGACTCACCCCAACCTCAGTTAGCCTGGATCACTCGTACGTCTCTCTTCCCCTTATAAAACTTATCTCACCCGGCATATTTTGAGAGATTCTTGGGCGAACTCAGTCATCAGGCACGTTGAAAACCAATGATAAATCAACACCTATCACCTGATCGGCAATCCACTGCCCACCCAAAAATCACTCGTATATTTCTCACCAGCCAAAAACTCCTTGGTGATAATTCATTTTAACGACGATCCTACTTCCAGGGTATGGTTCCACAGAGACGTGAGAGCCGATGACTGGATACTCTACATGGTCAGTATCACCTATCACGAGACTACTTACGAAACTCTTTTTTTTTTTTCCGTTTATTTTACCACACAGGTGGCTGATTGTTTGTCTTTCAGATTTTCACCCCGACCGCTCACAGTGCTCGAGGCTTTGTCACCGGTTACATGTTCGACAGAAAAGGCGAGGTACGCCTCCAACGCCATACTGAATATTTCACTTCACCCCAGAAGCGCCAGAAACTGATGACTGAATTTCTGTGAACAGCTTCTTATGTCGTTGGCTCAAGAGGGATTGGTGAGGACCAGGCCACCAGGGAGGAGAAACATTGCAGCCAAGATTTGATCAGCATAGTCAAGACAATACATCTTTATATCATATACTAGAGGCTCCATATTTTTACATCCGACAGTTTAGTAAAAATATATATATATTATTAGTACGCATAAAAATAATATTATTTATTAAGAAGGTATTATTAATTTTGATATTAATACATATTATATTCATATTAAATATAATATTTATATTGCAAGTGTTATTTGTGAAACCATTTTTTGTTTGTTAAACATATCAACGACTTCAAAATTTAGCATCCAATCGATGTCAAACGGTATTTGTGAACCATCATAACACTTCAAACAAATCACCTGTGAAAAACTGCGAAAATTGTTGCAATGAACCAATAAAATTTATTAATTTTGGATGATACGTAAGATTAATTTTTTTATTTATTAAAAATAATTGATCTTATTAAATTTATTGTTAATTAGGATTGATGCTTTAGTCTAAATGAAAAAAAAATATTTATTTTGATTGGTAATTTGTGTACATAAATTTAATTCTTATAATAATATTAGTTTAGAAGTAGAAATGTAAATTTGATTTTGTAAAATGAGTCCATTTATTTTTCTCATATCCCTCTTTGATAATTTGAATAGTAATTGAGAAAATTGTGATAATTTAGAGCATTTTAAATGTTTTTCAAAAAAATAAAAAAGTGAACATTTTTTTTGGTATAGATTGGTTTATTGAATCAAAAGGCATAAACACAGGAGACACCCACCACCAAGACTAGAAAGCTACCTCAAACACAAACCAACAATAACCTGAACAAATAATACATAAGAGCTGAAGAATCCACCAACAGGACAAAACCAAAGTAAAACAGCCACCAACAAGACAAAAGGGGC
Source organism: Kalanchoe fedtschenkoi (assembly GCA_002312845.1). Classification (NCBI taxonomy): domain Eukaryota; kingdom Viridiplantae; phylum Streptophyta; class Magnoliopsida; order Saxifragales; family Crassulaceae; genus Kalanchoe; species Kalanchoe fedtschenkoi. The sequence goes on along the minus strand of NQLW01000016.1, from coordinate 1,059,190 downwards.
GACAATAAAACCACAAAACCCAAGCTAACCAAAAGAAACAGGGTAGTAGTGGTCGCCGGGAGGCAAACCCCACTAGGGATTTGTCTTTCAAAATTTGTAATTTCCACTTTTTGTCGCTGGCTCTCTTTACTTTTGCCTCATAAATATGCGAGATAGCAGGCTTTTGATATCTCTTACAACGCTGTTCAAGTCTGGAGGTTTATCTTTAAAAATTAACTCATTTATGCACTTTCAAGTAAGGGCAATGACAGTTGTGAAAGCTGCAAAAAAAATTTTCTCTTTAAACTTGAGTGAAACTTAGGAGCCAAGAATAACAGTCCCCTGGGACATCAATGAGCAATTTATTCCCAACCAATCAGAACTAAGCTGCCAAATTATGGAGAAAAAAACAAAAGGACAAAATATATGATCTTTATCCTCTCTCGAATCCCTACAAAAAATGCAGCCCAAAACTGAGATTATATCTTTGTTGCGAGACGATTCCTAAAGGCCAGCCAGGCTATGAACTTCTGTCGAGGAAGACTAAACTTGTTCCATACAATTGACGCTCATTCTGCCACTTGGGAGCAATCCATGAGGCATATGCGAGTGGCTCTTACAGAGAAGTCATCCCCATCCGATTTCCAAACAAAGTTGGAATCAACACAGGAGAAACACTCAGACTTACGACTTAAAAGTTTTTTTATAGGGCAAGAAGCTTCGTATATGAGATTCCAACAATCATCCGACAGGTTTAAGAAAAGCCTCAACCAATTGGTCCAGAGATTATTACTATTCCTTACAACATCCCTGAAATTCTGAAGCATTAAAGTTTGATTCATGAGCTTTATATTAGGCAATCCAAAACCCTCTTCCTTCACTTTTTTTTTTATAGAGCACGATTTGGAAAAAAAAATCGATTCTGGAGTTTTTCGACCGTTTTCAACGAAATTGGAATTTATTTGCGGAGAAATAATTTTGTTTTTTAAATTTATTTTATTGGAAAATCATTCAACCCACGTTTTTATAACACGACCCAACCATTCAGTTAGCTTGTACGGAAATCTGAGAAGTACGATTGACTGGGAGTTTGGATAAACGTGAGCGTAAAATCGAATTGGCTCGCCTCTGCGAAAGACGTTCGCTGCCTTCGCTTTCCGATTATTCGGAACACACGTGCTCGGATTGTCGAATTCGATCACGATTTTGGCACAGAAATTTCGAGATGCACGACGATTCAGGTGACGTTGTCGAAGATAATCTCAAAATGCTTGGTTTTTTTTAGGGTTTAAAAAGGCCTCGGGTTGTAATTTTGCAGTGATCGAGTTTCTCAGCGGCGTTCCGTTGCTGCAGAGGCTGCCCGCGGCGTCTCTTCAGAAAATCACGAAGCTGATGCTTTTCAAGCATTACGGTAATTTTATTTTTATTTATTTTGTCAAAGGAATATGTTACATTAAATTGGTTCGTCCGTGGATGATTTGTATTTGATTTTGTGATATTTTACTGTGCATCAGAACCCGGAGATCATGTTGTTCGAGAGGGGCAGACGGGGGAAGGGATTTACTTCATTTGGGATGGCCAAGTGAGTTTTTTATTTTTTTATAATTTTTTATGTAGATTTTATTTCAAACCCGTCATTTTTGTCTTCATTTTCTGATTTTTTTTAGCTGTCAAAATGACGAAATCACACAAATTTTTATACTTCCGAACAACGAAAATGATACGTGTGAGAAAATGATTCGCAATCCCGAACTGTAACATTGTAGGAAGAGTTGTATCTTGAAAATCATAAGAAATGTCACATTTCGGAACTGTGACAATCATTCATCAAGGAATGTATCATTTTTGCAGTTCCAGATAACGAAAATCTACCGTCAGCACACACACATGTGTCATTTTCATTGTTTGGAAGTACGAAAATGAGTGTAATTCTCTCTGTTCCTAACTGCGAAAAGGGTTGTATGAACAAAAACCATACTCGAGTGTAGAAATGATTGAACTCGTAGGAAAAAGACGGTTTCGGAAAAAAATATATATGTAAAAGGTGAGCTATTTAACAGTCTGATGTTTCAAGCCAATTGTAACAGGCTGAGGTGTCTGGAACCATGTTTTCCGAGGAAGAATCTCACCCTGAGAATCAGTTGAAACGATATGATTACTTTGGATACGGTAAGGCGCAGTACTGTTTTGTAAATTGCGGTCCAGTGTTCCCTTGCTTTTAAACCCAACTCACTCCTTCAGGTGCGGCAGGTGATGATGCTTGTGTAGAACCAGCCAATGTGGTCGCCATCACAAAGGTGGATAACCCCGTTCTCTGTTGATTTAAAAGCAATTTACTTCCCCCTTTTGTCTGTCTTTTACTTCTGTTTCGGCTTTGTTGATAGTTAACCTGCCTGGTGTTGCCCCATAAGCATTGTGCATTACTGGCGTCAAAATCCATATGGAGCACTGATGAACCAGGTGCATGCTCATATATCGAGCAAATCTTACACTTGGAACCGATAGATGTACGTCCCCATATAATGTTCAAAGAATTAATTCAGTATAGCACTTGCTTTCAGTTGAGTATTTATGGATATCTCATTCGTTGGAGTCACATCGGTGAACCGATTGAGTGTATAAGAGTTTATATTTCATCGTTTCATGAAGGTGAATTCATTCAAGGGAGTGACATTACCGGATTCTTTTAATTATCGCCCGGTTTTCGGAGGACAGTTAATTGGACAGGTAAAGGAACTTTGCTTTTTACTGATGTAAATTTCCTTTTTTTTTGGCAAGTACCCTTCATCAGGGATTTGTGTGTTCGGTTGACGGCTTTTGAACAGTTACGTTAATTCTCAAGTAGGCGATTGGCGCGGCTGCCAAAACTCTTGACTTGCAGAAGAGAGTTCATAGCCTCCACGTTTATTTCATTCTTGGAGGCGATAAGAACAGTGAGTTTTAGGTTGTGTGTTTGGCAGTGTGCAGACTCTTTGCTTATATATGCACCTCTGCACCTGGCTGCCATCAGGACGAAGATAACAATCTTCGTGTACCTTGCAGTTCCAATTATATACCAAGTCCACCGTCTACGGGATGGGAAGAGCTTCGCCACAAGGAGAGTTGATGCCATACAACAAGGGAAAGTCATATTCACCATGCTCGCTTCATTTCAGGTAAATATCATACTATCATAGGTAATCGCATGAACCTCCCCGTGTGTGTTCCGAGGTAGTTTTTGATGGAAATCACAATTTTGATAGAAATCTCGCCCCATGTGTGTTTCCTATTAGTCATCCTTCGCTGAAGAAATACGCTGTTCATTCTGATGTCTGCTTCTATCTTTTTTCCGAAGCTGCGCTGTCTACAAACTGACTTGTGCGAGATTTTCTACGCAGAAAGACGAAACTGGCTTCGACCACCAGCAAGTGCCTATGCCCTCCGTTCCTGACCCTGAAACTGTAAGTGACGGTGGTATCGAGTACTTCTGGTGTGAACTGCAGTTCGCTTCATTTTAAACTCCATAAACCCGTTGCAGCTTTTATCAATGGAAGAACTGAGGGAGAGACGGCTGACTGATCCTCGTCTCCCCAGGTAGTTTATATTTCCGGGCTCATCTGGTCAAAGCTTACCGGAACTTGTTCAAATGAATTTGATTTTAATCATCTGTCCATTTGGGTAAAACAGGACTTACCGCAACAAAGTGGCCAGCAAAAAATTTGATCATTGGCCTTTTGAGATCAGACTTTGTGAACCAAGTTACGCAACCGGGCAAACAAAGGCTCCTCCAATGTAAGTCTCAACTCGTCTAACACTAAATTCGTGTTGCATTCGAATTACAAATTTCATTTCACGTATCTTACACACATTTTGAAATCTGTTCTCCAGTTTGCGTTACTGGTTCAGAGCCAGAGAAAAACTTCCAGACGACCAGGCTTTGCATAGGTGCAGTTCAATGTCTCATTTCCTACAATTTGCGTACTTCCAAAATGCTCCGTGCTTTATTGTTAACTTTTCCACGATATTTTCGGGTCTGGCAACATGTCAAGCATCACTTATAATACTATTTTACGTACTAGTCATTCTTTTTTAGACGGTGACACCATTTAACAACTGTGTTGCAGATGCGCCGCAGCATACGCTTCAGATTTTATGTTTGTTGGAGTAAGCGTCAATCCTTCCCGTCGTCCTGGACTGACCGCAACTTCAGTTAGCCTGGATCACTCGTATGTCTCACAACCCCTTGTAAACTTTTCTCACCTCATAATATATCAAGTTTCAGAGTTCGAATCATCTGCTGGTTGAAATTAATAAAACTCTTCCTACCCTGTAAAATTTTCAACTGCATAAATTTCTTGAAGAGACTTCATTTCAACAACGACTATATTTTCAGGATATGGTTCCACAGAGATGTGAAAGCCGATGACTGGATACTCTACGTTGTCAGTATCACAAGACTCTTTCCTTTCCTCCCCCATCGTTTTTTTACCAGGTTGCTAATTGTTTATCTTGCAGATTTTCACCCCGACCTCGCATAATTCTCGAGGCTTTGTCTCCGGTCATATGTTCAACAGAAAAGGCGAGGTACACCCTTCAATCTTCAATGCCATGCTAAATATTTGAGTTTCCACCAGAAGCGGCGGAACTGAAGCCAGCTTCTGAATTCTTGTTCACAGCTCGTTATGTCGTTGGCTCAAGAGGGATTAAATAGGGCTAGGCTACCCCGAACAGAGCGGACGACCATGGCAGCCAAGATTTGATTGATGAACATAGACAATGAATTACAATACCCCTTGATATCATACTACAGGCTACACGTTTTTCCATAGTAGTATTACCGATCAAACTGTTTCCCAAGTCGTCTCATCGTCGCTGAGATTGACAAACCAGAAATCATTATAATTTCCATATCTTGGGTTCGAACGCTAAATGCTTTCAGTTTGGATTTTTTTTCACATTTTTTGTGTGGTTAGAGGCAGAAGCTCCAGGCAAAAATGCTCCTGGGGCATGCTTGAACTCATGATCAGTAAATCTCTGATCATGTCCTGGAACTGACGAGCGTCGAATAGTGACTTGCATTGGAAGGATAAGAAAAAGATGAAGACAGATAAAGGGCGCGAAAATGACGAGAAGAAATGTGCAATGAGATGAGCGCAAATAGTATTTTAGGCCAGTGATGATTCCAAAAGCCTGTCTACAATTATAGGCGCAAACCTGGGTTTGTCCGCAAAGCCTGATTTCCTGAGGATTATTTTTCACAGTTGTTGTCTCACTGATGTCAGCAATGAGCTGGAATGTCACCATCGCAGCTATCCCTCTTTGTAGAACTCTACACATCCAATGGGGAGGAGCAAAGCAAATCGACCCACCTGCTGAGATTTTAAACATCAGGCGAGGATCAACGGGTCAGTCATTGCTGGGAACTTCGGCCATCAGAATGTCAGATTGCAACTCTCCCTCAACTTATTCAAAGGTGAAGTTCAATCCAGTTTTGATTCCATACTTTGGTTGTTCTCTGCTGAGAAACTGAACATAAGTTAAACTGTGGCAGCAAATGAGAAAAGAGAATGCAAATTCAGCGAGCCCGTTCGGGCTTCTGAGCTGCTCGAGTAAAGGAGACAAGCTGGGAGTGATGCGGGTGCTGGAGGAAGGAGTTGATCCAGACATATCAGACTACGACAAAAGAACAGCGCTTCATCTAGCCGCTTGTGAAGGCTGGACTGAAGTCGTCGTCCTACTTCTCGAAAAAGGAGCCGATCCCAACTCCCTAGACCGCTGGGGCCGCACTGTAAGTTTTACCCATGATTGTTCTGTGAATGATTAGAAGAATTTGCTGCCATGCGCATCACTATTCTTGCAGCCCCTGTCAGATGCGAAAAGCTTCCACAATGACGAGGTTTGTAAGATACTGGAGGCGCACGGCGGAGTAGATCCGGTGGGGCGTGATTCCCGAATCCCATGTTATGATATCCATCAGAGAGAGGTGGATATGGAAGATAAGATTCTTATAGGGGAAGTAAGCAAATTTTTCGGAACTAAAATTTCTACCTGTACTAAGATGCACCATTTCTTAAAATACCGTTAGATTGACCCCGACGAGCATGGCAGGGATCGTTTGGAGAGGTTTACTTGGTGAAGTGGCGAGGCACTGCCGTTGCAGCGAAAACAATCCGCTCATCCATAGCTTCAAATCCGCGAGTGAGGTATTCGAGCTGACAAATGGATTTCTTTTTTCCTAAACTTCCAGCTGAATCTTTAAACTTGTATACAGAAATGCTTTCTTGAAAGAGCTTGAGTTGTGGCAGAAGTTGCGCCATCCCAACATAGTCCAATTCCTCGGCGTTCTGAAGCACCCCACTCGCCTGATCTTCCTGACAGAGTATCTTCCCAACGTGAGCTCTCACATTTAATCTCCTGATCTTGAAGTTTTTCGCTCTCACGTCTCATCATGGATTGAAATTGAAATCTTCCGCAGGGAACTTTGCATGATATTTTGAAAAAGAAAGGGAGACTTGATCCTCGGACAGCCGTTTCTTATGCCTTGGACATCGCCAGGTAAAGACACACTCGCAGCGGATTTCCCCCTCATTTTTCCGGAGGAACTTTTAAATCGGGTATCACCCTGGATCCTGAAAATTGATTCGGTGTTGTTCGGAAATATTTCTGCAGAGGCATGAATTATCTCCATGAGCATAAGCCGCACGCAGTAATACACCGTGATCTTACGCCCAGGTAATCTTTATGAATTTGACCACTCGTCGTAACTACTCATTGCGGACCTTGGAAATCGTATGTTTGCTGCCAGGAATGTGCTGCAAGATGCGTCTATGCACCTTAAAGTCACCGACTTCGGGTTAAGCAAGATTTCTCAGGAGCGAGACGCGTACGGGTACAAAATGACCGGCGGAGCGGGTTCCTGTGAGTTCTTTACCTCGACTAGAAAGTTACATTTTAAGTAACTAACGTCAGTGTATTTATCTCCCCGATTTCTCATTTTTTTTCCAAGACCGGTACATGGCACCGGAGGTTTACCGCAGAGAATCATATGGGAAGAGCGTCGACGTTTTCTCCTTCGCTCTGATAATGCACGAGGTAGGCTCACGTGATTCTTGAAGACATCTTTACTTACGTGTTGAAAAATCAAAGTATCTTCTCATTCGTGACAATTTTTTTCAATGGCGAATTAAATTTTCTGGATTTCTCATTGTTGATTCGATTTGCAGATGTTCTGGGGCGGTCCTTCGGACAAAGCAGATGCTCCGGAGCAAGTGGCGGACAAACGAGCGTATGAAGATTCACGGCCGCCTTTACGTTCCCTCATTTTTCCGGAGAAGGTTAAAATGTAAGTCCACGCCGCATCTCTCACCATTGGCGCTAGCTAACATCACTGCCTCTCATTCCAGTGCCACTGCCGTTGTAACGCAGGCTGCTGCGCGACTGCTGGCACCGGAATCCGGATAACCGGCCGACATTCGAGCAGATAATTCTTCGCCTGGAGAACATTCAAGACGCGATGCATGAGGAGAAGCGGAAATTGGAGAATGCTGCTTGCAGTGAGTGTTCCATCTTGTGAGGACTGCCGAGCCCAGCAGGCATTATATTCGTATGTATACACACAAAGAGATTCTTAGATGATTTGTAAATTAATTGGTGACGAATAAAAAAATAGAAATCATAAATAAAATCATCAATTTATCAATTATAATATAAACGGAGAGAATTGTCGGAAAATGTATACGAAAAAAAATATTATAAATTATGTTCAAAATAAAATTTATTGTTACAGTCTTAAAATTAATAATTACATATAGATTTGTGCTTAAAATTACATCATTTTATCATAAAGTTAAATAATATTATTTTTTAAAATTAATAAATTTTTCATACTTAATCAATCATAATTCTTAATAAATTTAATAAAAATAATTATACTTAATGAATAAAATCTGTAATTTTACTACATTCTAAATTAATTTAATTTTTACCAACAAATTGAGATGATTCAAACATATATAATATAAAATTAAGAGAATCAAAATGTCATTTATGATTTTTTTAAGATCCTTATTTTTAATCGGACCCAATTTAACGGTTCGATTGATTCGGTTCATTTATTTTTCGGTTCGGACCAATGGTATAGTATAAAAGCAAGTCTTTTTGCGGCTTCGTTCGAGTAGTTAGTCATGCAACCCGGAGGCCAGCAGCCCGGAGCTCCGGCGCCGCACTCATCGCTTCCGGCGTTCAATCCCAACTTCTTCGTCCAGAACCCTGCGGCCGCTTTCCCCTACTACCACAACTTCAATCTGCCGTATCTTCAGGGTTCTAACAATTTTCTATTTCTCCAAAACCCTAACTTCGCCGCCGCCGCCGCCGCCGCTCCTCGCCGCGATTTTAGCAGCGGCGCCTCGGGACGAAGAGTAGGTATCGACAGGGTTGATGCCGCTGTAGCTAGAGCGCGGCGGGAGCTTGTGGCTGCTGGGGAGAGCGTCTCGGCGTGGAAGGTCTCGGAGGCTGCGCTGCTGCACTTGCAGGCGCAGTCATGGACTTCCTTGGGGATTCAGATGCAGGACGTCCCATCGCTTAACCAACTTGTTGCTATCGAAGGCAAGGTCAGTGTTTCCTTTGATATGTATATATATATATATATTTTTTTTTTTTTTGCTGATTCTGTTCAGTGTTTGTTTCTGCAATTATGATTAATCATCCAAGCCGCCAGCTTCTGGCATTCAATACCAACATAGAGTTGAAGCTGCTTTCAGCTATTTATGATGTCGTTCTTGTTAGCTTAATTCTATTTTTATTTTGTTTTTCAGATTAACTCATTTATCAATTGCTTTGTTGGAGTTCGGCGTATAACTTCTCTATACGATTTGGAAGTGGCAATATGTGAAAGCGAGGGGGTGGGGCGATTTGATGAACTTGAGCTTGGTCCTTTGGTGCGACATCCACTTGTTGTGCAATACTTTTCAGTGAGATCTGACGTAACTGACATTCACAAAATAAGTACTGAAGAGATACTTGTTTCCCTTTCAAAATATATGGAAGCTCACTGGAACCAGAAAATTGAGGTCTCGGAGTTCATGGATTTTCTCGCTGAGAAGCAGTCCGTCACTAGCAGAGAAAAGCTTTGTATCCGGATCCAAAACTTGGGGTATATATGAAATTTTGCATGATGATGAGATTATTATATAACCGAGTACACGTATGAGTTAGTGTTTAGCATCCTTCTGTTAATATCTTATTTTCAATGCTAAATAATTTGATGTGTATTCTAATGTATTTTTGTAGTCATTATCTATCTTTTAGGGATATCTAATTAAATATAAAAACAATTATTTATTTGGTTTCATATTCCTTAGATTAGAAGTGTGTATATAGAGACCTTGTACTTTAGTTGACGATTATGATTAACAATGTTGTAATCAATTTATGAGACATTTTACATACAATAATATTTGTTGGGTTGTGTGCCTATGATGCCTTACTCTTGCTTAAAATTCACTTGAATCGACTTTGTAAATGTAGCCAATGTATTTTCTCTCTATCTTTTCATTTCCATATTAAGTTATGGCTTCATTAAATCGGTGGACACTCATATGTTGACTATCTTCAATGCTTATTATCTCACCTGGCATACATGGAAGCGCCTTTGTTTAAGGAAACAGTACTTGTAGTTTGGTTGAAGCTTGTTACATCTAAGTTAGCAGCATGAATGTGTATAACTCTGGTGGCAATCGGATATATGAGGTCTTTTTGTGGTTCCTTGGATTAGAAAAGTATTTATTCTTGGAGTTAGTCAAATGACATCGGAAAAAAATATGTTCGTTGATTGATCCAACATTCAGATTCGTAGATAATGTTTTGCACGCTGTAAAGTACCTGCTTTAAATGTCAAGAGTTCCAACCCCGTGTCCCTTTGCCAGTTGTAATGAGATTGCTAACTTGACAAATATGTGGATTTTTCTTTTGTTTTTCTGACTTTTAGCCAACTTAAATTTTTTTCATTGTTTCAGGATGCACATATCTGTCATTCGGGAAGCAATGAGAGCTGAGAAATCCGCAGTAAAGAAGACCATCAAGGCAATGAGACAAAATCTTGATAATATGAAGAGGAAACGCCCTCTATTTTCTTCTCTGAAGAAGGAGCTAGATGAAAGGTTTAATTCTCTAAGTCAACGTGTAACATCATTTTCATCATTACATGAGAACCGTCACGGCAAGCATATCAGATTTTCTTCTTCAAGTTCAGAAGCTGAAGAGAGTGATGAAATGAAATCAGAAGATGAAGGTGCTTCTAAGTTATTTCGGCATCGTGTTGATGCTTGTGATCGAATAGGTAGCTGTCCGTATCCATCAGCAACTGAAGAGAAAACGCGGCTTGGCATAAAAGGTGAAATGGATATTACTCTTTCATCTGCTGGCTGCAAAACTGAGTCCACTGTCAGTGGCACAGCTAAAAAGAAGAGAAAGTTGGGTACTAAAAGTCTTGATATATCCAATCCATCCAAATTTCCTAAAAGAGATGAACTATGTTCTAGTGCTTCAGAGGCCATACGTGAATCAAGCAGCAGAAACAGTTTAGACGCATATGATTATGCAGCCGATCACGATTCCATTGGGGCATTTATTACGACATGGAAAGAAGCGTGCCACAACCATACGACCTCCGAGGTTATTTTTTTTATCTTATTGTTTTTATTTCTATAATATATTGTCGCTTGAACCTGAGTTATTTTTTATTTCTTGCTACCGTTGATGCATTACATGCATCTAATCCAATATGGACATGAGCATCATTTATCTTTACAAATGGAGATCCATATGCACAGCACGGTTGTCACTTATGGGTAGCTTTGTTATTCCACTGCATTTTATATATCAAAGACAGCTCAAATAGAAGTGAAAATTCAGTTATAAATAATCTTAACTGCAACATGTGAAATTCATCAGTAAAAGGGATATGTCCCTTTTTAGTAATTTTTGTCAGGCAGATGCGAATCCAGTTAGCCCAATTGCTGTTTATTATCGTTGATGGGCTTGATAAAGCTTTTTTATTCAGTTTTGCTGAATGAGTTCTCTAGAGGCAGGGCTACCAATTCTTACTAAATCTATTTCAATTCTTATGACAAAAAAAGAGGTGTGTGTCAGTTGGGTGCAGATTTGAATGCTCTCTGCCCTATCAACTTCTCAATCACCTCTCATAAATGATAATTTTCTCAATTGTCCTTTTCTTTCCTGCTGCCTCCCATTCAAAAGTAGTACATCATCTGCACATTTTCTTCTTCTATGTAGGTCTTTGACAGGATGCTTCGTTTCTATGATGTAACATCAGGACAAAGAAGAAAAATTCGTCAAATGTTTTCATCAAACCCATGTGCTGCAGTACTACATGTCGCTGTAAGTCGGTTAACGCTTTACTGGCATTCTTGATTGTACTAATTTAAAGATAGCTGCTTCTATTATGGTATGTATACCTGCTTTGTATGTGAACAAGACTTGCAAATATAATATTGACTGCAGTTATCTATCATTTCAGGTGTGGGATAGTATTAGATGACTAATTTCTAAATTGGAAAGGTTATAGGAGTGAATTATTTTGGAGTTAGGACAGTTTGGTCAGAGTTGTAGAGCTATCATACGAGTTTCATTAGTTTCTCTACATTTAGCTTAGCTGTCTTTGTCAACAACCTCATGACCACATATATATATGATGATCAATTGTTAGGCTATTGTATTATCTATTATGCATGAGCCTGACGAGACAAATATAAGTATTATCTTACTTGAAAGAGGTAGAACTAGATCATATACTATCATTAGTTGTGAAGATAGGTTCTCCGGGTTGCTTAATGCCAATCCGGGAGCTCCATGTCATTTTTTACTTCTCATTTTTTTATATAGGGTTCCTGCTACTTATCACAATTTCTATATAGTTCTTTTCATTTAGCCATTGCCTTTATATATGGTGAGTTTTTGGACTTTACTCATCTTCAATCTGAACATTAATCAAATAGCTTTTCAATATGGTTTAGGCCCTAATGATTTGTACATAAGCCCATTCGTCTACAATTGTTCGTCTGGAATTCATCGAAGGTCATGATTGACTTCGCAGCTCTCACCATTACATTGGCTTCTCATTTTAACCCTCTATATATATATCTTCCTTTAATTTTGTTATTCGGGCCTTATATGTGTATGATTGATTGGGCTTACATGCAGATTGCTTCTATTAAATCTGGAATGTGGGATAGTATTTATGATGCCTGTCAGTCTGTTGATAAATTTGGATTTGGCAACCAAATATTGGGTTCTTGTTCTACGTATGAAAACATAGAAGTTGAACCAAATGTGAAAGAAGCTTTGACCTTGACCAAAAGTGTTACTGAGCAAACTACCAGTAAGTTCGCATAATCCATTTGTTTCAAGTACTGCTACACCTGGTTCTCTCAGACCTTGTCAAATTAAGAGCTGGTTGATGCTTTAATTATTATATCATTAATATGGTATGATTTGATGTGGGGATAGTTCTTGGATAATAAGTAAGTATACCAACTATGGCTGGATAAGTTTTAAATTGTAATCTAACACTGTATAGAATGGTAATTATCTGAGGACTTTCCAAAATAGAAGCACTATCCACCATTAGATGGCAGAGGGAGTATAATTTTTTTTATAGAAAAAAGCATTGCCTACTCCGTTTAATTTTCGTTTGGCTCCAGATTATGCAAAAAAAGGATTATTTCGAATTAAATAATGTAGCAATTTACTTATTCACTAATCACTAATATAATTAGAATGAGTATAGTAAGAATGATTTGAATAAATTGTGTGTTTACAAATAGTAATAGTTATTGTTGAAAAAAGTTGAAGGCTGAAAGAACAATAATAACTAGAATGAGTATTTTATGTAACCGCAAAAAGCAAATTGACACCCCATGAATACTTTTTTTATTATCCTTGTGCAAGTATTTGGGGTAGGCAGCTAGTCAAGCAGTCTTATTTTTATCCATGAATGTTCTTATATAATTAAAATAGACCTTTTGGTAACTTGATCGAGTATCTAATATTGTGTAAGAAGTACCTTGAATTGAATGGATGGTACAGAAACTTTGTCATCCTCTTCATCGCTTACCGGTTATTACTGTCTTGATTTCTGGTTCCAATTCAACATATAGTGTGAATTTAATGTTTATTTCGTCACTCAAAAGATGTCAGAAGGATGAAATTTGAGTACAGCTAGTGTTGCAACCATCATACAATGTTTGACCGTTAAATCTCCTTGGGCATGCTTTTGGGGAATCTTAGGTTTCTTAGTCACACATGAAATGGATTTACTAGTATTGTCTGGCAGACTGTTAATTAGTCTTTCTTTTTACAGGTCCAGGTGTCACTGTTGAAGATATAATCAAGAAAATCACCACATATGCTGTCCCTTGTAATGAGGAGCCAACCAGTGGTGTTTCTAGTCTGGGAATAAAAATTAGAATCTTAAGGAATATGTCAAATTTTGAGCGTTGGATAAGTGAACAATTTTCTGTTATGGAATTTAAAAACCTTGGTCATGGGGAATTTTCTGATTTTTTGGAAAGAAATGTTCCTTTATTACCAAGAGAATTGTTCAAACAGTTACTTAGCGATGATTCTGAAAAGCCTTTGTTGGAGATCTCCATTCTTAAAAGGCACCTGGATATATTACTCGTGCAAGCTTTTAACAGCTTATGGGAAGATGGAACTTTCACAAAGCAAAAAATTTATGAGCTTCTTACTATGCAGTTCCCATCAATTGGCTTGAGCATTCAACAGCATGGTTCGTCTGATCTTATAATTGAGAAAGTGAGAGAGCAAAGAAATAGTGCGATCTCAAATTGTGTTATATTTTCTATGACATGTTTGGATAAATCCAGTACTAAGGATGCAGTAAACAATCATGATAAAATTCTGGATTTTATAAATGAAAGGACTGACTTGCTCCAGAGTTCCGGAGTTCTTGGGCACAAGACATCGAAAGATGCAACTGAAACACTTCTGCGAGCCCCTATGCTATTTGATTTACGTGCATGGTTACATTGGGATGTTGTATTTGCTCCTTCTCTTGGCCCTTTTGTGGAATGGTTGTTGGATGGAGTTCATTCAGAGGAGCTTTGGTGCTTGGTTACAGCCAATGGCAAAGTGTTTCGAATTAATCATTTAGCTACCGACAGTTCATTTCGTGATGCTGCTCGTCAAGGATCAGCATTTCGAACAGCTTTGGAATTGGTGTCACTAATTTCTTTGAATGGTGGGAAAATACGATACTTCAAGCATCTTTTAGAGGATCATGCTCGAGCAGCTTTTGACAACCTCATCACATCACCCAGAGGAGCAGAACACATTGATGATGACATTGCAAGGAATTTATATGGCAATACGCCACAGAGCTTTAGCAGGCCGTGTAAAGCGATGGTCATTGCTTCGCGATTTATCCTTGATTGTCTGGCTTTTATACCTTCAGAATTTCGAGATTTTGTTACAGATGTTTTTCTCACTGGACTGTCGTGTTTTGTGAAGTATGCTCCTTCTGCCATTTTGTCTGAATGCCAAAAAACACATGAGCGCGTCATGCTTCATGAAATTGGGTTGTCTCTTGGTATCGTTGAGTGGATAGAAGACCACCATCAATTTTCTGTGAATACAGAAGAACTCTCATGCGTTGGTTCTGTCTCGGAACCAGTAAATGCTAGATCTGGTAAAAAATTTACACCTGCAGTGGGCACGTCAGAGGAAATCCCTTGTTGTGAGATTTTGGAAACATCCAATGAAAACGGTGGTGCAAGAGTTGAAGAATTTCCTGATACAAGTATCTGCACTAATGTAACCTGTGTTAGTGCTACTGATAAGCCCTCAGAAAAGTCAGCTGAGCTATACAGTATTGGAGATGCAGAAATGATCATCGAGTCTATAAGACGAGAAGAGTTTGGTCTTAGTTCAAATAGTCCAGATACAGAAAATATTATGCTGTCAAAGCAGCATGAACGATTAGGAAGAGCTCTTCAATGCCTCGCTCAAGAGCTATATTCTCAAGATTCTCACTTTCTTCTTGAGCTGGTAAGGAAAATATTTCTCACTCTTATTTGTTTTGTGTTGGTGTTGTCATGTGAAAAACAAAACATGTGGTGCTATTCATTTCTCATTTTGTTTTCCCATCATTAGATTGCTTATGTACAACTTTTCAGAGTTATGCGTAGAACTCTCTCTCTCTTTAGAAGCACACTAATGATTCCAACTAGTGATATTTAACTTTGAAAGATAAAATAATCGTTAATTGGATATTTTTTTTAAACAAAAATGAAATCAAATGTTTAAATAGAAATCAGACAATTCAGCATGTCATGCATTATGTCTCTACAAGGGCTCATGGGAGAACCTTTACCAATGAAGCTGAAGAAATGTTGTGTTTGCATCGATATGAAGAGTAACGGGTGTTGATATTTACTTGTTGAAGTGGCTGCTCTTTTTGTGATTAATTATTGATTTAAACCATGTTGCACTTAGCTCGTGTTGATTGATAATCATTTTCTGAAAAGCTTAGTCGCCTTGATTACATGGTTATGATATGAATGTATACTACTTGGATAATATAAGTTAATATGGCTGTTTGAAGGACAGTATATGCCTGACCAAGGCCGTTTGAACTATTTTTCCCAAACAAAACAGTAGTTATTCTGTTTTACTCAGTAAAGGTGCAGTTTTCTTCTGTTTGTCATAAATAAGAATATTGGTGATTTGCTGCTAGTCTTAGTTGGTTGACACAATCTATCAAGTGTGAGTGGTCCCTGACAGTGAATTGTTTTTCGATTGAGGAGAGATAAGTATGGCAAATAAATCCATGACAAACCATATTCTTTGCTGATTTGCTAATTTTCTCACCACAGCCTTTTGATTCGTGCAATTTGATCATTTTGTCCCAGGTTCAAAATGCTGATGACAATGTATATCCTAAGAATGTGGAACCTACACTGGTATTCCTCCTGCAGGAGACAGGCATTGTTGTTCTGAACAACGAACATGGTTTTTCTGCTCAGAACATTAGAGCACTTTGTGATATTGCTAATTCCACAAAAAAGGTGTCTGGTGCTGGATATATTGGCAAAAAAGGCATTGGTTTCAAATCTGTGTTCCGGGTAATGTTCTCTTTTACAGAATTTTCATTGATGCCATGATCTAGATTCATTTGTCCAAAGGAAATAGGAGCAGAACAGAAATCTGTCATCTCTTCAATACGTAACATACAGAGTCCAACACTCCAACAACTAAATAGCAATTCCTATGAGTAAGCTGTTGTGGCATGCTTGAATGTGCTCGGGAAAACCTGTCAATAGTCTTTCTGTTCTTATTTGATGTACTGTGCATTGGTTTTTTCAGGGTTGGGTTCCTATTCAATCATGTTTTACTTGCTATTTCAACAACTGCAGATGAACGTCCGCTCTCTGCAGTTAGATTTTGCTTTCTGATAAATTATTTTATTTTTATTTTTATTGAATTTTGCAGGTCACTGATGCCCCAGAAATTCATTCCAATAATTTTCATGTGAAGTTCGACATAAGGGAGGGTCAGATTGGTTTTGTATGCCCTACAGTTGTGCCTCCTTGTGATATTGGATTGTTGAGCAAGCTTGCTTGTGATGGCACTGATAACAAAGATTCTAACGGCTGGAGAACTTGTATCGTGCTTCCATTCAGTTCAAAGTTATCTGGTAATGCAGCCAGTATAACACCCATGTTTTCTGATCTTCATCCATCTTTACTGCTATTTCTGCATCGCCTTCGGTGCATCAAGCTTCGGAACACACTTGATAACTCTTTAATTGTCATGAAAAAGGAAATCATTGGAAATGGGATCATCAAGGTGTCTCACGGGGTTGAGGAAATGACTTGGCTTGTAGTATCTCAGCAGATGCAGGCAAATGCTCTTTGTGGTAATTCGAAACCAACAGAAATTTCAATAGCATTTACTCTACTGGAATCAGCAAAAGGATTCTACAGTCCATGTTTAAACCAGCAACCTGTGTTTGCTTTTCTTCCCTTAAGAACCTATGGTTTAAAGTTCATAATTCAGGGAGATTTTGTTCTTCCTTCATCAAGAGAGGGTGTCGATTCAGATAGTCTCTGGAACCAGTGGCTGTTGTCTGAGTTCCCAAATTTATTTGTGGATGCAGAAAAGTCCTTTTGTGAGATTCCTTGTTATGAAGATAACCCAGGGAAAGCTGTGACAGTTTATATGAGTTTTGTACCACTTATTGGGGAAGTTCATGGTTTTTTCTCAAATCTTCCTCGTATGATCATTTCTAAATTGCGGATATCTAATTGCTTACTCAAAGAGGGAGACAAGTCCACCTGGGTTCCTCCTTGCAAGGTATTGCGGAACTGGAGTGACCGGGCTCTTAATTTTCTACCCGACAAGTTACTTCATGACCACCTCGGAAAAGCATTTCTAAATAGAGATATCTCTCTATCTGATTCCCTGGCGAAGGCTCTAGGTGTTGAGGAGTATGGGCCGAGTGTCTTACTTAGAATTGTTTCGTCTTTGTGTTATTCCGAAGGTGGCCTTAGATCATTAGGCTTTGAGTGGTTATGTTCCTTCTTAGATGAACTGTATGATGTTATGTTCCACTCGCATGGGTCTGTTGCTGCTGGTTTGGACAGTGAAGTCATCAATAAACTCAGAAAGATACCATTTATTCCTCTTTCAGATGGTACCTTTAGCTCGGTGGACGAGGGTGCAATATGGATGCATTTTGATGTCTCAATTGTTGGCCATGATGGAAAATCTGGACCAGAAGATTTTCCAGAATTATATGCTAGACTTCGTACTGTAAGCTCTAGTTTTCTATCTGTGGCACATGGAAATGGCTCAGGCACGGAAATAATGCTGACTGAGAAAATTTGCATGTTACTTCGAAATTTTGGAGTCCAGCAGTTGTCTGCCCATGATATTTTGAAGGTCCATATTTTACCAGCCATAACAGATGAGAAGTTTGCCAATGAAAACATGAATCTGATGACAGAGTATTTTTCATTTGTTATGGCTCATTTACAATCTAGTTGCACAGCATGTATGGTTGAAAAGCAGCACCTGGTCCCCGATCTGTGTTCCAAGGTTCTTGTTCTGACAAATTATGGTTATAAAAGGCCAAATGAGGTGTCAATTCATTTCAGCAAAGAGTATGGGGCTCCTGTTGATGTAAAAAATTTGATCAATACAACAGACATAGAATGGTGTGAGCTTGATGACAGTTATCTGAAGCATTCAATCACCAGGTCACTGCCTTGTGGTCAAAATCAATGGAGGGAATTCTTTTCTCATTTGGGCATTACAGATTTCGTTACTGTTACGCAGGTTAGGAAAAATCTCAGTGATATACCTCCTTACCTTCTAAAGACTGTAATGCAGGACTATGAACTTATGCGCACCGAACTTGTTGCCATGGACTGGGAATCCAATGAGTTAGTCCAGCTTTTATCTTTGATGTCCAATAGTGGGAGTCATGATAACTGCAAGTACATGTTACAAATACTGGATACCATGTGGGATAAATATTATAATGACAAAGTATCTGGTCACTGGTATTTTGATAGTGCAGAGGATATGAAGCCTTTCACATCTTCCTTCATGAGAAGTATTTGCAACATCCCATGGGTTGTCTCAAGCGTGGATGATGTCCTTCATTATCCAGGAGACCTTTTCCATGACTGTGCTGCAGTGCGCACCATTCTTGGAGCTTTTGCTCCTTACGCTATCCCCAAGGTTAGTTTGTTATGCTTTATGCTGGTTTTTCCAGGTTTTTCTGCATCCATTGTTCTAAAATCATCTACGTTTCATTTCGCTTTTTTTTTTGCTTAAAGACTGTGTTGGGGTGACTTAGTTGCCTGTAAGTTTTCAACCTAATGCCTGCAAGTGCCAGCTTTAAGTTTTGGTGATATCACATAGGTTATATAGCATTGGTTAATGATCATTTGATCAGGGCTTTGTATACCAGCTCCAACTGTTCCTGGCTGTAATTGACTAGACTGGTCATATTTCCTCATTTGATGTAGGTGAACTGTGAAGCGCTACAAAAGGCTCTTGGTTTGAGAACTCAAGTAACTATGGATGACATTCTGGAAGTTTTTAGAATGCGGAGAAGATCCGCAGGCTCTTTCAAGGCCAGGTATATTGCCATCTGTCCTGATAATTTTCATTTTTCATACTCAGTAACATATTGCTAACCCATATAATATGTATGTGGCTATGTGTCCATAGACCATGTTGGGGCATCTTTGTTTCCCTTTCTTTTGAATTTTGGTTATTGGAGCCACAATGTTTGCCAATTTATAAGTGGGCTCTTCTGTTATTTTTGCATTAACTAGCTACTTATATTTAGTTATTTACATGTTTGCTGCAACTTGTAAGACGAGATGACTTTTTGTAGCTTCATATATTTTCATGGTGTAGCATTGGTTGAAAAGTAAGGCCCTTTTTTTTTGCTGAACATTGAACAGAAAGCTGATAGAACAAGTCCCAAAAAAAGGGTCTTAATAAGTGAAGATAGTGGGTTTTCTTAGCTGCTTTAGTGTCGTCATTAGTTCGAATATTTTGGCAGGGCAGCTTCTCGTCACATTCATAATTATAAATATGGGGAAAAACAAAAAATGTAACATTTTAGCTTACATTTTCAATACTTATTTTGATGTGTGTTAATCTGCTCTGAGCCCTTTTAACTGCGACACTGATATTGTGTTTTTGACACTTTGATGAACCCAGCATCCAACAAATGTCTAGATTATATGAGTTTATCTGGAATGAAACATGTTCTTCAAAGCATAAGGTTCTTGAAGAGCTCCTTTCTGGACCTTTTATATTTGTTCCAGAAGTGTGTGATTTCAAGCATGCAGATCTTGTATCCGGTACATTCTTCTCGGCAAAAGAAGTCTACTGGCATGATTTTTATGGGTTAAAGAAATTGACTGAATCAAACTGCAAAGAGAATGGAGGAGGTTTTGGTGGTTCACCAAAGGTACTGTGCAACATATATCCAGGCCTTCATGACTTCTTCATTACAGATTGCAGGGTGAATGAGGTTCCTCCTCTGCACGATTATCTTGAAATGCTGTTGCAGTTGACTAAAAGTGTTTTGCCTTCACAAGCCGCTGATACAGTGAGTTTCTGTGACCTGGTTGATTTCGTTAACCTGTAGAACTATTAGTCCCAAATGTGTTTCTAATGACTGGTAATTTGTTTTTCTCAGGTTTTCAAAGTCTTCTCAAAGTGGGCTGATGAATATGAATCTGGAGTCACAAGTTCTAAAGAAATTGATCATTTGAAAGAATGCCTTTTGAAGATAGAGTACAAAATACTGCCGACTGAGCAAGATAAGTGGGTTTCGTTGCACCCATCATTTGGCTTCCTTTGCTGGTCTGATGATATGAATTTGAAGAAGGAATTCAAGCATCTGGATGACATACATTTTGTTTATTTCGGTGAAGTTGCTGATGATAAAAAGGAAGTCTTAAAAACAAAAGTTGGTGCACTGCTATATACATTAGGGATTCCTGCTCTCTCCCAGGTAAATGTCTCTCTATTTATGGTGATGGGAGGAGATTGCAAGTACAAGGTGTTTGCTATATTATTGTTTGAACTGCTTTGTTCCATTTCAAAGAAAAAACAATTCGCTTTATTTACCTCTAGCACCTTAGAAAGCCACAAGTATGTGCTACGCCTTGGTTATTCAAACTTAAGAGCGCAGTTGCAAGTTAGATTAAAATAACTTCTCAAAACATAAAATTCTGATCATATTGTTATTGCTATTGTTATCAATAATATCATTATTAATCTAAAAATCTATAAATAAAAATAGTGAGAGAAATTATCACAGTATCCCTATCAATGTATTAGCTGGGGATTTATTTATTAGAAAACCCGGACTGAATTTTATTTTTCATATTTAATCATTTTTGTTGCAGCTGTCATCCTAATATTTGTAACAGCTCTTTCAAATCTGCTTAGATATAACATCATAACACGTCTTGTTGGGTGTATCAATGTAGAAGTTTCTTCTCGCACACAGTTTCTTTTTCGTTTCCTCAGAAGTTTTTGTTGGTAAATGATTGGGAAGAGTGGTGCTTTGTGCCATTTTTACTAAGTTGGATAAGGGTATTGGTTTGCTCATCTAGTATGTGATTCATTTATATAGGTTGTGACTCGAGAGGCAATATTCTATGGTATGAAGGACTCCAACATCAAAGCGTCATTGGTAAACTGGGCTCTACCTTTTGCTCAGCGATACATGTATAATGTCCTGCCGGAGAAGTATTTTCAACTGAAGAACTCTATATGTGAAAGTTTGAGAAGTCTTCGTGTTCTTGTCGTAGAAAAGCTATTTTATAGAAATATTGTAAAGAAATGTGCAGTCGCATCTAAGAGTCGGTTTGAATGTGGCAGTCTTCTGCAGGTAGATATATGATAATGCACATTCACTTTCTACAGTTGCAACCCATATTTACCCTATGCTACTTTATTAACTTGAACAGGAATCTCTTCTGCAGGACACTACTTTATACACCACTGAAAGTTCAGATACGCATTCCTTATTCATGGAGTTTTCCAGGTACTTATTTAAGGGGTCTTGTGAACTGCACTTGGCAAATTTCCTTCACATGATTACAACAATGACAGAATCAGGTTCCACTGAAGAGCAGACGGAGTTTTTTATATTAAACAGCCAAAAGTTGTCAAAACTTCCTTCTGATGAATGCATTTGGTCCCTGGAATCATTGCCGGCAACAGATGAAATTGAAGACATCATGCATGCAAGTACCTCAGAAATGGTTAATGCTGAAAAAGCTTTGTCGAAGCTGGAAAAAAGAAGTGGAGCAGTTTCATGTTGGCCTCCTGCAGATTGGAAAACAGCTCCAGGATTCAAATTTGCTCGAGAAAATGGACATCGAACGCAGGCTGCTTCACATCCTTCCCATAGTTCACTTGATATGCAGGAGGATCATCCAGAATATGTATCCTCCTCAAATCCCTCTTGTCCATTATCTGCATCTGAGGTTGGTGCAGCCAGCACATGGATTTCTGAAGATGATGGAACCTTGAGTGCCCTGAATTTCGAAGCACTTGGAGTTGATCCTGATTTTTCTTTTAATCAGCTGCAGCTCAACTTACCATTCGATCACTCTGATTCAAATTCAGTTCCTGGAGGTTGGGGTACCAGTTCAACAAAGTTTAGCTTTCGAAACCAGCTGAATACCGGAAACCCAAACAGCGCGCAGGCTTTACTAACAGGCAGAACAGGGGAGCTTGTGGCTTATAAGTATTATCTTGGGAAAGCTGGTGATGGTGATGCTGTGAACTGGGTCAATAAAGATAATGAGACAGGACTGCCGTATGACATCGTGTTAAGGAGGAAAGGGGACGATAATACGATGGAGTACATAGAAGTCAAATCAACCAGGTCCGCACGCAAGGACTGGTTTATGATAACCACGCGGGAGTGGCAGTATGCCATTGAGAAGGGAGATGCTTTCAGCATCGCACATGTTGTCTTGCATAGTGACAACACAGCCAGAGTTTCAACATTCAAGAACCCTGCCAGATTATGCCAACTGGGGAAGCTGCGGCTAGTAGTCATGATGCCAAAAGAGTAGCACCAGCAGCAGCAAGACTCTAGCACAGTATTCAGCTATTACAATGACATCATACTCAAATCAAACGTCGTCTTTGGGAGCCTGCAGAATATGAGCAACCAACCATTTTGGAACAATCACACAAGGGGTTTGGGAAGGGCATTTTTGTTGCGGTTGCCAAAGGATATGCTTCACCGCCTGATTGAAGTGACAGTGTCATGTTATATGGGGAGGCACGTATTCACATGTGTCAATTGATATCTCAATGTACAAGCGGAAGAAACAAATCAGCAAGCTTGGATCCAGAAATTGTGCCTCACAGAGATGGAACTTATTCGGATGATGCACACAGCTAGGTAGAATAGAACAGTGGGTTAGACTGTGGATAAATGACCCTAGTTGAAAGGAGGACTAGAAGTTTTTACATTCGGATGTGGTCTGTTGAAATGAAAAGTATACCATCCCCATGCGTCAAATATCATGCTTGAATTTATATATTTCAACTCCGCTCGAACTTTTATCTGTGCTTAAAGTATGCGTAATCAATGGAAGCATTACTTCATTAACATACAGTGTTTTAATTAACGTGCAACCTTTTTCTTTCCAAAATATATTATTTTTGTTTTACAATATATCAGTTGTCTGGGTGGTGTAGTTGGTTATCACGTTAGTCTCACACACTAAAGGTCCCCAGTTCGAACCTGGGCTCAGACATTGATTTTTTTGTTATCCCAAACACAAGCCCCACATAATTAGCCTATTGTTACTCTCATTTCTCAAGTAATGATTCTATCCGGTACAGTTTTTAGTCGGTTTGAAAAAACTTGAATCGAACTCTTTAAAAATCTAAACAGAACCAATACATTTGGTTTGATTTTATTTTTTCATGAATTTTATTTACTAATTTATGTATTAAATAGAAGACTTATTATATAAACAATATAGGGGTACGAAATTGTATTATATTATATTATATTCAATTCAATTTGTATATGATTTTATATATAGTGAAATGATTCGATTCGGTTTTAAAAAAATAAAAATTAAATTGAACCAATAGTAGCCGATTTTTCAAAATTTAAAAATGTGTCCGAACCACTAACACTTCAAATGAAACCGAACCTATTAGTTCAGCTCCGTTTGATTTGATTCATCGGTTACATTTCTAATTCGTATCAAGAGCTCATTTTAATTTCAAAATTTATGAAATTTATGTGAGACATGCTACAATTTATTTTCCTTCAAGTGAAGTGGGTAGCGTCTATTACCTAAATTAGACAGCTTTTAGCTAAATTAGACACTGTCCGTGAATCTAGTGTCAACTTTCAACACTTTTTCTTTATCTAATACATACATCCCTCTCTCTATTATGGAGTGTATTAAATGCTTTTCCAGCTAATTTGTTATAATCTGTCTCAATCAAATTTCATAAAATTTGAAATTGAAAAATGTCTTAATACGGATCAACTAGTTATCGACCATACGTACTGTCAAATTATGACCGTTGTAATGAAATCGAGCTAGATATGATTTATTTATAATGATCAAATATCGCTACATATATTATACAACAAACTAAACTCTGATATCAAATATTATAATATATAAATATAAAACAACTCTATAGTGATAACACCCACCAACAATAAACTCAGTCACATCTTGGGGTGAAAGGTGAAACCGTGAAATCGAAAAATTAAATTGAACCAAACCGAACCGATCAGTTTGGTTCGATTTTATTAGTCAATTAGACGGTCACGGTTTGAATTTAAAATAAACCGGTCAGTTTGGTTCGGTTTGAAATTTTCAGATTTAAAATCTAATCGAACCGAACCGAACCGAGCCGTATTTACATCTCCCCACCCAGCCCAATCCCACCAAAAGCCCAATCAAGTAGAAACCCTAGCGTCTTCGTCTCCACATCCACGCCGCTTTCTCCTCATTCTAGCACTTTTCAGTCTCTCCTACTCGGATTGAAAAATTGAATTGAACCAAACCGAAGCGATCAGTTTGGTTCGATTTTATTAGTCAACTAGGTGGTCATGGTTTGAATTTAAAATAAACCGGCCAGTTCGGTTCGATTTGAAATTTTTAAATTTAAATCTAATCGAACCGAACCAAACCGAGCCGTATTTATATCTGATCCTACTCCAGTCTCGCCTTCGAGCACCCCCTACCCTCCCACCACGACCATCTTCATACCCGGCAAGGAGTGCCAGAAGCCCAATCTCCTCGCCAACTCCAGTGACTTTCTCCGCATCTGGCGCATCGAAGACAACCGGGTCGACCTCAAGAGCGTTCTCACGGAAACAAGAACAGCGACTTCTGCGGGCCTCTCACCTCCTTTGACTAGAACGAAGCCGAGCACAAGCGGATCGGCACCTCCAGCATCGACACCACCTGCACCATCTGGGACATCGAGAAAGAGACCGTCGACACCCAGCTCATCGTCCATGACGTCTATGACATTGGCTGGGGCGGGGTCTATGTTGAAGGTGGACTTGATCCTATCCTCGCTTACTAGTCTTGGTTTAGATGCTCACTTCACGTGTGAATGCTGAGATGACACTGAGATGTAGGAGCAGATTCTCATAGAATAGCTGCTATGCATTATTCTTTCTTGCAGGTAGCAATATCAATTCCAAATCTTTGTTCAAGCAATGCTGAAGTACCGCTCCCTGGTTGGGACACACTACTTAGAGTTGGGTAAGTACTACTAAACATGAAGCATAATACTTTATCAGTATGTCAAGTACATTGTGTAAGATAATATGCAATCTACAAGGTTTAGTTGGGAATAGTAATCAAATTTTGAAGTTTCCTGCATTTCACAAATGTTTCTTTACGATGGTGCGATTTGTAGTTCTCTGCGCTGCATTTGGTAAATTTTATGACCGAGACTAGTAGTTATTTATATTTATTTATCAAAGATTATAATAAACAGGAGATGTACGAGAAATATAAGGGTGATCAAGATAATAGTTTTTGAATTCTATTGTAGTCACATATCTTATGTATTGCAGATGTACTTACCAGTCCTCCTAAGTTGTTGTTTCACATTTTGTTTTTGGATGTTAAATGTTGCAGTCTTGGATGTTTGTCAAATCAGTTCATAAACTTGTATGAAACCCTTCACTAATTATCTTTTACTGGCTTCTTAACAATGCCGATCTGGCATTTGCCCTGAAGGCCAGTGTGAGCTCCCTTGGCTTTCAACGTATGTGTAACTTGCTGAACTTATAGAAGATGGGTACCTGATCATGTTGAAGAAGGAAAAAAGGCTATTGATTCTTGTGAAGACAACATCATATTTGATGTGTTTGTTTTATTCAAATTATGTAATTTAATAGTCAAATGTAATCGATCAGATTGTTATGTTTTTTTGTGTATTATTTGGTCGTATGCTTGCTTAAACAGGTTATTAAATTTAGGCTTTTAAAATTTTTATGACCGAACCGAACCGGAATCAAACCGAACCGGCCAGTTTGATTCAGTTCAGTTTTTCAAACTGCCCGGTTCAGTTCGGTTCGAAAAATTTGGAACTGATGAATAGTGGTTTGGTTCAATTTTTTAAGGAAAATCAAACCGAATTGAACCGTTACACTCCTAGTCACATCACATTTGGGGATGAGTTGGTGTCTCCTTTGAATACTTATTAGAGAGGCCCGATCACCCCTGTTGACAGTCCAATTACGCGAGATTGTGTCCATCAATTACATTATCGGATGAACTCATTTTTTTATTATTCATACAGATGTTTCTAAGGATTAGATGTGACAAAATTTGTGCGATACTTTGTATCCTTGGAAACAGAGCCGGGGGTGGTGCAAGTGGTGCAGCCGCACCGGACCTCCACCTTAGGGAGGCCTCACCTTGACATCCCACATCCACAAGGAGGTCTCAGCTCAGCCCATCCCCACCTTGAGAAAGCTTTAAAGCTTGTTGTCTCCATGATTAAAAGCCTTAAATTTAAGTGGGCCTATTGCTTGTTTGGTTCAAAGATGCTTATTTATATAATGGCTGAAAACTCAAAGAAAATTTTAATTTGGATTATGTGGGATGAGACAAGAATATTGTTTTCCATTATCCCACATCAACAAGAAATTAGATAAACGGAGAACATACATCTTATATAATGTCAAGGCCCAGCAGATTTATAACAAAATTCGAGCCCAATGAATTCTACTTTTGAAGACAATCGAAAGAGCTGAATCTTTAGCTCTTGTAGCATAACTAATCAATCAGAGTATGGTTTCCATTAATGCCTATATTGATGTTTTTGCTTGAACGGCCTCGTGGTAAATAGAATGAGAGGTGATTTTCGACAATTCTCACCTTCAGAGCTTGAATCAATTGATGTCTGGTGTGTGTGTTTTTAATATTATATTATTAGAGAATTTAGAAAAAAAATATTTCAAGCGTAGGATGGCACAACTTTAGAGGTCTGCAAGTTCATTTTAATATCAGATATACAATTTCATTCACATGTAGAAATTTATTTAGAGATTCAAACCAGTGCTTATGTGTGAAAGATCTAAGCATCAGACCAGGTTATGCTCAACTCACCCCTGTTGTCTTCCGACACGCCCAAGGCTTCTCAGACAGCTTTGGATCCATCATCCATCGACAATGCTGTTGCGGCACGGAGGCTGAAAGTCAGGCTCCTCATCGCATCCCATTGTGGAGTCACAATCGTCCACCGCCATCACCATCGCCACAGTTGTTTAACAGTGGGCCGGAGATGGCTGCTGGAGTGAGTAGACTCGTCGAACACATGGTACCCTCCTTTGAGTTTAACTTTGGAAAGGTTGTCCGCAAACATTACTCGTCCAACAACCTTTGGTACCCTCCATCGGTTTCTTCCACAGTTGTTTTGGTGGACAACCTTTTCATTAAATCTTACACAAACATGCCAATTATAATTATAACATTTTTCAGTAGAATATGTGTCATACCAACTCAGCATTGTTATAAATTTTTTTTTACAAATATTTATCTACATTGAAATAAACTTTTCAACGTCTTAACCTATTACTCACATGTCATATTATATATTTTTTTTTACATTTTCATATTATATTAATTACATGTTTCTTAAGTTTCGTAAATTTTATTTGTAACAATTATTTTTCTTGAGGGTTGGAATACAACTACTATAATCCAATTTAATAAATGAGGATAACATTAGACTGCACTTTTAAATTGTATGCATAGCAGAAAGTACAATCCATTTAATTAAAAAAATCATAATAAAACAGTAGGTGGAGCTTATAACTAAAAAATGACATTTAAACTCTATTTATATAATGGACAGTGGTATTCAAAAACACACCATCTAAAATCTTTATACGAACCGTTTTATACCGTCTAAGTCTTCCCTATGAGAACCAGAAAAACTTCATCCCACAAAAAAATCTCCACGAGTGTGACACTTCTTAAGTTTTAGTAATAAAGGAGTGTGACACGAGTGTTTGACCACCATTGACCGCCGAAGATCCCGACAGGCGAAATGGGCGTCCTCGACCTCGAACAAGCCCTTCTAAAAACGACGTCGTTTGCCTTTTGCGTGTCATCATCTACGGGGCGTTGGGAAAGTGACACGTGGCAGCCGATCAAGCGGTATCCTGAGCATTCAGATATTTCCACGTCCTCGTTTTCTCCGCTTACACTGAGAAGACGCCGATTGTCTACCTGTCGGCACGGAGAGCAATAATCACATAAAAAGGGTCCGCAGACGGTATCGTGCATTCGCTAATATCAACCGTTGATTGAGTTAATGTAAATAAATCGACGGCTGAGGATGGAAAAACTACAGAACCAAATGTACACGCCGCGCAGAGAAACAAAGTGAGACAACACGCCTGCCACTCATCTTCGACAGTGAGCTGGTGCAACCATAACAGCTCACGTCACCCAGCGAGACGAATTCGCACAGCTTCGAGATCTTTCCAACCCCGAAGCAATCAGCAATCAGCAATTCAGCAGCAGCTCGCAAGACTGCGTAAGCGACAAACATGGTGGAGGCGGAGCAGACAGCGGCAGAGCCGGCGGAGGAGGTGGCAGCTCCGGCAGCCGATCCTCCTGCGGCTGAAGAGAAAGCTGTGGTGGTGACGGACCCGCCTGTGGAGGACAAGAAGGTCGAGGAGTCCAAAGCTCTCGCGATCGTGGAAGGTACGAAGTTGTCGACTTTTTTGCCTGGTCAGGGTCATAATCGGTAACTGAGATCTGGTCGGAGTTGGAGGATTGAAAACGGTTTAGGGTTTGATGGGGTTGTGATTGATATTTGATTTGTGTGATTTCTGAGGGCTTGTTTTCTTGGTTTTGACTTCTGAACAGATCCTAAAGCGCCAAAGAAGTCGCATGATAGAGGTAAGCTGAGGCTTGTCGGGATTCAGGCGAGTTTGTGTCTTTGTGCGCGTGTTGAGGTCTGTGGAGTTTGAGGTTGTTGTGGTGGTGTGTGCAGATGTTGCTCTGGCACAAGTTGCGAATGAGAAGAGGCTGTCTTTCATCAAGGCGTGGGAAGACAGCGAAAAGTCCAAGGTTGAGAACAAGTAAGCTTTCGCCTATGTTTTGTAATTGTTGAATTTTTGGCACAGGTTTAATCAGAACATTTGTGAGTTATGGTTTAACAATCTTATGAGACATTTTCTGTGAAATCCGATTTAAATGAGCTCTAAAGTTCAAATTTCTTTGGTGGTCGGATTTTATTTGACAGTTTCTTTAACATATTTTTAGTGTGATTGTATCGTTTTGGTTTCTAGTAGATGGGTGGATCACATGGATTATGAAAATCAAGCTCTCACGTGTTGCATTGAACAGTCAAAATGACACATGTCACTTAGGCTGTGTTTGGTTTGGGGAAAATTTGGTAGAAAAGAAAATTTGATGGAAAATTAGTAAAATTCATTGTTTGGTTTAGATGGAAAATATGAGGGAAAGAAAATTAGATGAAAAATTGGATGGAAAATGTGATTCTACATATATTAAACAAGTTCAACGTATCTTAAACAAATAACCATTTTTTGAACAAATTCAATGTATTTCATCAAATTCAATGTATGAAATGATGAAATGTTGATATTTTTCTACCTATTTTTCATAAAACTTTCCATGATTATGGAAAATGAAATGGATTCATAACAATTTTTCTTGATATTTTCTTTATGAAACCAAATAAAGGAAAAGTAAATAAAATCCTTCAAGGATTCCATTTCCTTTCAATTTTCCTTCAAATTTTCCTTTCCACCCAATTTTTTTTTAGGAAAAGTTGCATGGAAAGAAAAATTTAATGGAAAATAGAATGAAATTCAAATTTTCTATTGGAATCCATTTCATTTTCCACTCGTATGTTTATCATGAAAAATTTAAAAGAAAATGTCATTTTCTATTGTTATTAAACAAAATTTACCATACAATTTTTCATCAAATATTTTTTCCATTAAATTTTCTATTTAAATCAAACAAAGAATTTCTCTAACTTTCGGTCTAATGTTTCTTTCCATGAAACTTTCCCTGAACCATAGTGATTGATTGTAAAATAATTTGACATTTCAACAATATGATCAAATTGTCACGTGACAGCTCTTCATTCAACTGTTCATAATCCACTTATTAGACATGATTCATCCAAAAATGACTCATAACATAACAGATAAATAATGATACTGGATAGTGTGAAGATGTAAATCCTTATGTTGATCAATTGTCGCGCAGAGCCCAGAAGCAGCTCGCCAATGTTGCAGCTTGGGAAAACAGCAAGAAAGCCGCTCTTGAAGCCAAACTGAAGAAGATCGAGGTATCCACATTAAACCATTAAACCTTTTTCTTGAGCCACTCCTCTAGAACAAATAATTTTATCTGTTATTCGTCGATAGCGGCCGTGACATTTTCTTTTATCCTGTTGAGAAATTAGTTGAAAAACCGTAAAGAATAACACAAGATTTAACGAGATTCGACAACCCGTCTATGTCCTTGCGAGCGATGAGCGGTTATTACTTATTCATGATGAGAGAATACATTACTTATCAAACTGGAACTCTAAAATTTCTTTTTTGATAATCCGATCAGGAGCAACTGGAGAAGAAGAAAGCGGAGTACGCGGAAAAGATGAAGAACCAGGTGGCTCTGGTCCACAAGCAGGCGGAGGAGAAGAGGGCGACGGTGGAGGCCAAGCGCGGCGAGGACCTCCTCAAGGCGGAGGAAATGGCTGCCAAGTATCGCGCCACCGGACAGACTCCCAAGAAGGCCCTCGGCTGCTTTGGCTGATTGCGACCCGAAATGTCAAGCGATCCAGCCGCGCAACTCTGGCATTGTGTATTTGTGCGTGTGTGAAGTAAATGGTCAATGTTGTGAGAAGTGGAACATGTCACAGGTCAACCTTAATTTCCACAAATGTATTCTAATTCAACATTGTTTGGAGATAAAACTACTGCTTATAAACTGCTGCATAGAAATGGAACATGTCACATCGAGGGGAACGAGTAGTAGTCGCTGATATGATCGGCCAGGAAGCTCATGTCATCGTCGAAAGCGTAGTCCGTCAGGAGCTGCAGAGCTGAGTCCGACGAGTCATCCAGCTCGTCCGAGCTTGAACTCGCAGCCGTTGGGCTCGTGCACGTCTCCCCCTTGCCAATTTTGGCTGCGGGGGTGGAAGCCATGTCGGAGTCGCAGCAGCCCTTGATGGAGCTCGTCGAGCTCACGTAGGCTCCTCTAGCTCGCAGGCGAAAGGCTTCTCCGACCTCCGAGTTCCAGAGGCGCAGAAAATGGTCCGAGGAAGCGCCTGGCTGGAGCGACTCCCTGGGCCTGGAGAGCCTGGCCTCGGCTTCCAGCCTGGCGCTCTCCCACTGCGCCGCGGGAGCCAATGCTGGTCCGTTGGAGGTGGCGAAGGGCTCGTGCGTCAGCGGGTCGATGCCCATGCATAGCAAGCGCTTCCTTAGGTGGGTGTTCCACAGGTTCTTGATCTCGTTGTCGGTTCTTCCAGGTAATTGCGCAGCAATTGCAGTCCACCTGCTTCATTTAAAGTTTTGATCCAATAAATAAAATCCGTATTTTCTTATGTAAACATAAATGAAAAAGAAAAATGTACCAACTAGAAGGATAGTTTCACCTGTTTCCAAGAATTCCGTGCAGCTGTGTGACAAGCTTCTCTTCTTCCTCTGTGAACGGAGCTCGCTTGATGTCTGGCCGGAGATAGTTTGTCCATCTCAGCCTGCAACTCTTTCCGCAGCGAAGAAGTCCTATCAAAATAACAACAAAACAAACAAGCTTCATTAGCGGCGACACATAGAAGATGCTGAGCGGAGAATTCAAACACGACACTTTATTAAAGTCAAGTGTTTGACCTGCGAGCTTAGGGAGGGAGCGCCACCGCCCGTGGCCGTGCTGGGAGACATAAGAGATGAGCACTTGATCCTCCTCAAGGCTCCAAGGCCCTTTCTTCAAGCCATTTTTCTCGCAGCAAGGCCTCTTCTTCCCCATGGCCGCCAGACTCAAACCTCTTTGACCTGCTGGCTCAGCATAAAGTTACACAACACTGGCGAAGAGAAGGTGTGTGAAACAGCAAAGAAACAAGGAAGCAAGCAGCCCTTGGTTTCACTGAGCTGGGAATATATAAAGTGGGTGAGACCGTGAGAGGTCGACAGGACCTGTCAAAGAGGATAAAAAAAAGCAGGGAAAACCCAATAAATGCTGTAGCTCAAGAAAATGCAACAGTGTCAGCACGCGCAGCAGGTTTCAGCATTAAATGCTGGAATGGTATAAATGCAAAGCATGAACACCATGAATGAAGAAAATGCCCAAATGTGTGTCATAGTGAATGCAGATAGAGGAGATATGAGAAAGACCCAGAAAAGAATTGTGGAGTGGGGGACTCTGAATTGGGTTGGATTGAATCATCATTGAAGGGAAAGCTTGTACTGCAGCATTGAATGTGAGATGTGAGAAAAGCACAACAGCAAAAGCAAGGGATGAGGATGGGTAGTAAATGTAGGTGCTGCCACCTTGTTATTTTCCTTGAAGTCAGTCAGATGGGTTTTCAGATTGGAAATTGTTGATGTGGCAGGGTACGGCCATGGGAGGCTGGTTCTGAGAGTTTGAACTTTAGTATGGGAAAATGAGAGGAGACAGTGTTGGATGAAAGTTTGTTCAATTGAACACTCATCTTCCCCAAGTTGGGTATCAGACTGATGTGTTTGATGACAGTGAACTGACTTCAACGAGTTTCATCTTGGCTGTATGGGGTTTCCTTGTTCCAAGATTTTAATGATTTAGTAGGCTTCTTTGACCTTCAAATATGAGGTTGTTTGGAGCAGTAAATGTTGCTCCAAATTTATGGTTGAACTACAAGGCTCATCTGCTGTTGAATGAGCTATGAACATGGATGCATGAGTCATGAAAAACAGTGGCTAAGTGAAGCTCAAGTCCACTCATAATCAGAATCCAAAGTCTAAAAACAAACTAGTCTTCTTATCCTTCTTTCTTTTTTTTCTTTTTTTTTTATTTTTCTTTTTTTCTTTTTTTTTTAATATGAGAAGAAGAAGAGCTGTCTAGAGAGACATGGTTCGGGGCTTGAACTAGGATGACACACAGAATAGGAGCCTGCGTGATCTACGCTTAGAAATGGTCTGTGCTTCAAATGCTTACGGCTGAGTCCTTTGGGGAACTAGGATTAACTGAAATGATAGAAAGCCCGGTAATTTCTTGATGAGGCCAGTGAAGTTATAGGTAGGAGTATGATACACATTACACCCTGCACAGAAGACAAATGTTAGTGAAATGCAACGAGTGTCTGAAACATATTGCGGGTAGGGGTAGGGGTAGGGGTAGGGGTAGGGTTAGATCCTTGTAAACATACCATCAACGGTTACACTGAAGCGTTAGACTAACGCTTCACTTGCAATATATAGCCTGGTCTATATGTGGGGCAAAATCTGCAGAGGCCGGAATATTTGTGGGGTGGATTCGATGGTTTCGACCGTCGCTTCGGTCAGCACCAAGGCTGCGTGATGCCGAAACTGAGCTGTGTGTATCATGTCTGTGAATAAAATTAACAAGGCAAAACAGGTCGCCATTGGCTGTGGAATGGTATTCTGCCGCTGGATTCGTGTGTTTATCCGACTGGCTGTTCTAGGATGTCGGATACACAGGTTTCTGCAGAGCAGAATGTTGTTTCATGGAATGTCTGTTGTGTATCTTTGAACTTTTATTTACATATCTCCTCTCACTTACGTAGCTTGTCTTTACCCTTACCATTCCTCCTCTGTTCTTTTACAACTATCCTCTCATTTTTCTTCTCTACTATTTATTAGTAATTTTTCTTCATCTTATGAATCCGAAATTTCAGATATAGTTTGATGTTACTCCTTTGTTCTTCATTTAAGATTGAACATCTTATTCGTTTTATTTTATCACCACAGTATGCTGACGGCACTGAAGCTTTCGTCTATGACCCAGATATGACAAACGTTGTAATTCTCTCTCTCTCTTTTTTTGGACCATCAGATTCAATTTCTAAATTTTTTTTAAAAAAAATTTGTTTGTTACCATCTAACGGCCGATTTCCATTTCTTTAGCTGATGAATTTAAATTTTAAGATCTATATTGGTGTCCTTGCAAATTTCTGGATGCTCCGAGAGTAGGTATTCTCGTTTCCGACGTCGTTTTATTTTTAATAAAAATAATGTCGTTTTTCGTATTACACATTAAACAAACCGTGATTGGCCAAAACAAACTGATAAATATATAAGCACAACTGACGAATATAACAGCACAACTGACGAATATATAAGCACAACTCATGAATATTACTAATTGTGCTTCTATATTCACCAGTTGTATATATAAACACAACTGATTAATATAAAAACATAATTTATAAATATTCATCAGTTGTACTTCTATATTCACCGGTTGTATATATAAGCACAACTAATGAATATAAAAACAGAACTGATGAATATTCGCCAATTGTGCTTCTATATTCGTCAGTTGTGGTTCTATATTCATCTTATGACCTGTTGTATTCATTCGATGATTTGTGCTTCAATATTTTGCAGAAAAAAAGAACTGAGAGATATAGAAGCACAACTGATGAATATTCACCAATTGTGCTTATATATTAACCAATTGTTCTTCTCTGTAAATATTGAAGCAAGAATGACTACGTATTTCATTAAAATTAAAACGATGTCGCAAACGAGAGTACATACAACATCCAAGAGTGATTTGTCCTCTTACCGGACATTCAGTGTCATCCTACTATCTTTTCATTTTGAATGATCGGAGTTTTCATATGTTTCTTTTTTCCCTTGCAGCTCGTTATTCTACTATCAGTATCTCTCTTATCGTCACAACTCGTCCTTCTGATTTTCATCGCCGGCATAAACGTGGTGAGCAATACCTTCATAACTCTCGAATCTAGCATCAGAAAAAAAACATATTAATTGTTTCTTTTACCATTAAATTCAGTCCATTGTAGTTAAGTTGTTGTCCGATGTAATTACGGTCTCTCCCGCTGCTATTTTTCTTTCTGTGTTGACGATTTTCGGTGATGGCAGCTGGAGTATCTCCAGTCAGCAGCTCAACAAGTTGTTAATATTATTCCATCAACTACTTTTAATCAGGTATCATTCATTTCATTCCATTTCAGTCCACTTTATTTTCAATGCCTACATTACATTTTCTTTCATTTTTTTATTTATAATGAGAATATATATCATACGAATAATTATTGAATAGAAAAAAGTTCAATAATCCCTCTAAAAGGATTACTAAATGATTCCTCCAATTTTTAATCCTGTCTCTATACTTCTGTCCGATCTAATGCTAAAATGAAAAATCTTAGCTATCTGATTTTAATTTATTTTGTATTGCTTTTATTCATATTTTAGGTGTGAATTTCAGAGATTTACTATTAGCAACGGAATATTATAGCTTTAGCGACCGCAAGATCACTTTTATCAACCAATGTATCGGCCCGTGTACAGAAATTTCAATGCTCCGGATAGCTCTCAGGGTTGTAGACCACAACGGGGCTCCTAACAAGGTGCTTCACGCT
>NQLW01000016.1:987824-1002217 GCA_002312845.1 Kalanchoe fedtschenkoi | reverse complement strand
GAAGCGCATGAGTAGACAACAACATTATATGCATGTATGTACAAGTATCTGAATTGTTCCATCACCATGGCCATGGCCATGGCCAACCTATCTAACTTGGTCAGCACGAAATCAAATTTAATAGCAACCCCAGTTGGAATTGAAACCTGGAAAGACCGACCCCCTATCTCAGTTGTCAACAGTATCACACCATTAGATACGTGGAATCGAGAATGAAAACAGAATGTTGAGTGTCCGGAACCGGAATTATATAATCCATATCCAGCTCTTAGAAAAAGGGAAGGCCGGCCGTATGAAGCAATGGAGACGATAAAATGTAAGGTATATCGAGGGAGCAGGAGCAGGAGCGAACCTTGTATGGATCCATGCCGGCCGGACTGCTTTTTTTGTTTTGTTTTCAACGGGAGGGATGGAGAGAGACGACGGTGTGTTGTGTTGTGTTGCGCTTCTTCCATATAAATAAATAAATAACGTTCTAAATGCGTTGTAAATTATTAACTACTCAATTGCTTACAGGATTGGGAGTCAAAAACCGATTTGAAAATAAATAAATAAATAATGGTAAATATTAGCTCTGGCGGTTGAACTTTCAATTCAATCAGAAAATTAAAAACGGAAATTCTGACCAGTTCAATCTCCTATTCCATCCTGATAAGTATGCTAGACACCATCTACCACTTTTTTAAAACCATTAGTTTAAACTTATAATAATAGTTTAACTTCTTCACGTTTTCTCTTTCTCAATAAAAATATGCAAATTCTTGCATGCTTAGAGAGCACATTCTCTCGTTTACGACGTTGTTTTGATTTCGATGAAAATGACGTCATTTTACGTGTTACACATCCGCGCTCGGTCAAACATCTGATGAATATATTAGCACAACTAGTGAATATAGAGAGCAGAAACGATGAATATTCACCAATTCTGCTTCTACATTCACCAGTTTTGTATATTCATCAGTTGTAGTTCTATATTCACCAGTTGTGCTTTTATATTCACAAATTTTGTATATTCATCAGTTGTGGTTCTATATTCACCAATTGTGCTTCTATATTCATCAATTGTGCTTCTATATTCACCAGTTGTGCTTCTACATTCATCGGTAGTTATGACCGAACGTGTATTTTAATGTGTAAAACGTAAAATGACATCGTTTTCATCAAAATCAAAATGACATCCCAAACAGAACAGTGATTGATAAAAGTAGTAATAAAAATTGTTAGCAATGAAATGCTGAATATAATGATTAATGGGCAATGGAAAACGAATATTGATTCGAATATGGCCACGTGAAATTCGCGTGCACCATTTCTTCTTAAAATCCCATCAATCAAATATCAAAATAATAATATTTTTAAAGAATGCAACTGGCAACAATTTAAATACAAAAAATCACTCCTCTCTCCCTCCACACATAATTCAATCCCTTACAGAACCCATCACCGTCGATAATAAATTCATTTTTTGTTTGGATACAAAATAATAAGCGAGCGGTGTGGCTCTGGACGATCGAACCCCAAGAAAAACAGAGGCGCCATATATAGCCTTATCTTCAATCCCCGCCCTCAACTTTTTTCATAGTTACAAAAAACAAAATGTAAAATACAAAAAAGGGATATGTATTATACCCAATTTAAAAATTACGGTCGAAACTTTCAAATTTTAAAATTTCAGGTTTTTTTATTTTTTCAGGGTTGTATTGTAACTTTCAATACTAAGTCCTGTCTATCATAAATTATAGAAACCCTTGACATTTGAAGTTACAACAGTTTGATTTTGAGGAAAAAAATGACAACAACACTCAATTGACAGTTTGTGGCAGCCGTCTGCTACATGTCTTTTTATTGTTCTAATTCGACAAATATATAACGTATATAGATAATTCAATATATCATATATCATTTATCCATTTCAATTGCTGATATATAACGCTGGAACTCATTGACAAATTTCACAAACCAACAAATTTCATCAACAAGTTTCAATAATTTATGATAGGCGGACTTAGAATTGAAAGTTACAATACAACCCCGAAAAAATAAAAAAACCTAAAATTTTAAAGTTTGGTAGTTTTGACCGTGATTTTTAAATTGGGTATAGTACATACCCTTTTTTGTACTTTACCCAAAAAAACAAAAAGAGAAAGAGAAAAAAAACAGGGTACATAGGTTTAGATGATAGATCATTGGAGACAGTGTGTGTGGAATTAGAGGCACACATTTCAATGAATGGTGATGATGAGTACGTGTGAAGTCGTGAATGATTGGTCGCCCATCATCTTCATGAGGCCGATGCTTTTTATTTAAAATGTAAAAACAAAATCAAAGACTCCTTCCTCCTCCTTTCTACGATTTAATAGTTTATTTTTTTATTTAGTCAACTTATGCGCATCTTCAGTTTATCCAAATGTAAATGCGATATCACAAAATTTGAATTCAAAATTTTCAGATTATTAGACAATAAACAAAATCACTATACCAACCCTTGTTGATCTGCTTGTAGTTCTTCTGTAATTGTAGTTGCAGAGGAAGGAGGATAAGCAGCAAGGCCAAGTTGGTTCCTCATAAATTCCCAAACCATTTTCCTACATCGTCTTCTTGCTGCTGTACGTATAGATAATTCCTCCGCCACCAATATTTATTTGTTATCATCCACTCCGCAACACCATTCTGTGTCATATGTTTCACAAAACACCACTTGATAATCAGAGTGATGTCATAAAACGTCATATTGATTCAATATTTAGTGATAATCAATTTTATTCTTTTTAGTTTTTTTTTTTTACAGAACCGTGAGATTATGATGGTGATGGAATGGTGTGGGTGACACGTTTCTTCTTATTAATCTTCATTTTTATTTTAGAAAATGAAAATATAACCGAACATATTAATTCAATTCAGTTTTATTAGATTCGGCAATTTATTAATTCTTATTTACAATCTTAATATGCGGAGGACGCAACAAAACCATGTCATGTTATACATATAACCAACCCATTGCTCTTCACCTGCTCGGCTAAGCCGTTTTTTTTTTTTTTTTTTTTTTTTTTTTTTTTTTTAAAGGGGATCGATAGTGGTTCCCCACTTCCCCCTTGGTGGTCAGGGGCCGCACACCCCCTCCACTTTGATAGTGTTACGCTCATACTCACTGCGGGCCAGCTCACGCGCACCTCCAGCGTATCTAAGCGTAAATGCGGTACCAACAGGGTTTGAACCCAGGACCTTGGGGTTGTTAGACAACACCCAAGACCACTAGGCCAACACCTTGTTGGTAGCTAAGCCGTTTTAAATGACATGGTTTACTGCTGCTGCTTAATTGATGTTACGTGAGTTACCTTGCGCTCAATTTCTCTCTTCTGTTTCTGTCTGCGTAATTACTACATCATACTCCCCCGTCTTCTAATACATGTCGTTTAAGGTTAGTTTGAATAGATTAAGGTGAAGTTAATGCTAGCGGTTGAACAAATTTAATGAGCGGGTGATTGGTGTTTTTTTAAAAAAATTCGTGCAAAAAATAAAATTGGTAGATTATTACCGGTGATGAATGATTATTTTATTGATTATGATAAAAAAGTTATTAATGTTTGACGTTTTAAGGTAGTTATTGATATTAAATACGCATTGAAAATTATTAAGTGACAATTAAAAGTGGACAAAAAAATTCGGTTAAGTGACATGTAAAAGATGACAGAAGGAGTATATATTAATTTAATTAAAAATGCAAACGCACGAGTATGGTGAACCAAACACAATGCACGTGCATCTCGCCTAGGAGCCGGGTCAGATTTGAATCCCTTGCTATTTTATGCGTCTCTTCTAATTTTCAATTTGCGTTCAGTTTTTCTCAGATTAGTTCAAATGTCACCGAATGTCCTGTACTCATAACCTGATACGTGTGCAGAGAAATAAATATGTCCAAATTTAATGTATCGTCGCACAGGCATGAATCCATGTCGCAAAAACAGTCATGACACATGTGCACATGACAAAATTTTGGGTGCTCTGGGAGGAGAGACGATATTGTTTTGTATATTAGTAGTACACACTATTCATGTAATTTAAAAATAATTCAAAAAAATTATATAAAAATTAAAAAAATTAAAAAAATATCAGTTTGATTTATAAATGTTAAAATAATAAATTCATATTTTCTAATTTATATCCATTAAAATATTATATAAATTTGATGAATATATGTACGCAATTGATGAATATGAGTGTACAAGTGATGAATATGAGTATGCAAGTA
The DNA here is from genome assembly GCA_002312845.1 of Kalanchoe fedtschenkoi. NCBI lineage: Eukaryota > Viridiplantae > Streptophyta > Magnoliopsida > Saxifragales > Crassulaceae > Kalanchoe > Kalanchoe fedtschenkoi. The sequence goes on along the minus strand of NQLW01000016.1, from coordinate 997,968 downwards.
ATGAATATGATATAAAAATGATGAATATATGTTTGCAAATGATAAATATGAGTATACAAGTGATGAATATATGTATGCAAGTGATGAATATATGTATCCAAGTGATGAATTTACATACGCAAGTTATGAATATGAGTATGTAAGTGATGAATATGAGTATGTAAGTGATGAATATGTGTATGAAAGTGATGAATATGAGTATGTAAGTGATATGCAAATGATGAATATGCATATGCAAGTGAAGAAAATGTGTATGCAAGAGATGAATATGTGTATGCACGTGATGAATATGTGTATGCACGTGATGAATATGAGTATGCAAGTGATGAGTATGTGTATGCAAGAGATAAATATGTGTATACATGTGATAAATAAATATATACAAGTGAATATGTGTATGCACGTGATGAATATGTGTATGATAGTGATGAGTATACACATGCGAGTGATGAATATGAGTATGCGAGTGATAAATATAATTATGCAAATGATGAATATTAGTATACAAGTGACGAATATGAATATGCAAGTGATGACTATACACATGCAAGTGATGAATATCGCCATCATAAGTCTATTATCAACTCCAAACTGCTAATGATCTGTCTTTGGTCAGTGAACCTAAACAACAGCATCCAGAACTATGTCGGGGTCTAACTACTTACTCTCATCAAACTTTAACAATCTAACAAATGGGGACTTCTTCTCTCACATGATGCCTCCAAATTCATCTAAATACTATAATGGTAGCTATTATTATAAGCAAACTCTATCAATAAAGTATAAAAATCCCAACTACTCTTGAAATCAATCACACAAGCTCTCAATATATGTCTTATGATTTATGAATGATTCTTTCTGACTGTCCGTTCATCTGAGGATGGAATGTTATACTCGAACGTACTTCTGTTTCCAAAGCAGTTTGAAGTGATCTCTAAAATTTCAAAAGATTCACATCACACTTGTCATACTAAATAAACTTGTCTCCTTTCTGAGTTAGACCATTTAATGGTGAAGTTATATTATAAAATTTTACCTAACCTCTTGATAATATCTAGTTAATTCTCGAAAGTTTCAAATCTCTACTACTAAAGTAAGTGTAAGGTAATGAAAATCATCATCACCTACAAATCTTGTAGAGCAACTAATTAATACTTTTACTTGTGACGATATAGTCCAGCAAATTAATATTATCTAACTAAAACTCAAAGTTTATGAACTTAGCAAAGAGCATTGATTCCCATAATTTCTAAAGTAGTTGCCTTGGTAACAAAGCATGCTCTTCATAAGTCTTTAAATGAAGTAGCATAATTTTAAAGTCTACAATCACAACTTGTCCTAGTAAAACTTGATTACATTATCATCGTTTCACTTAAAAGTTATCTAAGCATTTGTGAGTCCAGATATTCATCAGGAACTCAAATTTTCCACGTGTCCTAAGTACCATCTTCAGAACATCCTGCTCTATTTAGCACATAAATCAGTCTTGTTCAACCAATGATAGTTGATGCATAACATCATAGAGCAATCTTTTGTTTTCCTTTTTTTACCGTTATGCTTAGTAGTTTCTTTTGTCTCAAAAATCATAGCATGATTTAGAGTCTTAAATAATGAGTTGTAAATGCCACTAACGGCACAACACATCATTAAAGAGAATCAGAGATCGTTTAAACATAACTTGAGCCGGACGTCCTTGATTGTTGTAGAACGGGCATATACTGACAAACTAGTGATCTTATTTGCGTGGTCCATAAACGTGCTAAAACCTTACTTGAGGCTCTCAATTTACCGATCTTTGCATTTCTAACACTTTAAGGTAGAAACTTCTTCAAAAGCAAAGTCTTGAACTTTTCCCATATCAAAAGAGATATATGCTGACCATGTCTAGCTATTATCATAGTACTCAAAGGCATGACTATCTCATGAGGCATCTACTTAATAAACTCCATGAATCTCATACTTAAATACCACAATACTCCTCAAAGTCCTTGGGTAATATCAATAAACAACTCAAAATTCTTGTATGACCAAGTTCCATAAAACGTAGGTAAATGGAGATAATGAGACTCCAAAGGTGACATTCTAAATTCATTTGGAAGCATAAATAATGTTAAGGTGGTTTTCATGCAAGGTTCTTAGCTACTCCGTGAGCATCAGTAACCCATGTCCATCATTGATGTCCATTGACTAGCGTGAATACGACGGAAGCTTGTATCACTCGAACATTTTTCATCAAGCATTATAATTTAAAGAGAGTCTGAGTCTATGCACTCTAAACATTCTCACCTATTTCTTAATAAGAACATTCTCCTTATTTTATAGCTCTATTGCACTATATTAATATCAGTACCACATACTTGGCTATCGTAGCCACAATCATAACCATGTTTATCAGAAATCCTACTACGAGCTCAAACACGATCCATCACGATTCAAGTGAATAAAGATTTCGAATTAAGATCGAATGACAAATCAAAGAGGCTTATAAAGAAAAAGAAGACGACATGATAAGAAAACCTAAAAGGTCAAAGCAGAACATTATTTATGGCGGTGGTGCGCTTCACTACCACAACCAAAATTCTACCATGTTCTAGCTCTGTGTACCGTGGGGACAACCTAGGACTCTGATACCAACATGTCACGACCCGAAAAATGTGGATCGTGATGACATTTGACTTGTCTTTTGACTTTTAGTCAAACAAACCTCGGCGAAGAAAAGTCAAAGTCAAATGGGTAAAATACTTAGTAAATATAATAACATTCAAATTTTAAACTATTAAAATCAACTCAGGTCCTGCCCAAATACATCGGAGCGACTACTAACAAAATAAAGAAGTAAATAACTGATGACTCCTCTGCATTAAACGACCAAACACTGGATGACACCGTACCGAAGAGCTCGCTACTGACCGTCTATAGATCTAAAAAGAGAGTTTAAATATTGAGGGTGAGTCAAACAACTACGTGAGTAAACAACTCGCTACGTATTTGACGAGCCGAATGAGGAATTTCTTTTATTTTAATTCATTAATATTTATTTATCACATGCGGCTCGCTCACCGTTCGTGCATTTTTTGTGTACGTAAGGGTTATTTAATAATTTATTTTGAACATGTATCTCTTATCACATCAAAATGACATATGTTAATGCAAGTGTGTATGCGTGGTGCACAAACATGAACTACGTCATGAGCCCTTTTTGGCTAGGTCCTTTTTGGTCAAATGCAAAGTATGTGTGAACAAGCATGAACTACGTCATGAGCCCTTTTTGGCTAGACCCTTTTTGGCCAAATGCAAATGTGTATGCGTGAACAAGCATGAACTGCGACGTAAGTCCTTTTTGGCCAGGCAGTCGTCAATACCGATCCGGATCATAAAATCAATCATATAACAAGCACGATATCTTTTCCCATAACAAGCGTCGCAGACATGATGCAGCGTGTATGCACATGAATGAATGAATTTTCAACAGAACAGTTTCACTTTTCCACGTGGGTATATATTATGTACGTATTATACTTAATATGTTTAATTAACAACCACAAATTTAATTTTGTACGAAAAAAATACTTAGGAATTATTTACTCACCTCTTCCGAGCGAATCCAACAATCCTTAAAGAACTTGATCAATAATAATGCTTTATTATAACCTACAATTTTACATTTTATAAGGACGTAATTCTAAAATCTTATCGGTAACTCCTTATAACACAGATTTAATAGTCCAATTTTCGAAGCTAATAACTTCATAACCAGACATAACTAGCTTACGATTTTTATACCGGTAGAAAGCTTGTTTTGAACTAAATAATTTAGACACAAGAATCGCTTGATTCAAATATTATAAGCTCAAGTTTCCGACCCTCGAAGATGGATGGTTGAGCTGTCAAATTCTAACAGACAGATTTGAACATATAAATTCGGAACACTATTTCTCTCTAAGCAGGTAGAATTAGAAAACATGCCCTATATAACCAGAAACTACGTTTCATGTAGAGTATGTTTAAAGAAAGAACTACTCAATTTCAATACGAAAACAGGAAGATATTCACGTCCGAAACCAGTAGGCAAATTCGTCTAAACTGGCCGACAGCTTCCTACTCTCACCTTTGAACCCATGTATCTTATTATTCTGATTGAGCTAGAACTCAAAATTTATATGATTAGAAAGTTCATTCCATGCCGGAAAACTTAGAACCAAGAAATGCTCCGGACCAGTAATGAAAACTTGATTTAGAACTACGTTAAATCTAGTTGGTAAAAGATGTGCATACCTTCGAATTAGGTGATGGCTGTTGCTAATTCTCGATGTCTTTTATTAGTCCAGGAATCAACTCAGCGCATTCACAAAATATCTTATCAAGATTACCCAACTGGTTAGGATCGGAGGGAACAAGAAGTCTCCTTAATAAATCATATAGTTCATTACTCACCAAATTAGAACCCTCTGAATCATCTTCATCAGCTCCTATTTCAAGTTTTGAATCTCAATGCGGCAAGTTTGGAAGGATATGCCTCTGGATCTGTTTTGGACACAGCATGAAATGAAGAGGAAACAGAAGAGAAGTTGATGAACGTAGATTCAATTGATGAATAGAAGTATCCAGTTGATGAAGATACATATTTATCCGATGAATATATGCAATGAACTGATGAACATGGTTATTAACTGATGGGTTGGGGTGAGTGGTAGTACCAGAGCGTAAAAGTAAGTCATTTCGCGCTAGAGCACTCAAAAATTTGCGGTGGGCGATGCCCCGCCACAGTTTAGCCAAGTGTGGTCAACCTTTGGGGCTGAAACTCCACTCTAAAAAAAAAGAACAAATGAGCCACGCCGTGACCGATATCAACACCATCTCGACTACCACATGAATCCCCGTTCCATCTCGTAGACTCATTGAAGAAACATTCAAGAGAAAATTACCTCTGCACTGTGATTACTGTACAACTGCAAACCTGAATTTATGTCTTGCTAGATTGATGCGACAATGTATTATTAAGATATAGAAGATAAGAAGAAGAAAAAGATTGTACACCATGTCCAGTGAGTGTGTTTTGCCTTCATTGTGGCTGCAGGTTTGAAACGTGAAGAGGTAGTCTGTGAAAATTTTTGGTGGCATGGTTGGACGAGTATATCAATATCGAATTACCAAAGCTTGTGAAATCCCAACCAGACACATAGCTGGATGACTTTTACAAATACTTTTACTTAAGTCTACCTTATTGAAGCAGAATGTTTTCAAATTCATCACCTACATAAGTTCGTGTTCTTTAAGGAACTTCCTTTTCTCCTGAGCCTTGCATCGTTTTAAGACATTATTAGTTGTGGACTTACTTTGAACATTTAGGTTCTCACTGAAGCTGCAGATATACTAGCCGGAAGCTAACTGTGTTAATTGAATTTAGTATCAAATCAAGTGATTAATTCCATATATAAAACGGGGGTGTAGCTCATATGGTAGAGCGCTCGCTTCGCATGCGAGAGGCACGGGGTTCGATTCCCCGCACCTCCATTAACTTTTACATGTTTTTAACTTGTTTATCCTAAAGATGCCACTTTTTTTGTCTTAATGTTAACATAAATCAGCACACTAAGATGCCACTTTTTTTTGTTTTTGGTCTCATTCTGAACCACACTCAACTATATCATCAGGCAGAACAGTGGGTTGACAATTACTATCAAAGTTCCATTCCCATTCATTGCTTCCTTTTTGCATGGAAGTTAAAATTATTTCTCACTCCTTTGTTAAACCCTCTTTCCCAACTCCTCCACATCTCAGATATCTCAAGCTTTCCCTGCTAGATCAGCTCATGCCAGCCCCATACGCCCCCATCGTCTTCTTTTACAACCAAGTCACAGCTCCAATGGTCCCACTCTTGAGGGAGTCCTTGTCCCACATACTAACGCAATTCTATCCTTTAGCTGGGATCGTCAAGGATGACCTCACCATTGATTGTAACGATGCCGGTTTCCGTTACCTAGAAGCCCAAGTCAACTGCCACATGAATGACTTCTTGACTCAACCTGATTTGTTGATGATCCACATGTTCCTTCCCGTCGACGTCCATCAAGCCTCCGGAACACATCACACGGGGAATGTTCAGATCAATGTTTTCAAGTGTGGCGGTGTGGCTATCGGTCTCTGTGCTTCACACAAGATCCTCGACGGGGTCGGCTTGGGCGTCTTCATGAATGCGTGGGCTGCTTCCGCCAGAGGCGAGCTCAGTGCAATCATTTCTCCCGACTTCAGTTCGGTTTCTGTATTCCCTACCGAAAGTTCGTGGCTCAGAGAGGCCACGTTGGGCATGTGGGGTGCCATGGTCAAACCTGGGAACTTTGTGACCAAGAGATTCCTCTTTGATTCTGCATCTGTTGCTCAGCTCAAAGATGAAGTCGCAAGCAGCAGCAAAGGACGCCCTACCCGCGTCGAAGCGGTTTCTGCTTTGCTCTGGAAGTCATTCATAAAGGGATCATCCGGACAGAGAGATGGAGTGTGGAAGGCGTCAGTGATGACGCACTTAGTGAATCTGCGGCGCCGTGTTCGGAAAGACACACTCCCTATCACAGACCGGACGCTGTGTAACCTGCTTTGGATAGCATCGGCGGCTGTCCCAGCAGCCGACATCGAGCCAGAGCTGAGTGAGTTATGTGAAAAAGTGAGAGCGAGCATTGCACGAGTGGACAAGGAGTTGGTCCACAAGCTGAGGAGCGACGAGGCCAAGGCAGTCGTGTCAGAGTTGTGTAAAGGGATAATAACTACAAGTGATGGATCGAATGTGGTGGGGTTTACGAGCTGGTGCAAGCTGGGGTTGTATGAAGCGGATTTCGGATGGGGCAGGCCGGTGTGGATCAGTAGCATTGGGGTGAAGGGGTGTGAGATGTTGAATCTGGTTGTGTTGGTGGACAGCAGAGATGGTGATGGGATTGAAGCTTGGGTAAGTATGGACGAATCTGATATAAACGCGTTACAGCAGGATGCTGAGGTTCGAAAGTTTGCCTCGGTGGATCCGAGTCCTTTGGTATGCTGCTTCAGTGAGTAATCATCATATTGTCTGTATGTTTTGGCAAATGCATGTTTGTAGAAATAAGAGAGTGATTCTTGGAATGTGTCCTGCACTTGCTACCGATTCATATTCATTATGTATCGCGTTGAAAAATTAAAAAAAAATTCAAATATATGGAAAATCGTCACGCTAACTCCAATGAAGTTGATACTGCACTATTCCCACAATCAATTAAGTGAGCTTTTAGTTTAATGAAAAATCAAGTATTTGAAAATACAAGATAAAAAAAGTAAATAATACAAAAAAGTAAAAAAAAAGTTTGTTTTAGTTTGAACCAAACACGTTAGTGTTATAATTACCAAATCTCACCCCTATTCCCACAATCAATTAGGTGAGCTTTTAGTTTAATGAAAAATCAAGTATTTGAAAATACAAGATAAAAAAAGTAAATAATACAAAAAAGTAAAAAAAAAAGTTTGTTTTAGTTTGAACCAAACACGTTAGTGTTATAATTACCAAATCTCACCCCTATTCCCGCAATCAATTAGGTGAGCTTTTAGTTTAATGAAAAATCAAGTATTTGAAAATACAAGATAAAAAAAGTAAATAATACAAAAAAGTAAAAAAAAAAGTTTGTTTTAGTTTGAACCAAACACGTTAGTGTTATAATTACCAAATCTCACCCCTAATCTGGACTACCAAACGTGGGCTAAGAGAATAAATACAAAAAAAATTCATTATTTAATATAATTAAATGCTCTCCTAATAATGTAAGAATTGTGAAATTTAAAAAATATAAAAATGAGGTATTTGAGAGTATTTCATTCATATGCAAATTTTTTTCATTATTTTTTACCGAAATTCGGATTACAAACCTGATGACAAAATTCCTCAATTTTTTTTATCTTAAAATAATTAAGATAAGAATCTCAGCTCCACGACCAGGAGAGTAGACTATACCATAAAAACAATAATCATCAGATTTCTATGTCTCAATTCATAAACCTCAAATCCTAAATCACCTCATGAATGCAGATAACTAGAGCTCTCCCTCTAAGACCGGCTCATTTCATGCTCTTCTGTCCCAACAGTCTTTTTTATGCGGGAATTATGACCCATATTTGTCTGAGGATATTCAGGCATCACATAAAAAATGGGAGGAAAGTATGTCTAGGAAATAAAATGTTAGAGGGAGAAATTTAGACACTCTGATTTTTAAATTGTGTTGGTAAATTTCTTTTGCTTGCACTAACAGAGAAATTATTGAGTGGACACCGCCGATAGGGAGGTGTCACGTAACACTTTGAAAAACATTTTAAAAAGTCAAAGTGACATGCGACATTAAATCATTGGTTCATAATGTTTTTTAATTTTTCAACGCGTTATATGGCTAGTCAAAATATCACGTGGCGCTTTCCCATTGATGTGTCCACAGTGTCCACAGTCCACCACGTGGACTGTGTCCACCTAAAAATTTCTCGCATCAACGACTATAACCATTTAGATTTTTACTTTTCTTCTTGATCTATGATTGTGGTTCATAAAAGCAGCAAATTTAATTATCAATAAAAGTTACTCATTTTTTATTTTCATAAAAAATATTCTCTATTTCAATATCAACTTTTCGCTTTGAATTGAAAAATACTCTTTCTTGACTCTTTAGGTATTCAGTCTGCTTGATGAAAAACATTCAATTTTATGATAACACTTTAATATGCATTTCATAAATCATGATACCCAATTTGTTAAAGTTAAACATAAAATTGATGGATCATACAATTTCAAAGATAATAACTCCGAATTAACTCATTTTTATTTGAATGAACTTTAATTTCAGTCGTATTTCATAAGTCGTCATCCTAAAATCTCTCTGTTAAGTACAAAACTGATAATTTTCTCAAAGTTGAATATGTTCATGTTGAATGGACTCAATATTCAAATTGTATGAACCAAATACTCATTTTAATTAAATGATTACTTATTTTAAAGAACTTAATAAAGTTGATTTTGATTGCTAATGCACCTTTTTGCACCATTGGCAGAGCAGTGAGTGGTTTATAAATGAAACGTGCTACTTGAATAATAGAATAAAATAACAAAAGAAAAAAAATGATAAATGGATAACATAAAAAATATTTTGATATGTAAATCATGATTTATTAAATGAAAGTAAAGTATTCAACAATAAAATGTGGTATGAACAATGATCTAATCATTAAGATTCTAATACAACATTTAATACTTAATTTTACAGAACGTATTCTCTTTGCAAAAATTCTTTCCCAGATCATTCAATTTCATATTCTTTCTCTCAAAAAAAAAAACTCAAAATCACACACTAAAGTACAAAATCTCCTCAGATGTAACAGAATGCAATGTTGTTGTAAATAAGAGTTGCTATGTGATAAGCGTATTTTTTATTCTTTATATTTGTCAATGTTATATTTCAGATATCAGTTGCAATCAAATATATTCAAAAAATCCGAGTCGAACCCAGAAGAACAAAGGTTTGTTAGAAACATTAATACCCTATCTAATGAATATTTAATCTCGGCAATTGATTTTGAATTAAATAAGTCACTACTACGCAACACAAAAAGTAGCTATGGAAGGGAAGTTGTATTCAAATAATGGAAACATCATAGAATTTGTACTTCACCTAAATTGTATGCAAAGTCTCATGTAATTTTGAACCGCAAATAATCATCCATAATGAGTCATACAATTTTGATAATTCGGTATAAGTACTCAATAATTTACTCCAGACCCGACTTCTGGATGTTCTTACGCAGCAAATTATTGACTACAACTGATTTCGTACTATGTTGTTTTCTGATTCTCATATTCGTAGCTCACAAGTACTAGTAAAAAAATAATTATACTAATATCTCCTAAACATGCAGTCAAGTCATAGGACAAACAAACTACTCAATATTCTTAGGCAAATTCTCGATTTCGGTCTTCGGTTGACTATGAATATCGACTACAACTAAGTAAAATAATCAACTCAACCCGATTCTGGTCTTCGTGGATTGGAATAATCCGGCCTTGAGGGTAGCCGATTTAATCTTAAATTTAATTCTTCTAGCATACATAAGTAAACTCTAAATCACAATGTATGTCAATTCCTAAGACAAA
>NQLW01000016.1:961203-985750 GCA_002312845.1 Kalanchoe fedtschenkoi | reverse complement strand
TCCAGGCATCTTATTTAAATTTCAGAAGCCAAATCAGTGACTGCTGCCAATCGTTATCTCTTGATTGTAACCAGTGGAGGCTTAAATCAACAGCGAACTGGGGTAAGTATTCCAACAGGCATAGTTGTAAGAGAAAAAACTAGGATTCCATTCCCTAAAATCACTTCAAAGTTAACTTCTAGCGTTCAAACCTAACGAGCTCGTTCTTCTTATGTCGATCTCAAGTCCTTCATAGTCTTCTTGGGATAATGATGTGACATAATTTATCTTTAAAGAACATGAATGTTTTAATGTGCCCTTTTGATGATGAGTTGAGACAGTTAAATGAATCTGGGTCTCTTCATATTTTTCTCCACATATTGATAGTTGAGGAAATACAGCGTAGCCCGAATCTAATAGATCCAGATACATTCAGCTATAAAGAAAGCTCAACAAACACAGTCATTATGGAGGTTTTACGAGTTTTCAATGATGTGGTGAGAGATATTATATATGCTCATTAGTTACACATACACTTCATGTACGTCGTAGGAGTACCGAAATTTCCCAGTTCAGCCTACATGATTAGCGACACTTTCTTTTTTCTTATCCAAAAACATAGCCTTTTATATCATAGTTTCTCATCATGGTAAACCACATACCTGGATTCCCATTCTTGTGCATTTTCAAGTTAAATCATCTGATGGTTTACGGTCTATGTGAAGTGTGACTTTCTTAATTGTCTTCATGTTTGTTGGGACAATGTTGCTGAACAAGTACATATTGCTGGAGTTGAAATGATGACCTGGTTTTTTACCTGAATCTCTGATCAGATTACTGATGCTGTAGTTGCTGCCCGCATATTAAATGCCACTCTTGTTGTTCCGAAGCTAGATCAAAAATCTTTTTGGAAGGACTCTAGGTTAGTTACTTAATAGCATGGAGACTGATAGTTAATTCCCAGTGCAACAAATTAATGAATCTTAACTTGCCCTGTGTTTTGCAGTGATTTTTCTGACATCTTTGATGTTGAATGGTTTATATCATACTTGTCAAAAGATGTAAAAATTATAAAAGAACTCGGGAAGAAAGGAGGGAAAACTTGGATACCACACCGTATGCGGGTTCCTAGAAAATGTACTGATAGAGGTTATCTGAAACGTGTGTTGCCTGTCCTTCTGAAAAGGCATGTAAGTTCCGCAACTTTCAGGTTCTATTCTTCCAGTTTTCATTATGTAGCTGTTTCCACAGATTGTCTATTTTTTTATGCAATATGTGAACCATATCGGTGTGCGAATTGCTTGATGCCTACTGAGCAAGTTAAGCTTCAAGTGTTGATGATTGTTGTTCACCATATATAGTCATCTAAATCAAGTTTTTATCGGTTTCATTTGCATGAAGATGTGTAAAATTTATTTTACCATTTTCAAACCAAGAGCCAAAAGAAGCATGTTAACTTATTTAACGTGATACCGTGACAGGCTATCCAAATTACCAAGTTTGATTATAGGCTCGCAAATCGTTTGGACACAGATCTACAAAAGCTGAGATGTAGAGTTAATTACCATGCTTTGAAATTCGCAGATCCCATATTAGAGATGGGTAAAGAGTTGGTAAAGCGGATGAGATCAAGAAGCAAGCATTACATTGCTCTACACTTGAGGTAATCATTTTGTAAATCTTTGGTTTTTTTATCATAATTATCATTGGAATGAACTTATGTTTATTTATAGGAAAGCTTTGATGCTTCTCAGTTGTTATGTTGAATGAAGCTTGATTGGTGTTTGGGGCTCATGCTTGATTACTATATCTTCATAGGTTTGAACCTGATATGCTTGCTTTCTCTGGTTGTTACTATGGCGGAGGTGACAAGGAAAATAAAGAACTGGGTGCAATAAGAAAGAGGTGGAAGACTTTACATGTAAGTATTTATAAGTTTTAAGCCACGATACAGGTATAGGATTTAGTCTAATATAGATGCAAACTGTGAATTCAAGGTTTCCTATGGTTATCAGTGATTGAGTAGTTACTCATGCTTGTAGCTAGATAATTGGTAGGGAGAGGTTCTAATGAAAAGCTTGAAAAGTAAGTCAAAATGTGAATTTGACATCAAAAAGTTCATTGATTTTCTTTTTCTATTGAGTTGCTTGAAGTGCGGTGTAGATCATCAATTTTTTGAAGTCCATTTTTTTTCTCTAAATGTTATGGACTTAACCAAGTTCAGATGCATGATAAACCTTAAAAATGTCCAAAACCCAAAAGGGACCCTGAACTACCACCACTTATCGAATTGCGGTCAGAACTACCACGATTTTCAAAAACGGTGCGATGAAAAAAAAAATTAGACTAGTTTTCTAAAATAAAATTTACCATTACATTTTTAAACTAATATTATTATAAGACTTAGATTTGTGTGCGAAAATTACGTCGTTTGGTTATCAAAATAAATTATATCATTTTGCGTACATTAAGAAAACAACATCTTTTGATAACGAAACGACATAATTTTCACACACAAATCTAAGTCTTATAATAATATCAGTTTTAGAATGTACTAGTGAATTTTATTTTAGAAAATCAGTCTAATTTTTTTTTTCATCGCACTCTTTTTGGAAATCGTGGTAGGTCTGACCGTAATTGGGTAAGCGGTGATAGTTCAGGGCCCCTTTTGGGTTTCTTCCCTTGAATTTATTCATTTTCTTGAATCCATTATAAAACAATTGAGTAGCCCATAATTGATGCATATTTTTATTCATAAATCTTATAAATGATAATGATAGACATTTTGCTGATAAGACTCAGTTGTATTCATTTTGCATTATTGTCATGATCTGCACAGTTTTTGTTAGAGACTATCCCTTACTTGGTATAATAAAGAACTAGTTTGTATGGCTTACTAAGCAGAAGTGACCTACAAAACTTGTTTGCAGACACTTAATCCAGATAAGGAAAGGAGGAATGGGAAATGTCCACTCACTCCTGAAGAAGTTGGACTGATGATGAGAGGCCTTGGATATGGTAGCGATGTTCATTTATATGTAGCATCAGGAGAAATATATGGAGGTGATAAAACCCTTGCGCCTCTAAAAGCTCTCTTTCCCAATTTTCACACCAAAGACTCAATAGCTAGCAGGGAATTGAAGCCTTTTTCTGCCTTCTCTTCTCGCATGGCCGCACTTGATTTTATTGTTTGTGATGAGAGCGATGTATTTGTAACCAATAACAATGGTAACATGGCAAAGATGCTGGCAGGAAGAAGGTTCACAACATTACTATGTTTGCTGTCAAACAACTTCAAGCCTACAGTTCTTTGGATGTGATGGCCTAAATTCTTTCAATGGTGCAGGAGATACTTTGGACATAAACCAACCATCAGGCCAAATGCTAAAAAGCTGTATCGGTTATTCCTAAATAGAGGTAACCTGACTTGGGAAGAATTTTCTTCAAAAATCCGTACTTACCAAAAAGGTTTTATGGGTGAGCCAAATGAGGTGAGACCAGGTAGAGAAGAGTTTCACGAGAACCCATCCAATTGCATATGTGAAAGTCCCTTGGCCAAGTTGAGGAAGAAATCAGCTCCTGGAAAACATGAGGCAGTAAAAAACTCATCCACTGAGGATACTGATGATCAGCTTTCGGATGACAAGCCTGATCTGCTCCCAAAAGATGAAGAGGACTTGGATCCCCTACAGGATAACACAGTTTTCAATGAAACGGATTTGAATGATGATGGGCTTAGCGGTGAAGAGGCCGAGCTGGAAGAAATGCTATCAGACTAATGAAGTCAGGCAAGTGCAAGAATACCTGTGGGATCATCAATGATATGTAGTGTTTTCAGGGCTACAACTTTTCCGTCACCTCTCAACATCTTGGTATTAAGCATGAAAGGTGGAATCTTTTTTCTGCAGACCCTGCTTCCACCACCTGTTAAAGTAAGCATGAAGTCAGATTCAGAAATCTTTTTCTCAGGCTTCCACCCTGTGGTAGATGAAATAGACACATCTGTTAAGCAGTCAGCTCTATGAACACCTGAAGTCACATCTGCTAGATCAGTTGACGTTAGTGTTGATGCACAAAGCAGGATCTGGGAATTTGTCAAGAAACTGCATACATCCGCGTAGTCAATTGTATGATGGAAGCCTATAACACTATTTGCTAATTCAATTCAATCATCTTCCATCCTTGTGAATTGTAGTGCTATCAGCTGAAATTTTAATACAACTTAAGGTTTCAGTTTCAGTTTCAGTTTCATTTTATTTGACCTCACCAGTTTACTTTTACTAAACAACCTGAAGGAGTGTGACATTTAATGGGGCACCAGATTCCTGGTATAGCTAGTTCCTCAAACCTTAAACTAGTGAACTGCTGCTACACCCATCAGGCATATCCAACTAAAACAATATATTGGATTCAAAAGAATGGAACTACTGAGTTGTATAATGACAAGTCTTTTATGAGAAATAAATTACACTTGCCCCTTCCCACTACGAAAAGAATATTGAACACAGCAAATCACTGAGATGTAGGCTGGTCCGAGTCATCATCGGTAGAAGGAGATGATGATGATGCATGGTCAGTATCTTGGAAGACAGCGGATGGTCTTTCTCGAGGTTGGATCGACAATAACTGAGTTGAATCTCCAACCACGTCAGCCCACCCATAATGAGGTTCAGCCCTATCAAATAATTTCTCATCAGACAAACAACCAAAATGAAGATATGTGCTGAAGTTCTCCATTCAGATAATAATTCCTTACTCATAATGAGTTTCCTCATCCACAGTGATATCCCAGCTTTCTCCTGTGGTGCTTTTTCCAAATTTGTGGACTTTTCTGGAAGAGATACAATAGTCACAGGGTAAGACCTTAACTGAAATAAAGTGATACAAAGAGGTTGAGGTAAAACAGCTACGTCCGACGAATGCAGCACCGTCATGTCTTTCAAGCATTTGGCATCTGGACAAGTATTAAGGTTCTTTGAATAGTGTTTTATAAACAATACTTTTCATTCATTAGAGCTTAAACATCTACTTCAGGTTGAGATTTGATTCGCCAAAGAACTCTTACTATGTTTCAATAAAAGCAACATACCCGTTCCCATAATGTTCTTCTCCCCATGTCCTCGACCAACCTAATGACATGGAAACAATTGTGTATACAAATAAAATCATCCACACTGTTATGTCAAATGAAGTGAAATAAATAAACTTTGGTTGGATGTACACTCACAAACATCCATATCTAATCACAGTAATGAACTGGCAGCATAAAAAAAAAAGAAGTATTAATATTAAGCAGACACAATGGAAGTAAGTAAGTCTCTGAACAACATTCGATAATTCAGAAGATCAACTACAACATAGGATATCAATAGCTAAGTGTATGTACAAATCTGTCTTCTAACGTTTTTTTTTTCAAGCCCAATCAGAAAAGGAAGGTAACATTTGAATCTAACATTTGAATCTAAAGTATGGCCACTGGCTTCACCAAAGAAATCACATGTACGGAAGAGTGCATAAGAAAGCTGGTAATCCTCAGTAGGGTCCACTGTAAGTCAATAAATATGACCACATGAAGGACTACAATTATTTCTGAAGCTTAGACCGAAATTGGTATGAAATGTGAATAACAGGCTAACCAATACAGTCAGAAAAATCAAGCATAACAAATCGAGGTAGGAGCTTACGTTCATTGGCGGGCGATACGTGCCAAGTTTCTCCTTGACGTGAACCTATCCCAGCAAAAAATTTCTCTTCCCACTTGTCTCCCCATTTGGTTCCAAGTTCAGTCTCTGCCCATTTGTCTGTCCTGAGTAGAGGAAAACAAAACTTCAGTTCACACACTTCTGAATTCTCATATCAAACTTCTACCAACGAATGTAGAGATCAAACAGTATTAAATTCTATGGAAAAGTCGATAGAGTTTTTAAGCAGAGTTCATATGCTGAATGTTTCAAAAATCTATTACCCATCTTTACATAATCTTATCTAGTTTTATATGGATGAGCCAAATATTATACATTCCATACCATGCTTAGCTTCTAGGAATAACGATGAACAGAACATAAGATTAGGTGAGCTTAGTTGGTTTGTTCAATGTTTTATATCATGGAAGTGAATTTTTGAAATCCACTTGGCTTCAAATATATGATGAAAAGATGGGCAGATTTCAACCATACATCATAAAAAATGGTAGACATCAAAGCGAACCACTAAGCTTACCTGAAATCTAAAGTTAGATTTCAACAAATATGACTGATACAGTTTTCTAGAAACCCAGATTACTAATGCAGGTTGTTCAACAATAGGTTGCACGATTTTTATAAGTAGACAGACTAACCCAATAAATTTTGGAACATTAACATACCATTTTAGTACAGATCCTGTTCCATCATAGTGCTCTCCCCACTTCTCCCACCAAGATTGCTCATTTAGTCTACCATACTTGTGTGCTCCTTTCTCAGTCCAACCTTTAGCGTCATATTTCTCCCACCTGACACCCGAAAACAAGAGTTTACAAATCATGTCAGTCCAAAACTGTTAAGAGCAAATTCATCACAGACAATTTGTCAATTTCTTACCATTTTTCATACCATCCAGCATTTTCTGTGCCTGATTTTGCTTGTTTCTGGGCAGTTCTTTCAATCTTCGCTAGGTTACTGCAAATATTCAAATTGTTTAACGAAAAAAGTACCTCTCAAATCATAAAAAATCAGCATGAACAGCATTGAAAAATGACCTCCATTCATCTTGGTGAAGAGACTCTTGCCACGTTTCCCACCAAGAATCACCTTCAGCATTCCTTCCAGATTTCTCGACTCCTGGGGCATACTATCCACATTAAATGAAAAATATAAATATCCAGTAAGTTACAGGAGAAATTTGAATTTTGAATCCTATTTTACCTACATGTTGCACTTCAAGCAGGGATGACAACTTTAATCTATAGACAACTGATATTAAATGGCAGTTTTGATAGCATAGAAGAAATGTGAATTGTGAACACACTAATGCAATATTGGGAAAGGAAAGATGAGAATAAGGTTTTTAGCAAGATTTGCAACCGACAAGGAAATGCATGTCTCGGAAACAAAACCAAGCCGTACTAATTTGCTTCCATGTAGTGATTTATAAACAATAAGTTACTTGTCAAAATTTAAGCTCCATGCAACACGCTAATGCTGCTAGTTTAGTGCTGATGTTGAAACATTTGGGCCATAATTGTTATATTTATTAATATCATCGGCACACCCTGTTTCTTTATAGATTAAATATATCATCGAAGGGGGACCAGAACTGCAAAAAAATAAATCCACAGAACACTGTAACTATATCGTAAAGCACAAATAGGGGAAACGGTATCAATATATGCAAAGTATTTTGTTTCAAATAAAGAGTAGCAACATCTAATAGTAGGTACCTAATTCTTTGTATCCTGTCCAATCACTTTTCTCCCACCACTGTCAAGGGTATCAATAAAGTTGATTAGATTGCATAAACTTGGGATGGTTCT
This sequence comes from Kalanchoe fedtschenkoi, assembly GCA_002312845.1. Lineage (NCBI taxonomy): Eukaryota > Viridiplantae > Streptophyta > Magnoliopsida > Saxifragales > Crassulaceae > Kalanchoe > Kalanchoe fedtschenkoi. The sequence goes on along the minus strand of NQLW01000016.1, from coordinate 978,261 downwards.
CAACACGTTATATCCTAATATCAATATGGAAGAAAAATAGCCACTGATATAAGAACAAAAGTAAAAGACATTATAACAATAGCTACTGATGTGTAGGATGCAGCATGAACCTAATTTGGCATCGCAATTGAAGCTGTTTAGGAAGTATAGAATCAGGGTATGTTCTAGGGGATAGGGGTATGTAGAGTTGGCTACCAACTGATTTCCCAGTTTTGTCTATCCACAGTTGTTCCTTTCTTTCAAGAACCACAAATAAATTTCCTACTCTTTAAATAAACAGGTGCATTATAGCCACTCTCTAGCAATTCAGTTCAAATTTGCTTGCTGGGAATTGGCTGGGTCCACTCTAGTATTGTTTCACTAGTGAAGACTTGTTTATAATCTGTTTCCTTTCTAGACAAAAATGAAATTAGTATGATTTCAAATTCAAGAACAATAATTGTAGACACTCCACTATCCAGAAGCAAAGGATTTAATACCGTTTCTTTCCATTCTGAGGAACCGTCATGACTTCGACCCCCCATCCTTGTCCATCTACATCTATATCCATTGTCACCAAGGTCCTCCCCACTTTCTCTGTACCAAGTACTGCCATCCTCATTAGTGCCAGACTCACTGACATGTTCATTCAACAAGCTTATCCCCCAATCTTTCTCATTTGCAATACCAGTATCTATCGGATTAAAAGGAAAGAAAAGATTCGGTCATCAGTAAATCACACTTTTTATAAACTCATGTAGGTGGTGTATGGCACTAATTCCAACCACTTCCACAATCCATGAGGAGAATAAAGCTTGATAGGAAAGCTGGAATTAGAAAAGGTACAAAAAAAAACAAAGAAAAATTCTACAACCTCTTTTCGGTGGCGTATCTCGGGACTGGGGACCTGTATTCTTAGGGGTACATCGAGGATAAAACTTCCCTTGCTTGGTAACATACCGGGATCTACAGCAACAAAATTCATAGTTAGAGAATCGAAAAGTCAGTTTGGAGCAAATGTAGAAGTTCACTCTTAAATTTTTTTTTGTCAAAATTGTGCTCTCTAGCTACAATGTCAACATCAGTTCCTATCTCATTTTGACTATCATAAAGAAAATAAAAAAAATAATGGCAAAAAATTTGAAACCAGCGAAGGACCAGATCAAATGCAGGCTCTGCGGAATCAAACGATTCGAACTCAACCAATGCTTAATCTGACTAGGTCAAAAACTTACTGTGAAGCGAAGGGCATTGACGGCAGAGCCTGACGCCTCACTCGTCTAGCGCTCTTCTTGGAATCGAAACGCCACTCGTCCGGCGTCGAATCCCCGACCTTCCCCACCCCAGCCGCCTTCATCCCTATGGGCGTCACCGAGTCCGGACAACAACATCTCACCACTCGCACTACCTCACCATCTCCAGCCGCCTTCCATCTCGGCCGACAGAAAATATCAAATGTAACCCCTCGGAGCAACGGAGAGCCATACCCGAGCCCTCCGGCGCTCCGCCGGAGAGTAAACGGAGTAGCGAGTCCTCTGGAACTGGACGCCATTGCTCAGGAGAGTTCCATCAATGGAGACAATATGAGAGAATCGAGCCTGCCAGGAGCTTCCGAGCTTCCAGAAGATTTTGCAGATGAGGCGAAGAAGAAGAATGGAGCGAGCGAGCGAGTACAAGTGAAGAGAAGATCGGAGGAAATCTCGGGGCGAATGTTTTTGGTATCTCGGAGAGAGAGGAACGAAAAATGAGCTGAGACGCACCGTTTTAAACTGATCGGATTGGATCGATATTGATGAGATATAAATAATGATTGTAGAAGGAAGGAAGGACACGTGAGCGTTAAGGGTCGGTAATGGGCCCATCGCTTCCGGTTATTTTGTGTATACGTGACACGTGTCCAAATATGAACGGTCTGAATTCGGTACCTCCATTTTTTTCGACTTTATTTTGCATTTCAACTATTTGGGATAAGATTTATGATTTTATATTCGAATTTACACCAACCTCGTTATACTTGCTCTATCAAATTGAACATTTTATGTGATTATCCAATTCAATAAAAAAAATTTAATACTAATTATTAAATTAAATGTATTAAAGAGAGAGTAATATTATTTGCTCATAAATTTAATAATGTCTTTTTAAAATTTTCATGTGAAATGTGTTGTGTTATATAATGATTTTTTAATGAATTATGATAATAAAATAATTAATTTTTTACATATGACAATATTAAATATAAATTATAATTGTAAGTGATGAATGAAAATAGACATATAAATGTTAATCAAACAAAAAAGAACATATAGAGACATAATTTGGTTGAATTGTATTTGTAATCATACAACAACATAACACTTTTTGTTCCACAAATTAAATGGGGAGTTCAAGATCGAAATGTTAATGGTATGCTAGTTTACAGCAAGTTAAAACTGTGATGGTTTTTACAAAATAGGAGTGGTTTTTCACCAAAATAGAGTGATTATGATTTAATTTATATTATTAATTTTTATAAAGACACTTGTTATTCATTGATTGATTATCAAGTCACTAACCATCCTTGCAGCAATTCACTTGGCTGCTTAAAATTATAATCCTTTTTAACTACAGTAGAAAAAGAAAAAAATTATTTTTTGTATTTTTAATTCAATCTAAATTTTAATGGATGTTTATCCTGTACATCCATGCAAGACATAAGTATACAACAATTGAAAACGACTTAATATAGAGATGGTTGTATTTGGCTTTGCAGCCTAGATAAGATTTCAATTTTAATTTCATATCCTTAAAACCAACTCCAAATTTTAATTTTATAACTCAAATACAACTTAAATCTTGACTTCCAGAATTTTATACCTCGAAATTTAAGTTATGCTTTTTAAAATGTTGACGGATGAGATTTTGTACCTTCAAATTTAATTTCTAAAACGGCACCAACACTAACAATAAAGAAACAATAATGTCTGGATAAACGTTGGATTCGACATGATGATATATATATATATATATATATGAGGGTGGATCAGTTGAAAACGTCCTTAAGTTGAGAACCATTGTGGACAATTCTGGACCAATCATTATTTACATGAAACAACAATGTAATAATTATATAGTTTCCTTTTTTAAGTTTATTTATTATTCTTTATTAATTATATGAGATTCATTTTTTATTTATTATGAAACATATTTACTTGCCATTTTGAGATTTCATTTTGTATTTAATTTACCGGATTTTTTGTCTAGATTCTTTTTCTAATTTACAGATTTTTTAGGAATAGAATAGTAAACATTTTTTGGACTATATTTTTTTATATTTTTATATTTTTTTTGAACAGTGAACCTCCATGTAGTGAACATATTGCAACAGTAAACCTAAGTGGTGAACATATTGAAGAGTAATTTAATCATATTCCTAAAAAATATGTAAATTAGAAAAAAAAATTGGACAAAAAAAATTGGTAAATTAAATACAAAATGAAATCTCAAAATGGCTAGTAAATCTGTTTCATAATAAATAAAAAATGAATCTCATATAATTAATAAAGAATAATAAATAAACTCATAAAAGAAAACCATATAATTATTACATTGTTGTTTCATGTAAATAATGATTGGTTCAGAATTGTCCACAATGGTTCTCAACTTAAAAAGGTTCTCAACGGATCCCTCCTCATATATTTATATATGTATATTTGTAAAAATGGTGGTTAGAGTCCAAAAGAGTAGTCTCTATTTTGGGTTAGAATGATAATTGGACCTTCCGGTGGCAAATGATGTTGTGACATATTGTTCTATCTAATGGAAAACATGTTTTTTTTATCATGAAATAAGTAAACAAATAACACAACTGCATTAGTCTCATATGGACTCTTAATTACTTTATGCTTAATAAGAACAAAGTAAAACAATTAAGGGTGGTGGTTAAGTGACAATGAATTCTATCCGTCATCCGTAAGGTTTAGGGTTTGAAACTTCATGCTGGTAATTGAATGTGTGTGTATTTTTTACGTGTTTAATTGTACTTATATTGTAAAAAAGAATAAAGTAAAATTACCAAATTAAATGACTAAATAAATCTACCAACACATTTTTTTCTTTCTTTTTTTGAAAACGGAGAACCTACTCCTTTAGATGGGGAGAAATTCTAGAGAGGAACACAACCCAAGACCCCGCGGATACACGCTCGATTATTCGGTGACCAACGCCAATCTCAGGTATCGAGCCCAAATTCAATCGAACCATATGTGTCATAGACCGGATTTTCAGCTGGCTTAATTACCTATGCGCAGACATATTCTTATTGTTTCATAACAATTAAATATAGACTAACTTCTCTATAGTTCTGGTTGACCTATAAAACACAACATAACTAATTCCAAATAAATTAACTTGCGTTGAATGAGTATAATTGGGTTGCGTTTGGGTTCAAAGTTTTGTATTGAGATAGTTTTTAGATTGGGATAAAATGATTTTGAATTGATAATTTTGTAACTTTCAGATTTTAGAGTTTTTGAATTTTTATAGTTTATGAGATTTTAAAGTTTTAGATTTTTAATGTTATAAATTTTTTATGAAGATTTTCAAACCTTTTGAAAGATACTCGAAATATTTGACGACAAAATCATAAAAACTTCAAAATCAAAACATTTCATTTTAACTATTCGAATACTTTTGACTTATATGTGTGTTATGACGGATAGACTCCACCAATTCTTTAATAAGTTTTATTTTTCGGCCGCTTGTTGATTGCTTGGAAGAAGAACATCAAATCAAATATGGCAGCGAAGAGATCAGATTCTGATTTCCCGTAGGAAAATCCAACTCATCATCCACCTTGGAAAGAGAAAATATTTCTCCTTATCCAACTCAACAGTGGAGTAAACTGAATGTAGGAGCCCCACTGCCTATTCCAGCGCCACGTGTCTCCACCAAACGCACCGGATGACATGGCCGCAGAGTGCACACAAGGCTGAGAATCGCTCGGAATACATTTGCCATGCTTTTTTGGTTAACGTGTCCAGCAGATACATGGCGGGAGAGAACTGGTGGAGAAAAGGAGTGCCACGTGGCGAGACGGAGGGAAACATGGATCGAGGTCGGAGGAGTGTCGTATGTTGGCGAACTAGGAGACCAATCATGCTGCAACTTACTACGCACCCCATTTTCAGGTCCCTACCCAAGTCACGTTATTGCTTACGTATTTGTTACTAATGGATAAGTTTGAAGGGTCAATTTGATGGGATTCCAAACATAACCGATTTGATTCAGATCAGATGACTCAGAAATGAAAAACATCTTTCACGGCCTCCACCTCTTCTTCAACCAACCCCATCCCTACTCAGAGCCAAAAATTGTAATGAACAAAAACCTTCAGATTCTGGTCACTATCCGTAACTCAGTTTTTGTTTCCCCAACAATGGCAGTCAGGCTCACCTGACTAACACCACACACTGAGAAGCCAAAGCTTCCTGGACATGGGAAAAAAAGTAGTTTGCAAGCAATACCTTGCTGACAGTTTACAGTGTTCAATGTACTCAAATTCAAGATCTTAATATACCCAACCCTTTTTCCTCCTGGAGTTGAATTTTATGATCCAAGCTTTTGAACTTTCAGCTTCTGGGGATGTAAGGCTTTGCTGACTCCACCACCACCTGTTTGGCATAAAACTTAAAACGTCTCAGCCAAAAGGTGACCGATATGAAACTACCAGATGGATTTTCGAATTCCCTTGCCAGTTAGTTGTTACGGTCATGTTCAACAGAGTATGAGATGCATCAACAAATGAAGATTGAATTTTGAAGAATTTCGTAAAGAAAAGTTCTGTAAGGAAAAAGGGAAAAAGAGAAAAAGAAGCCATACCCTCCCATCATACGACAATGAAGCAAAAACCAGAGGCTCACGTGTACTCCAAGCAATACCTGAAAAGGTGTTGATCAACTAGTTACGTCACCTCTTTAGAACAAGACGTAGAAACACTTAATGGAGAATTTGAATACCATATACGCTGTCTTCGTAGTCACTGAATGAATGGAGCAATGGATCTATAGTAGGGCAGTCGACTGGGCCACTGCAATGAAGAAGCGACAAGGATTAGTACTCATAAAGCAGCAATGCAAAGCACAACTAATATGTTGCACAAATAATATGGGAGGGTGTCGTACCGGTACCGGCGTACCGGAAACGTTTCAGAAACTGAAACTCCAAAAACTTAAGAAAACTTCTACGAAATTTTTAACAGCTTAAAATTACAAATTATGAGTTGAAAAATCCTCAAAGTTAACTTAAATATCTTTGTTGGTGTTTTAGCACATAAGAACTATATTTTTTCTATCCCTATTTTGCTAATACATCGTTTGTTTAATGTGATTGAGTTGAAAAAAACCCGAGAAATGTGCTTAAATATCTTTGTTGGTTTTTTTTGTACATATGAATTACAAACTATAATTTTCATATCTCAGTATCACTTATAAAATCGTTCGTATACTGTGGTTGAGTTTCAGCGTTTAGATTTTGGCTATACTTGAATAAGATTAATAAACTATTACTAATATTTAAAATACTACCCGTGTAACTAATTATTTGCGATATTTTCAAATAACAACTACAATAAATAAACTTTTAAGAAAATTAATAGCTGTTTATGCATCATACCCATTTCTTAATTTTTTAAAATTTTAATTTTCCATATATCACTGTTCATATTCCGTGCCGTATCCGTGAAACATAGTGGAACATGTGTATATGTATGCACATATCAATTAGAATGTACAACTACAATGAAAATTGGATACCTCTCATTTTCGGATGACATAGATGCCAACCACAAGTTCACAGCTGAGTCAGTTCCAGCACTCTGCAGAGCATAGTTCAGTCAGCACAGCACAAAGGCATAAATGTGGCAAGCAGACATGAAATTACAAGGGACGTGTAGCTTAATAATGGAAGACGACAAACTAGTTAAAGGTAGAAATTGCTAGAATCTTTGGTTGGGCTACTGATCATAGTACTCAAAACAGAAAATAGATAACCTAAAGCAGCTCATATCAACATCTGTTAAGGACTTGGTAGCGGTAGCTGTAAATTTTGTCAAGTATAAGGGACCCAACTGGTATTTAACTAAGAGAATATGCCTACATAAAATTCCTAGTGTTTTCCGAGAAGCGCACATTCAAAATCTAAAACTCATGCTGCATGATGAAATGTTTGCCAAAATAAACAAGACAACTAAATTTGTCGCAGATGTCATTGAACTTAAGGAATTATAACTTAAATTGATGAATTGTGAAGATTGTTCTGAACATGAACGGACCAGAATACCAACTTCATATTTTAGCGATAAAAGAGTAAAATAAATAATGTCAAGCGAAAGAGAAAAGAAAAGATCACGCAGAGTGCTTGCACAAATGCTTGTGCATCATAGGACTTCATAGAGATGTATTTTACCAGAAGAAGCCCTTCATACTCAGGATTACATTTGACCGCCCACGTCCTGCCAAGACAATTATCAAGTGCTCAATCAGAAATGAACATCACAAGTTACACATTTCCGTCAGGCTTTCTACAAGACTCAGGCAGGACAATAATATTTCTATGATGAAAACACGAGACACAATTTTATAACAATGGATAAATAGCACAACCACTAACTAGGACTAAATGATTCAAAAATAACAAAAACTCACCAGTGAGCATGCCCAGGAAGCCCTTGGATAGGTACCTTGGGCATCCTCAGATCCCAGACATGTAAGCCAAATTCATCCTCCGCAGTAACCTGTAGCATCAGTTTGACTATACTATGAGATACAAACACAACAGGCCTTCACATGTTTGGATCAAACAGAACTATGATAATTTATATAATACATTCATTTTTTGATAATGAATATGGAAAATAATGCTAAGAAAACAGTTCCAATTCCACTTCCATATAAGAGGGTACAATACCAGGTCAGTTAACATAATTTGTTAAGCATTTCTTGCATATTGAAAATTACTAAACAAAATGAGATCATATTTGAGCTCAGACCACATCTTTATCTATTTCATAGTTTTCATTGATTGGCACCAACCCAACAAATGTAATACATGATACTTACAAGTATGTGCTTCTTCTTCGAGTCATAATCAACACTATGAACTTGAGGACGCTCGATTGAGTTTGTCTTCCTGTATGCACATGCTAATACTGTAATGACAATAACTTACGAATAGAGAAAACGTTTGCATTTAAAAATTAAGAATTCAAATAAAATGCCAAATTGCAATTTTAAAAACTACATATAATATGCAAAGTCAAAAGCACGCAATTGAAAACAGAATTCTTGTCAGACATGTTTCACATACTTCATTGTCCTTAAATCCCAAAACTGTATTGATGAATCAGATGTTGCTGCAACTGCATTTACATCATGTGGATCCCACGCTCCGCCAGTTAAAGAATGCAAGATACCAGATGACTCTTGTGATTGCACCTAAAATATTCGAACAATGCGTAGACTACAGTCAATGTTCATTCGAAGGTCAATCAATACACTAGTGTATCTGTCGACAAAGATAAGCGAACCAAGGCATTGTCAGTATGGCGCACAAGACATTGTTGTATAATTCTTCATTATAATGTAATTGTTAATGAATACATCACTTTAGGTCACGCACAGCTTTCAGATCCAACGGCATTTCCAAATGAAGAAGAATAAGATATTGTTTACTTGTTTACATTGACATTTATCATTTAACGGCACCAGTAAAACGGGGTGGAATTCTTTACGAGTTCTTAAATATTTGTATGTTATGTAAGCATCTTCATTTATTGACATATGACAGTCAATAATTAAAGTAACTTAATAGTACAGAATCAAAAGTAAGTTCCTTTAGTTTAGCAATAAGGGTCAATGAATCCTCAAAAAAATAAAACCACCACATTTTCATCGCATCAAATACCTGTGCAGATTTTTTGGAAGAATCCAAGCTCCATAAATAAATATTTTCATCATCAATACTGACCACCTTATCATACCGTCCAGATGGCCACCAAAGAACACTGCAAATACCAACTGGATCAAAACTGCAATTTATTTGTTATTTTAAACTGATAAATCCATTAGTCAAATCTTCAAGTCATGGTTCACGGCAGTTTGCATACCATACCTTTTAATCTTGGATGCATGGGCATCAAGGGAGGCGATGCGCTCTAATTGAGGAGAATTTAGCTGGCCATATAGTTCAGGAATCTGCCATATTGCAGCTCCATAAGATTCACCTTCAATAGTTTCGCAAATATCAATGATCAATGGATTGTGTCTTCCCAGGTCTAGACCATCGTTAATATAATAGATAAATCGAGTGACTAGTGAAAGTCTCACCAAAAAATATCCAGGTTAGTGCAGAGAACAAAAGGAGCTGTTTTCTACTTGAACTTATGCAAACTTTTGCATTTTGTATGATTAAAAAGAGTGAAGACAAAATCATATAGAACCACTAAATCTATGGTGTGAAGTCTAGCAATGCACACATTACTCTCCCAATTGACTTAGACTCATCAATGGCTATAACCTAAAGTGAAAAGAGAAATTTAGAAGGTAACAAACATACCAGAGGAGAAGACAGTGGAGAAAATTCGTTGATCAAATGGGCATGAGGCCAGATCCCAGATCTCATTGGGATGTGAAAACAGCCCCTCACATATCAGCTCAGTCCCGTCAGACGTGAGACGTATCAGATGCACCTGAAAACAGCTCGATCGCAGTAACTCCAGATCACTACAAAGGTAAAATTCGAATCCAATCCACGGAGTGGAGGCAACCACAAACCTCATTTTCTTCTTTCAGACTCAAAGTTCCAGTGATGAAACTGGTGTGATCCGTATCGGACTTCACATCGGAGATGCATCTCGCCTGCACAGTTTGACTTGTCAGAATTAGGGCTTTGTAGGAAGTGCAGGCATTAATCGCATCACAAATATGAAAATGAGGGATAAGGAGTGACCTGGTATTTGAGACCGTAGCCTACGCCGGAGGATTGTCCTTGCATTGTCCTCGTGAACGGAATGATATGGCGGAGACCGGATCGACGGAAGAGTAGCCGGGACTTTGCAGCCGACTGCTATGTCTTTCACTTAAACTACGTATTAATGCTCATGGGCTTATAATTTTATTGATATAAAGTAAGATTATTAATATTATATAGTATGCTATTAACTTCTAAATACTTCATACTAATAATATAGATTTAAAATTAAATTAAATTTATTTTTATCAGGGTAAATTTTTTATTATGTAAATTATAATTGTTTGCTCCACTTCTTTCATAGAAGGATGCACTAATGTGATCATGTATTTTGCTGATATTGTTGAACACATTTTTTATTGTACTTGACTTGCATCATTCAATATATAAGTTTCATTCAATATATAAGTTTGATATTTAAGGAGTAATGTATAATTCAAAGGCATCAAAGTTTGTTATCCAAACTAATTTAATATTTAATCATCACTCGTTAGTTGTGAGTGGATATATGAAGTTTCGTACCATGTTAGTAAGTTGATTCTACACTCAAAATTAATTGGCAATGAGTGAGAGAGTCCAACTATACTTAAACGTTAGTGGTTGAGCTCAATGTGCGATGTGGGATGAAACTCTTATAAGCCCCCTCACTTGCGAGATCGTATAGGCGAACGAAATCATAATCTGACAGACGACATCGTATTAAATCAATATCTCGCAAGTGAGACCTCGTGCGGACGTAACCAACACATTAAATCGGTTTATCCAGGGGTGCGACTAAAACCCGCTCGGATACCATGTTAGTAATCCATCAAGGAAAGGTAGTAAGAATTTAAAGCGAAGACCGAGATGAAGATGTTTGAGATTTTGCTTTCATTTAGGATAATCTTACTTCACTCAAAGCTGATATGGATCTACGATAAAAGTGTGTGTCTACCATGTCCATGTTGTGGGAGGTGGTGAAAAAAGTGATCTAAGGTACCAACGTTAGGTTAGTAACCATATGGTGGGTTTGGTCACTAACAGTGCGTATTTTTAACCCTATATGTCAATGTTATATTTCAGGGATCAGTTGCAGTCAAATATATTCGGAAAGTTCAAATCGAACCCAGAGGAGCAAATAAGATTTGTAAGAGGCGCTAATATCCTAGTTAATGACTATTTAATCCTAGACGATTGGTTTTTGGTTGAGTTAAGAACTACGCAAAACAAAAGTAATTGTGGAGGGAAGTGAGTTTAGATTATGAAAACATCCTAGGAATTCTACTTCACCTAAGTTATATGCAAACTCTCATGTTATCCTTGAAGCAAAAATAATCATCCACAATATATCATGCAATTTTAATAATACGACATACCACTCAATAATTCACATGTAAGTCCGACTTCTGGGTGTTCCTACGCAGCAAGTTAATGCTATAATTGATTTCATATTGTGTTGTTTCCCGATTCTGGTCTTCGTAGCTCACAAATATTAGTCAAATGGTGATATACTAATATTTCCAAAACATGCAGCATGACAAATAAACTACTTTAGGCCAACTCCCGATTCTGATCTTTGGTTGACTAGGCCTATTGACTACAACTAAGTAAAATATCTAAACCAACATGATTCTGATCTTCGTGGGATGTAATATCCTAGCATAGATGGTAATAGATTTAATTTTAAACTAAATTCTTATAGCATGCATATTTTAACTCTGAGTAAACACATTTCTAGGTGTCCCTAGAATAATGGATGCAAGATAAATTCGTTAATAAATCCTACACTAATTTCAAAGAGCAAGAACAAATATGGATGAAAATACTTTTAAATGAACAAACATGAATCTAAGTTCACGACGACTTAGGATCTGTAGGATCCCAAAATAGGGAGACTATTTACTACGCATCATAGTAATACAATCACAATAATAATGAAAGTAAAACTAGAGTGGTGGAAGAAAGCTTAGTCTCGTGATGCTCCAACTCTGAAGACGACTTGGCTCCTGTGTGCGCGAAGATGTCTAGAATGAGCCTTAGACCTTTCTATTTATAGCTGATATTTGCCTTCTCTTGGCCTGCAACGTTTCAGCACGACCTGGATCGTGCGCCGCCATGAAGCATGATCTGAGTCGTGCTCTTGAAAAGTATGCACGACCTAGATCGAACACCGACATGGAACACGACCTTGGTTGAGTTCTGAAAAAGGAAACTCGACCTGGGTCAAGTTATGGTTCTACATATTTACAGATTAACCCCTGAAACTTCTTCGTTTTGATAATTTGATCTCTGAAGTTGGCTTTTTGTCTGATGTTAACCCAGTTTGCATTGTTTTCATCATTTTCCTCTTCCGAATCAATTATTCCTCATACTTTACATATAAGAGATAAAATCAACTATAAATCACCAATAATAACTCAAAAAAGATTCAAATATACTAAGTATCAGCACTTAAAATAGGATAAATTACTACCCTATCAGTCACCAATATCATTTATTCACAACCTTTTATTTTGAATGAAAAATAAATGCTTTTTTTTAACACTCTAACTTTTAAAAAAAGCCTTACATAATGTTTGAATCACAAAACTTTCACCGTCTAAAGATATTCTTCCTCGTACATGGCCTGTATGCAGAGCTTTCAAAATTAGCCATTAATTGGGTTCTCATGAAATTTTACATCTAACCCATTAAAGTGACAAGCCCCATTAGGTAATTTTCCCATAATCCAGATGAGTATCTTCAAAAGAGACTCCATCTCCTTATAACCTGCTTGGTGTCCTAAGGGATTAGGTCAACTTCGAAACGAAATTACCAATGCCAATAATCTCAAGTCTCACCTTCTTAGTCATAAACTTTAGCAACTCTTTTCCCATGTATTATGATTTTTTACCGTGCATTGAGTCGCCCTTGTTCTAGGTATTTTTATGTAAATTTAGAGAATGTCAACCTTGTAGTGTCTTAAGTATGATCGCCAACCTTTTTGATCTCATGAGGGTTTAACTCTTTTATAACATCTCCTCATACTATCGTTAGTCAATTGACTATGCATTATGCCTAAGAAAGACATCTTTGCTTACCAACCCGTGTATTTTTTACTCTATATATATATATAGGAATGTTCATTTTAAGAGTCAGTAGGAGTCAAATATATTAAGTGAGACTGAGTCGTATCCAAGAGAGAAAATAAGGCTTGTCTTAGGCACTAATAACCTAGATAATGTTTGTTTAATCCCAGACAATTAATCAGGGATTAAATGAATACTATGCAAAACAAAAGCAATGTGAAAAGAGTTGTATTCAGTTCATGGTAATATCCTAGTGTGAGAGAGAATGTCAAGTTGCGACTGGATGCTAAGACACATCCACTCATGAAATCTAAATCGGCGAGGATGTTAGCAACTCGAATGTGGGAGGATGTTACAAGTTGACACGTTTATTGGACAAGATACTTGTAAATATCAATCGTGATAGTTAAGTCGACGAGGACATTCGAAAACTCGAGTGTGGGAGGATTTCACAAGTTGATACTTTCTTGGACTATATACTTGTAAACTATCAATCATGATAGTTAAATTGATGAGGACATTTACAAGTCGAGTGTGAGGGTGTCACATGTTAACCCTATGATAAGGCTTGAAGGCCTTTGTCTTGGCATCAATGATATTTGTATACTTATTGAGTATTGGACATTCAGAAGGTCGGGTGGCGAATCGGATAATAGATTATGAAACTAGACATCAATACGAGTCTAATGGTATGTGAATCACATAAATTGAATAAGTGTTGCCCTTAATGAGCTAGTATGTAAAGAGAGACAATGGTGACATTTCTTCATAAAGAAATGAGAAAAGCTCCATAAACTCTTCAAGGGATAATAATGGTGGCCACCCCCAGGATAAGTACTCAGTTATGAGCCCTAAGTGTGCCCAACTTAAGAAACATATGACAGCGAGCCTTCGAGAGTCTAGCGAGTCTCGAAGGTCTCCTTAAGGTGTTGACTTTATGAACGTCATTTAAATGGGGGTGAGGCCCTGACCACGCAAGTTTCCATCCGAGGCTAGATATACGATAATCTCTCAGTCCCTCAAATAATTAGCATAAAGGACTAGAAGGACCCTTAGTTCAGATTGAATTTCCCTTAATATGATATGAGAATCAGAAGGGGACTTGGAAATGGACTCTTATACATTAGTCAAGGACTCGACTAGGCGCAATCCCAATATGCATCTCATAGATTATCAGACATCCGAACTCATTAAGATGCATTTGTTTAAAAAGATCCTCCCACGAGTTACTCGTTGACGGTGATTAAAGATAATTTCATATTTTTCTCAAGATTCGAGGGTAAGTAAAAAAGACCCCGAGTAACACGGTCTTAAATATTCCAAAATCCGTGGGGAAAAAAATTGAATCATTACCCTATGATGGTAAAAATTATGTGCAAATGGGGAAAAAAAGTCAAACTTAGTAAATAAAATTCAAAATGTGACATACAATTACGTTGAATAAAATATCCGAAAAGTGTGTGAAATTTATGTTCCGAATAATCCGCGAGGAAACATCACCCGAAAGGTGCCTTTCAAAGAAAAATATCATTTCCACGGCAACCTCCCCAACCCAACCCTAATAATAATATTATTATTATTTTCATCCGATAAACACGACCTGCTTCCTCCAACTTCTCCAACAAACTTCAGCAGACTCCATCAACCTCTCACACCAATCGGGACTTGCAAGCTGCGCCGCGCGTTTCATCGCATCTCCATCCGGCGACCTTCATTCACACATAACCACAACGCACCTTCTTCGACTGAAGCTTAGGCGTTGACCGAATGGTGAGAGGATCGAATTAGCTGGTGAAGAGCACAATGCATTTGACCAATCGGATTCCCGATCTGGACCGGCGGTTCCTGCTGCTCGCGATCATCCCGGCTCTATCTCTGCTGATATTCATCACCGTCTCGCCCATCTCCAACTCCCGATTCAGCTCCTTCTCCACATTCGCACCTCTCAGATCGATCCTGCTTCCCCGGAACGCAGCGCCTGCCAACTCATCGGCGTCGCCAGCAGCTCAGAGATTGGCTAGTTCGAGGATTGCGGTGTGTTTGGTTGGCGGCGCCAGGAGATTCGAGCTTTCTGGGCCGTCGATTATGCAGAACATTCTCCAAGCTTATCCCAACTCCGATCTCTTCCTCCACAGTCCGCTCGATGCCAACACCTTCAAATTCTCGCTTCTCAAGTCCGCTCCGAAGCTCGCGTCCGTCAAGATCTTCACGCCGCGGCCGCTGCCTCAGGACGAGTCCCAAGTCCGCGTCCTCACTGCCGCCAACTCACCCAACGGCATCCAGGTCATTCCTCGTCTGTATGAATCATCTCCATCTTTCTCGCAAGATTCGATGAAACGCGTACTTTTTCAGAATTTGAAAATTTGTGGGTTTGAATTTGGGACAGGGGCTGTTGCAGTACTTCAACTTGGTGGAAGGATGTTTGAACATGATCAGATCGTATCAGCGGACTCACAATTTTACATACGATTGGATTGTGCGAACCAGAGTTGATGGATACTGGAGCTCGCCGCTAGATCCGGAGCTCTTCGTTCCAGGTAAGTACGTGGTCCCACCTGGCTCTTCTTACGGCGGTCTCAACGACCGGCTCGGCATTGGCGACTTCAACTCCTCGGCAGTCGCCCTCTCCCGCCTCTCCCTCATCCCCAAGCTGGACGCAGCCGGCCAGCGCAACCTCAACTCGGAGCGGTCCTTCCTGTTCCAGCTGGTCACCCAGAACGTGTCCTACGTGGCCAAGCGCGCGCCCTTCTGTATAGTGAGTGATCGGAGGTACAGTTTTCCGCCGGGGAGGTATGGGGTGCCGGTGGCGGCGATGTCGAGTAATGGGCCGTTGAGCGGTGCGAAATGCAGGCCTTGTGAGCCGATTTGTGAAGGGAGTTGCGTGGGTAGGGTGATGGCGGGGCTGGACAAGGGGTGGAGCTGGACGGAGTGGGTGAACGGGACGCTGAAGATGTGCGATGCGCATCAGGAGTGGGAGAGGGGGTGGGAGAAGGTGTTTGATCGAGTTGCTGGAAAGAGGTTGGCCAAGTGGAGGAAGAGGGTTGGGGAAATGGGGCTGGAGGAGTGTGTGCGAGACTTCAAGGAGATGCGGCGAAGGGTGACCGGGGACTGGGTGGCGCCGCCCGCGGAGGACATTTGTAGACTTGGGTTTAATGGGAAGAAAAGTTAAAGAGGTATAGTGAAGTTTTTGGGGCCGGGATTGTGAGTTCTTCATAGAAGTTGAGGGAGGGGTGGACTTGGTTATTCAAGTTTTGTGCTAGTGTAGAACAGGAACAAGTAGAATAACTCTTAGTTTTGATACAGATTCTCACGATATATAATAAACTCTATCCATTTCTCTTTTTTTTAACTTGTCACTTAATCGAAAATATTTATCCACTTCTACTTATCACTCAACGATTTTAATGCACATTAAATTTTTATACGTATCTTAAAAGCGAAACATCAATAACAAATTACTGTCATTTAATTACGACTTTTTATATTTCCGATGATAATTTTAACTTCCACTAATATCATTTAATTCTCTAATTATTCTAATTTCACTATTCTCACCTTGTATAAATATTCAAATATTGAATATCCTTGTAGATTGAAATTTTAATTTGAATAAAACTTTTGATGATGTTGGAGACAGAAGTCCAAAATAACAAACAGAACTCCACATCTAAGAACTAATAAGAATTTGACTACCAAATGTTGGAATGTTCTTGCTTTCTGTATTTTAATAATTTATTTATGAAATTATTAGATCTAGATCCAAATCCAGATCCAAATAGAATGAGTTTAGATTCTTGCGCATGGTTCTCGATCAAACCCATTAACACCCTAAAATGCAAGTATTTGCACATGCATTAACAAATTATGTGGGTTGAGTCAATTTGTATACACTTAGATTACAGTATGATACATAGCATAGCACTAGGCAACTGGCTGTTAAGCCACATAGAGCTCAGCCTTGCCATCAATGAAGAGGCTCATGAACTCCTCACCATCAACCGTTTCTTTCTCGATGAGAAGCTGGGCA
>NQLW01000016.1:913416-940589 GCA_002312845.1 Kalanchoe fedtschenkoi | reverse complement strand
GTGCTCCTTGGGCGGTGCCACAATGATGTCCTCAATCACCAGAGGCTCCCCTGCTGCCCGTGCAATGGCCGCTGCATAATAAGAGCCGCCGGTGAGCCAGTTGTTGAGGCATTTTGTTAAACACATAAACTCCCAACTCCAAGATTCACAGACTAACCTCTGCACTGGATTGGTTTCCCTGCTGTGGAATGCTTCTTTTCCATTGGTGATCGAGATTGGTGTTTGCTTCCCAGAGAGTCAACTGGCTGCCCCTTCTTTCCTATCAATGCAGTTAGCCAAGTACGTAGCTGCTGATATTTAAGAGATTAGTAGATCGATGCTGACCGATCGTCTCTTTTTTTGTTTTTAGGATAAAACTTGATGAACCTGTTTTAATTTTCCTGGCTGGCCGCAGTGGGCAACCTTTATATTATTATTCTAAGTCTTTATTTGTACTTAAAAGAATTGAAGAAAGAGACAAAAGACTTGAAATAAAGAGTGTGATTCTCATGGGGTTGGTACGTAAATTATAATTTATATTTAATAAAGAAATGTTAAAAAATTGTTTTTATCTGTACTTATGACCCTCCCCTGTTGCCTTTAGTTAATCTAATAGTTCATTGTCAACTCACCCATTTTTATGCTTTGTAAAATACTTCCTCCATCCTCTTTTACACGTTATTTAACATTAATTTGAGTAGATTAAGATAAACTAAATGCTAGCGGTTGAACAAATTTAATGAGAGCTTGGTTTGTATTTTTTTTTAAAATTCGTGTAAAAAGTAAAATTGGTAGATTATTACTGATGATTAATGATTTTTTTATTGATTATGATAAAAAATGATTAATGTTTTGACGTTTTAAGATAGTTGTTGATATTAAATACGCATTAAAAATTATTAAGTGCAAAGTAAAAGTGGACAAAAAAATTCGATTAAGTGATATGTAAAAGAGGACAGAGGGAGTATACGCGAAGCAGTAATTATATAAGATGTCAACCCAAACCGACTGGAAATTAGTTGGAGAAAAGAAATTTAGATGGAAATTAAAAAAAAGTTTGAATGAAAATAAATAAAATTTAAAATACTTTCCTCATCATTTTTCATTACTAATCATATAGAGCAACAATAAAATAAAATCCATGAAAAATATACTCTCTCTTTAAAAAGTGAAAAAATACTCTTTAACAAGAATGAAATTTTTTTAAAAAGTGAAAAAATCTTTTGTTTGGTTGAAGAAAAATTGGGAATGAAAATTAGATGAAAATGGAAAAAAATTGATTGAAACAAAGAGTATTAAAATACTTTATGCATAATTTCCCAACTCTAATCAAATCAAATGGAAAAATTTACTTTTAACTCTCTTTTTTTCTCCTCAATTTACCTAAACGAAAAACATGGCATAAAGGTGAACAGGCAGCAAACTTCTTCTGACCTTCCTGTTGCTTGAAAGATACTTGACGATGCCTGTGTCGGTGTCGGTGTCGGCAACCAAGCAAATTCTTTGTAAAATAAAAAGTCCAATACCGGTCAAGGTCAGACTTATTGTAATGTCTATTATGAACAATAATAATAATACTAATAATAATAATTCAAATTTTTTAGATATTTGTTTTTCAATATTTAAGGACCCATTATATCAACTCTCACTTGCGGATGAATGAAAATTTTAGTGGGGGCAAATAACGCACTTAATTATTTTATTAATATTTATGTGTTATTTTATGTTATGAAGTTCAAAAGTGGGTATAATAAACTTTCTAACAATCAACCTCTAAAATTTAAAATATACTACATAATTACACACTCTATGTGATTATTTCATAATTGACCCTCTTATTATTTTGTCTAGATCCGCTCCTGCTCTCAGGTTATATCTCTGCCAGGCTTCTAGCTCGTTCTCATCATGGGTCCAGATGATTTCATGGCCAGTTTTAAGGAATTTTACTTATTGAGTTTTCAAACAGTCTTAATTTCTCTTTATCTCTATTGGTATCTATCATATCTGGAGAGCTAGAAAAAAAATCATTGTCTTACGGGATGTCCCCTTCGCAAAAGCTCAAATCATGATGACTATCAAGTATGATTGTAATCTCAAGCTCAATTTACTTGTGTATTTGAAATCTTTTCAGTTTAATATCGATTGAACTCATGGAATAGGCTTGCATCACAATATTAGATAGCATGTCTCTTTAGTAATCATTGATAGGCTATTTTTGAAGTTTTTGATTAAAACATGTGGGAGTTTATTTTAGGCCAAATTTGGCATTTAAACTATAGAAACATGAAAGTTAGGCTAGTGTTGGGGAATAATATAATCTAGATTTTGGATGATATGGTGTTGTTGTTACAGAATGAAAGCATTGAAATCATAGCGACGTTTTACATATGCCTCTTTGAAAATAATGGGACATGATTTTTCGGTATGGTCTGGCAAGTCACAAAGAAATTATAAGTTTGAGTACTCACTAAGTGCCTTAAAATTGAATATCTACAAAAGCTTATGAATTCAGTTGGCTCATTATCATTTCTTCTTGCTTATTTAGTGATTGTGCCATGACTCATCGAGCCAACTAAGTAACTATTTTCTTAGACTGTCACTGGAGTCCGGGAATATGAATCATATAGTGCAACAGAACTTGATCAATGTAAACGTTAGAAATATCTAGTTTTCCTCTTATGTAATAATGTTTGTTAAAATGGAAGAAAGGTGATACCATGCATTTAATTGATATAACTTTTGATATTTATATATTATTATGGTTGAAACTCTATTGTGGCTTACTATTGAAACTCTATTTTGACTAGTTTCTTTTTACTCATTCAGGTCATTTTAGATACATAGAGTCTGCCAATGTCAATATACCGCTCCGAGGAGTGGAACAGCCTGAGGGATCGCATGCAGGTTATATGTATCATCATCTAAGGAACATGTTCAAGGAATATGTTCAAAATCCTCATGCAATTATATGTGTTATATGTATCAGCATGTAAGGAACCTGTTCAAGATTCTCATGCGTTAAATGTTTTATATGTATCAACATTAAAGGAACCTGTTCAAGATCCTCATGCGGTTCCTGCGTGGTTATGTATCAACATCTAGTTTGTTTTGTGTGTTACTTTTTGTGAATATTGCAATGATATTTCATATTATATTTTTTATTAAATAGGTATGTTTATATTATGAGCAAATGGTGTCTAGAAAAAAATAGGTTTATGAAATCAAAATTGTTTTACAAAAAAATTATAAATAATTAATTTGTGACCGGAAACTAATAGGAAAGCACCTACAAAACAGTCTGCCAATGAGTGGTTATAAATTGACCGAAACAAGGCTGAAAACTGGATGAAAATTCCAAACTTTTCGATGGTTGGAAATCAGCCGCAAAGTGGCTGCAAATTCAGGTCGGAAAATGACTAAAATTTTTTCATAAATATTTATGGGGGAGCCATTCCGACTGATATATTTTGGCCAGAAATTCGGTTTTTTTTATCGGAAACTTATTTTCGAGTCCATTTCCGAACATTTTCCGGCCAAAATTTTGACTAGAAAACAATCTTATTTTGATTATGTACTTTGCTAGCACTTTAAGAATGCACTGATAATAAAATATAGCAAACTTATATTACTGTCTTTCAAAAACATTTAGTAGATACAATGTGAAACTACATTGAACCTTAGAATTGTGAAATTTCCCATCACATTTTGATATTTTTCATTTCCCACAATCCAAATTTCCTCTCCTCTCTCTCTAAAACCTCAGTCTAAATTTGAATATAGGTAAAATATGCGTAGATTTTTTCATGTCGCATCAGCACTTCGTGAACCCGATGACTAAGGTAGAGATGTTCAAGGAGCTCAAGGCCGATGCAGAGGTTACATAGCCTTTTGTTGAGAATGAGTGTGTAAAAGAGAAAGTGAATTTTTCACAATAATTTCTTGTTCACCTTCTTTTTGCTGAAGTGGGGCCCAAGTCTAATATTCTAGAAGGTCTCAAGGTTGATGCGAATGAGGTAGAGTCTATACGTAAGGCTGAACGGGTTATGAATGAGGCGCAAGTGAAGAAGTTAGAGTTTGTAGCTAAAGAGTTGACCGTGGTTGCCATCGACAAAGACACCCTTAAACTCAAATTGGGTCATCTCTTGTGAATCATACATACTTAGTTTTGTATTTTTTCAATAAAAGCAATACCACATTTGGATAAAAATTTAAAAATAAATAGACAGGGAGATGCATTTTGAGTACTTATGAAATTTTTTAAATTTATGTTTATTAAAGTTTAACATAAATTTTCGGCTATCAGAATGTGACCTAATGGTAAAGATGGTGGGGTGATTGCTTACAATCTAATTCCATAGTTGTCGAGTGTGTAGTATTATATATAAAATATTCAAAATATAAATATTAAAATTATGAAATAAAAATATGATGGAAATAAAATGCACATGATAATTGATGTTTATTATCATCTTATATATGTATACAATTATTTGATACCCAAATAACCAAAGCTATAAAAATCAGACCGGACTGGTTAATTCGATCGGTTAGACCGGAAGCCGAACCAAGTTTCGATGTGGTTCAATAATCCTTGAAGCTAGATAAGGATATATCAGACATTTTAATACTAAACCGTCCAAACCAGACCAGTTATTGTGAATTGGTTTATTATTAATTTCAGATCAAACTAATTAAAATTCATTTGATGTAAAATTATTAAATAATAGATCAAAAACTACAATTATTGATAATCAAACTCATGCCCATTATATCTCCAAGCCAAGCCTCCACCGCTTGATTACCTTGATTGTCTTCTTACATTAAAATTAACTTAGATTCTACTACAAAATGACCTTCAATTAAATTGACAATCGAATCGGC
This sequence comes from Kalanchoe fedtschenkoi, assembly GCA_002312845.1. Taxonomy (NCBI): domain Eukaryota; kingdom Viridiplantae; phylum Streptophyta; class Magnoliopsida; order Saxifragales; family Crassulaceae; genus Kalanchoe; species Kalanchoe fedtschenkoi. The sequence goes on along the minus strand of NQLW01000016.1, from coordinate 935,729 downwards.
GATCCGACCGGTCTAACCGATATCCAAAACATGACCGATTTAGCCTGTAAAATATTCCGCCTCGAAAGTCGAACACGACAGTGGGATAAGGACTTAAGGAGCAATTATAATTTAATTGGTTTAATTTTGTAAAAAGTTCAAAAAATTTCGGCTTAGATCAAAAATGAATTGAGCAATAGTATTAATTTATTCGGCCTAAACAAATTGTCGGCTCAATTGCTGGTTTGGGTGGGAATAGAAAGAATCGTGGTGAATTGCGGAGTCAGTTGAGAGATGGCTTCGCCTCCCGACTCGAGAATGAGGGTTCAGGCAAACCCTAGGCGCCTAGGGTTCATAGCCAACGCCAAGAAGCACAGGCAGGGCTTCTTCCAGTTCTTCATCATGACCGGGGTGCTGCTGCTCAGCGTCAGATCGTTAGGCCAGAAGTACCGTCTCAGCGATCTCCGGGAAGACACTGCTGCTTTAAGAGACGAACGGGATCAGCTCACTGACCGGATGAACAGCATCAAGAGCGGTCTCCTGCGCGAGGCGTCTCTCGATTCTTCCGGCCTCTTCGCTGCCCGGCTACGCAAGCTGTTCGGAGATGCGGAATGACGCGATCCGTTTGCCCTGTACTTACTCTCTGACTCAGTAAGGCTGTTCGGTGTTTTTGATCGATCGAGAATTGTTTTCTGATTGAATGAAATGCAGAATAAAATCCAGTTGTTGTATGTTCTTCAATCTCGCCATAATTTATCTTTCTTCTCATTTTGATCTTTGATTATAATGAAATACTTGTCTGTGGAGCTTGAGCTTAAAACTTCATTGACTGTTGATTGAGCTGAAAAGGATGTGTTGTATGGATTGTAGCTGAAGTGGGCACAACCTAGTTTATGAATAGAGATTGCCAGTTTTCATTGGACTTGGAAAGCTATCTGCTAAAGTGATTTCACTTGCTTGATCATTTTATTTGTTGCATGGGCTAAAGCTCAGTGCTTTTGCGTGTTTTTGGATTTATGCAGCCATCACATATTCGTTTGCCCCTCTTATATCATATATTGATCCGTGATAGGATAATCAATCTTTTGAGCAAGATGGTGCTTGGGGTGAGATTGACTGATGCAAATGATCCAAGTTCAGTACGAATGAAAATGAGATGTTTTATGCTGTTGAATGTGACCTTTTCTTGTTCCATTTTGATCTCTAGCTTATCATGAAACAAGCTTGTGTACAGAAGCTAAAAGCTTGAACTTAGAATGGTGTTGATTTTATTGTTGAAGCCAAAGCTACCATCGAGTTGAGCATGCTGTGGATAGATATATTCTGAGTCGTTTCAGTGTCTGGGGCAAAAATGTGGTTGATGGATGCTAGCTGGAGTTTAAACAACCTGGTTTATGCGCAGGCGATAAATGTCAGACAATATCAGGTGAATTTGGAAAGCTGACTGCTGCTATATTCTCACTTATAAGTGTATTCTTTTATTTCACACATTGGCTATGCTTCACTGGTATATATAAGTGTTCTTGAAGGTTCACTGATTACAGTATTCCTGAAGGAACAGGTGATGCAGGTACTTCTGACATTAGGCTAGATATTCTCAACATTAAGGCTGTGTTTGGTTTAGAGAAAATTTGAGGGAAAAGGAAAATTGTATGGAAAGTGAAATTCACATGAATTTCATTTGAATTTTTTTTTTAGTTTGGAATTAAAAAAAAATAAGAAAAGTTTCAAACAACCCTTTAATTTACCTGAATTTTTTTTGCTTCTAATATTCCATATAACTCCACATATTTTTCCCAAATCACACAAGTTTTTTTTTTTAACTTTCTTTCAAATTTTCTAGTCTCATTTTTCGTAAACTAAACACAGCCTAATGTGTTTCATGTGTTAGCAGATGGTCTGTAGGTGAGATTAATTGCAAATTCTTAGTGGCTTGGGTAGGGACATCTTTGAGCAAATGGTGATATGATTTTGTTTCTTATAAAGCCAAATCCATTCTTTTAAAATTTTTTACTAAATGTAAATCACAACACATAAATCCGATCACCGGGGGATTTGAACTATGGTCGTGGATTTTGTCATGCCAAAGCCATTCCGTTTCGTGATTTTTGCAATGCATACTGTCACAAATAATTGAAAAAATTCAAAATGATGAATAAAATGATGTCAATTTTTATTCTTCTTTAAGTGTCGTTCTATAAAATTATGTTTTCATGTGACACAATAGAAAAAAAATAATGTGGAAATCAATGCGCGATTTGATTGAAAAAGTAGGATGTGTAAAATATATTTATGATGTTTCTAATCATAAATAAGATTTCGTTCATTCATGAATGATTCAGATGTCAAATTGACAATAAATGACTAGACTTTATAAATTATCATTCACAACAAAACAAAAACAAAAACAAAAACAAAAACAAAAGGTTAGCTCACTAAACATTTGGTAAAATAAGTGACCATTTTTTATGAACTCTAATAAAAACAACAAAATGACACCTTAGTAACCTTGAATTTCAATCCTGGAAGTCTTTGCATATCTTTCACTGCTTTGAAATCCTAATTTAATCGATTTTATTTTTTTATGGTGTCAGGTTACACCCCCATCTTAATAGTGACGTTAGACTCACTACGTGTCAACTCAAGCACACCTGCAATATTTCAAATTTTAAACTTATGACCTTGAGATTATCAGACAACACCCAACATTTTTTTTTTATATTTAATCAACTATTATTCACCCCATCCCTTATCATCCTGTTGGCTTTGATTGAGCCTCAAACGATCCTCTGTGTATATGTGGCTCGTCAGCCACTTCTAGTGCATGCTTATACTCCTGGCCGATTTGTACCTCCTTCACTGAGCTGGCCAGAATCGCCTCATAGTCGATTCAGTCAAATTAATTTGCTTAAACAAAGTCTTAAGTTGGAGTACTGTCCAACAAGTTGGAATGTTGAGCATGGATTTTCAGGTTTTCCATTTCATCACTTATTTTTTGTTTTGGTTGTTGTTGTTGTTTTTTTTTTGGAAAAATTGATCAAGATACGGCCCAATGGGAAAACTGATACAATAAAAAAAGAGCAATACAGGGCACCTCAGGAACCACAACAAACTATTAACCTTAGACCTAAATAGAGCTATATCTGCCAAAATAAAATAATAGAACATTTGCCACAAATTCAGGGCATCCATATTAAAAAAAAAAAAATTGGGTCATGCCACGTTAGATTTGTGTCATGCCAACTCAGTTTTGTTATAAATCTTCATTTCACAAACTTACCTCCACATTGAAACAAACCTTCCAAATCTCTGTGCATGCACCCACATGTCATAATATATTATTTTCTATCTTTTTCATATTATGTTAATTAAAAATTTTCTAAATTAATTAAATATTTGATTATTTATAATTATTAATTCATTTCCTTTTTACATTTATATGATTAAAAAATAAAATAATAATTTTTTTTTAATCCGTTTAAAGTTTTGTTTAACATTGATTATGGTATAAATTATTTATAATTAAAGATTTTCAAATTTTAAATAACATATCATATACGACGTTTCCAATTTAAAAGCGTCGTACATGGTATATAATTTATACGGCGCTTTTAAATTGGAAACGCCGTATATAGTATATATTTTATACGCATTTTTAATTTGAAAACACCGTATATTCTCTATTCGCGAACCGTTTCATACAGACGAAGCGATGTTGTGTCTAAAGACCACAAACCACCTTTCACATCGAAACGGAGCGATTTGTGATATGACACAAACCTCTCAATAAAGCTTTGATGTGGATGCCCTTAGAACAGAGGACTCCTGGAGAAAATAGTAACCTCGAAGCTACACAGCAACTTGAAAAACAAGTAGACAAAAAAACAAAGTTTGACTGACATATCAAAAGCTATAAAAAAATAATTTGTTCAAGCAGACAATTTCTCAAGTGTAGTTGCGACTATCTCTTCTCGCTGGAGCCTGTTAAATCTTGAAATTTAACTTCGCTTTGATGAAGGAGCAGGCATTGGTCAAATTGGGAGACTTTCCCTTGAAGATCTTATCATTCCTATCCCTCCATACTTGATAAGAGTTCATGGTAAAAACTGCAAAGAGAACTTGAGATTCCATAAGCTTTGGATTTCGCAAGATGAGCCATTGGAGCCTTCTATCCCAAGTCTGGTGCAAACCAGAGATACCCAGCTAGCTAAGAACATTGTTAAAGATTTCATAAAAAAAAATAATCCCCAAAAGTATGATATTGAGACTCCTCTGCTTGGTTACATAAAACGCAGGCAAGGCTATAAAAAAAATATGTATTTCTTGAGGTAAAACATTCCTAAAAATCAGCCAAACAATTAGTTTCTCTTTAGGGTCACTCATGGTATTCCAAATGATGTTAGACCAGAAGGGGTGATTTTAGGGGCCTCGCATGATACTTATTGCTTCAGAAATGGAGAAAGAACTTCCCTTACCTTTCCACTGTAGGTTATTATCCACACATAGGGAGAAAAGCTCCTTAAGCTTGCCCAATTTCGTTATAATCCATGGATGATGATCCTTAATCTCAAAAGACCAGAAAGAGTGCAGAGAGAAGGATATGGTCGATATCCATCTAGGCCATATAGAATCCCTATTATGAAAAGTTGTCCAAATACATTTCAAGATAAAAGCTTTGTTATAGCATGAAATGTCAAGAATCCCCAAGCCACCCTCAACTTTGATCTTACAGACTTCATTCCAAGCAAAAAGAGATCTTTTTTTATCAGAACAACCATTCCAATGATAGTACCTACAAATTTTGTTAACACCCTTAATGATTATTTTTGGCAGGATAAACATTCTGTACCAATATGTGACCATGGAGGACAGAACTGCTTTGACAAGCATTAATCAGCCAGCATAAGAGACAGCCTTAGCTGCCCAATAATTAATTCTGGCAGTCAAATTCTTAATAATTCTATCACAGATTTCAAAGTGACCCAGTTAAGAGGTATTCCTAAATATCTGACAGGCAAAACACTTAAGGGCATATTAGGGGAGTTAGCAATCATATCCTTTTCTCTAATGGGAACACCAGCACAGAAGAGGTTGCACTTACTGTAGTTTACTCACATATCAGAGATTGATGAGAACCAAGCAAGACATATTTAAATATTTAGCATTGACCTAAGGCTTGACTTGAGGAAGGTTAGAAGTTGTTGTCTGCAAAGAGGAGGTGAGAAAATTTTCCTTTCTTGCATCTAGGATGATATCCAATTAATCCATTTCTGAAATCAGTTGATAGTCTCCTGCTCAGGATTTCCACACATGTGACGAAGAGTAAAGGGGAAAGTGGATCCCCTTGTCTAAGACCTTTTGCGCCTTGAAAGAGATCTTGTAACTCTTCGTTGAAGAGAATAGAATATTTGGTAGATTTAATGTAAACCATGATCCAACTAATAAATTTTCTAGGGAAGTTGAAGAGACAGAGGTAGCGCTCAAGAGCCTAGTTAGTGTGCTTTTATCTTTGGAATAAATTGATTGGGGTGCACTTTTTAATTATATGGTGAATTGTTGAGATAGAAATTGTGTATTATTTTTTGAAGTCATAGTTTCATTACATGTTTATATCTTGATCAATTATAGTGTATAAAACTTTTTTTGGCGGACGATATAGTTTTAATTTTAGTTTCATGGAGTAACATTGGTTGGCTATATGAATTTTGGGTGCACAAAGATATGTTGCTTGCTTTTGCGTTTATCATTAAATTGATGTATGTGTACTTTCTAAATTTCATGGCGCATTACTCCAAATTTGAAATTATGTGTTGTTTTGAAGTTGTTTTCCATAGAATATTATTTTCAATTATTCTAATTCGGTGCACATTTTTATTGAAAACTTTTTAGATATTTATGAAGAAAAATACTATCAAAGATGAAAATTACTTTTTTTATTGGTGCACAATACAACTTTATGGTGCACTACTCCAAGCATGAAATTTTGTAATGTTCAAACTTTGATTTTCGATGTGTATAAATATTTCTTTAATCATACTAATTCTAATTCGATGCACATTCCATTTGGAGACTTATCAGATATTTATGAAGTTTACATCATTAAAAATTAAAACTGCTTTTACATTTTGATGCATAATAGAATTTTAATTTTGATTTCATTATGGTGTATATTTTGGTGCACAGTGCACCTCAGAGTTTTTAAGTAAAAAATAAAAATTTTAATTTGAGTTTCATGGAGGTGAATTTGTTGGTTACACAATAAACGCCATCAGTTTGAAAACAGTTCAATATGAAATCATTTGTGCACACGATTTGAATTGTGCACCAAAAATCAAACCATACACTGTAATTGATTTGTGCACCAAACTTAAGAAAGTGCACCGAGATTGAAATGTGCACCAATTATCTAAAAAATCGGATGTGAAAATTATGACGAAGAAATTAGATCGATAGAAAAACAGAAGTCCCTGATCTTAGGAGAGACAAATTGGCTGCTAAAAAAGTGGGATGCAAATATACCATATTCTCTCTCATAAATTACTTATTATGTCATTTATTAATGTGGATAAACTTTAATTTAATCTTAAACATCCATGTGTGATTAATCTGACTAGCGTAAATAGTTCTTAATTTACCTATTCAAACTGATTTTCACCTAATTCGCTCCCCATATCATATCATATCATATCATATATGTCCACAATCCCTAATGTATGATGAATTATTACATACCGTTAGGCGTGTACATGGTCCAAAACCGGACCGGAACTGGAATTGGTAATTCTTAAGGACCGAAGACCGGATTGGTTCCAAGCCGGTCTCACCGGATCGAAAAATTATGAATTTGGATCGGACCGGACCGGTTTGGACTGGATTCACAAAAAGTAATTAATTTTATTAGAATATTAATAAACAATATTTTTCTATTTATATATTAAATATAATATATTTAATTATTATATTATAAGTATTATATTTTATTAAGAAATTATAAAATCAGTCCATTTCAATCCATTCTTATCAATCGGAAATGGAAATCTACAAAATCAATAGAGAAAACCGGACCGAAATCATTATCCAAACTAGATTTTGTACTCCCCTGCTTACCGTGCATAAATATACTACCGTGTACGACGACTAGACTCGGAGGTGGCGACGACCGAGTGAGATCAAAGCAAAGCAATTGTTGGTGGATTGAAGCTCCTAATCTTCCCGACACGGTTAGTTGTGACTTGTGATTGTAATGGTCTCTGGGGCATTTCATCCACCTCTTTGTATCTGATTACTAATCCCTTTATCAGTTAGTTAATTATTCAGTGTAGCTCTAATGGCCGGAAGTTCTCCTGTTGATGCCGACCTCATCGTCGCACATCAATTCCCAGACGTACCTTATCCTCTTTATTCTCCGTGTTCAATTTCAACTCTCATACTTATCATTAATTCAAATTGATCATTTCCACTTGCTTCTTTTTTTTTCCCTGGAAATTTTGCAGACAACATACACTTATAATGAGAGGTATGTATAACTGTTTGTTGTTTTTTTTGATTCGGGAATCACAGCTTTTTGAACTCATGTGTGTTTGTGTTTTGTTTGTATGTTCGTTTGTGGTTTGCTTTCTCAGAGATGCAGTGATTTATGCGTTAGGCGTTGGAGCATGTGGTAAGGATGCTTTAGATGAGAGTGAACTTAAATATATTTATCATCCCGATGGACAGCAATCCATTCAGGTATATCTCGCTCGCCGCCCCTTAAATCATTAAGAGTTTTCCTCAAGGATTCCCAATTAGTTATCGACATGTCATCTTCTAGCAAATTATTGAAGTCATTTGGTCAGTTCTTGGATGAGAATCATGGGACTGACTTGACCATGTTTCTTCACTGTGTCCGCTGCATCTATTTTTGCAGGCTCTCATTGGGAGCCAATTCTAAATTGACGAGCCAAAATGAAGAATTACTTACGCAGTAGTTTTAATATCTATGCCTGCAGCTGCCTTTTTCCCATAATAAAAAGTGTGTTTTGAATCATATACTTTCTTTGCCCAGGTCTTGCCAACTTTTGCTGCTTTATTATCCCTTGGATCAATTAAAAGTATTGGTTCTCTTCCTGGGCTAAAGTGAGTTTCCATCACCTTTTATGACCTTCTTAGTTACAACCTTGAGTATTTTATGCATCTTTTTATCTTTTGGAAAACCAATGAACTATAACACTTGCTATTTTTACTTATGCAGTTATGATCCTCGCTTTCTTTTGCATGGACAACAGTACATAGAAATCTACCAGCCATTCCCCTCCAGTGGATGTGTAAGGCTTCAGAAACCAAGTCTTCAATGATAAATAATTGACTCTTCAACAGTTGGTAGTTTTGCATGTCCAGTCCTTCAAACTTTGTACTCGTTGCTGCCTTTTGGTGATTGCTTATTTTTGTATCGGTTTGCGATGTTTCATGCAGATTCAAAACAAAGCATGTGTTGCAGGACTACATGACAAAGGTTAGCAGAAGTTAATCTTCTGTGAATAAACTCTTGGAAATGTAATGATTTTTAACATCCAAGGATAATCGTACAGCGATGCATCTTTCTTTGAGATATTTTTAAGGTCATGTAAGTTTAGATGCAGGTCACCCAAAGCCATTTGATTTATAGATATAGATCTATCTCTTGACTCATTTTCCTGGTTTCGGCCAAATTTAGCTGATAGTAACATGCGGAAGCATGTCTGTACCAAAATTTGAACCTTGAATGATATGAGTTTCAAGCGCGGTGGTTGTGTATATTTTATAATGTTGTGCTACTATTTTTCCTCTAGTATTGTAGCCGTCACAGTTTGCAATTTTTTTTCTGTTTCCCAGGTAAAGCAGCTGTGTTGGAGATTGAAACGACCAGCTATGCGAAAGAATCCGGTCAACTACTATGTAGGAACAGGTAACTTTGCTCTGGAAGGTCTAATATTGGATGATATTATAAATGTGTCTAGTGTCTACATCAGCAAATTTTACCTGGTAGGTTTTTGAAAAAGATTGCTGCATTAGTTCCAAAATCCAAAAAGCCATATTCTGCCATGTGCTAGGCCAATAGCACAAGTAGTCAATCTGCATTTTGTACAAAGTCTGTCCTGAAATGCCCACCAAGAGATGAAAGACTGCTTGGGAGGGGAGAGCCATGAGCCAATTACCAAACTACTTTGACCATAGGACAGATGCAGTTTCGTAGGTTCCTTGCATAATGAATTGCTCTCCCCTGCCTATCCAAGACATGTTACCATTTTTTTCTATCTGGATGCATTATGATGCATCATTATTCATTCCTTAAGCTCGATAGTCTTGTGAACCCAAGCCGTATGGCCTTTTTGATTCATAAACTTGGCAGGCTGACAGTCTTTCTGCGAGGTGCTGGAGGCTTCTCAAAGTCCGCAAAGCCTTATTCCTTCTCGAAGTATCAAGTTACTCCTGCTTCAGCTGCTAAAATTCCGCAGCATCAACCGACGGCTATTTTGGAAGAATGCACCCAACCAGCACAGGTATCTCACTTCGGCCTTGTTTTGTTGCACTTATTGGGCTCTATTAAGAGGTGATCTCTTATTATATTAAGCATTCAGTGAACCGAGCACTTGTTTTTTTCTCTTAATGAATGTTTAGAAATTCTGAATGATTTGTTACCAATTTTATATCTGAATCATTCAGATGCGATATCTATACGATTATTATAATTATCTCTTTATTTTTTTTATTTTTTTCTGGAATCAACTCTGTCCGGATTGTACTTCAATCAGAATCACATCAATACCGACCGCAGCTAGTTTATTGAATCAGAATATCACACATTTCATAAATATATAATATTTTTATAACATGATTATAAATTTATTTTTATGTTGTAAATTTATAATTTTAATTTAATTTTATATTAATAAATCACTATATATTAAGATACTTAAAAAATAAATTACCAAATGAAAATAAATCATTTAGCAACCAGATATGGTTTGACCAGTGGTCAGACCATTCAGATTCTCATAAAATATTAGCATTCGGCTCTTAATTTTACAGAACGACACCTTTATCTACCTTTAACCCGTATTCAAATAAATTCAACTATTTATAAACTAATGATTCATTAATCAGATTTGTTACTACTGATTAGAGCAGTGCATCGGTCGGTTAACCGATCGGATTGCTGTTTGATTAACCGAATTATAATAGTATCGACCGATAACCGAACCGAATTAGACGGTTGACTGATAAATCTGTTAATTCGGTTATTGATTAATTATTCAATTAACCGAACTAACCGAACAAAATAAATATATTTTATGCAATAATCCCTTTAAAGTCAAACTATCCTATCCTGTCCCTGTTACCTTTGTTTCGGAAGTATGCTTTGCATTCTAAAAACGGTGAACAAGGTTGATCATTTAGTTCTTTTGTATATACATGAACTGACTTCACAAAACAATCAGGCCTTGCTGTATCGATTATCTGGTGACTATAACCCACTGCATTCAGATCCTGCAGTTGCAAAACTGGCTGGGTAAGTGTGTTCATATGAATGATATTACTGCTATGTGATACTGTGTTGTTTTCACTCAGTTTTGTCTTACATAAATTATCGACTTCTACAACGTCCTTTCAACTTAACATCCATTTACTGATGCATCTACTTTCTCTTCTGTGTTATCAAGATTCTCTCGCCCAATACTCCACGGTCTATGCACACTTGGGTTTGCTATCAGAGCAATCGTCAAATGTATCTGCAGTGGCGATCCAAATCTGGTTAAAACCATCTCAGCCCGATTTCTTCTACATGTCTACCCTGGTGAAACCCTGATAACAGAGATGTGGCATGAAGGCGCCAAGTACAGCTCACTATGGTTTGATCCCTTATCGAGTTTTCGCCTTCATAGCTAAACTAAGATCAAGTTTTTTTGTCCATTGCAGGATTATATATCAAACAAAAGTGAAGGAGCGAAACAGGGTAGTCCTCTCCGGCCTTGTGGAGCTGAGGCCAAAATCTTCACTTTAATTTAGTGCCTGAAAAAGCAGCATATTGGAAGAAAGCTCGTTGTTGCCATTTCCGTAAGCTGACTAAGGTTGTAAGCAGACAGATTATGCAGGTTTCAGAGTGTTAAGCTCTCCACCCGCTAATAAATTTCAGCTGTTCAGCATCTGTTTCTGTTGCTATCTTGGTGATCAGAGAAATATTAAAGCTTATTATGGGCATGGGGTATAGGTTGTGATGGAGTTTGGCATTGCATCTCATAGAAGTTATTGCCTCAAGATTACAAAAGGACAGGATCAGTGCCCACGTCCTCACTCCAAGTTCTGTTTCGTATGCTATTTTTGTTTTAAAAAAATACTGTTTCTCACCTTGTCTTCATTTGTTGAATGCATTTTTAAGCCTGCCTCTAGGAGTTGAGTTCTTGATTTTTAAATGTTCCTCAACTTATAAACCCGTAGAAATAGCAAACAGCCAAAAATGAATGAAAATATGAAGAAAAAGGTGTATTATTGATATATGTGTGAGAGGTGAGTTAAGTAATATTCGCATTGATAATATTGGAATTAAGAATGCATCTTACTAAACATGCACTTATACAATTTATTGTACAGAAGTAAATATCAAATTGAATCATATTAAAAAATTGAATAATTAATATGTAGTTGCTAGTGTTAGTGCTTAATGTAAGGAAACATAAAAGTCTAATATTGGAGATTTATGGAATTTAGAGTAGTACAGGATTATACAAGTTGGAGATATTATAATTGATATTTTTAATAGGTTACTGATAGAAGTTGATTCTAAGTCATGTGTGACTATTTTGAGTTTTTTTTTTATTTGGTCTCCTTTCAATAATTTTTTTCGAAAATGGCCCTGCATGACAAATGTTTTCGGAAATGGCCTTCTTTTGGTGAGCCGCTGTTTCAAACAACGGTTCGACTGATGTGCTGACTGGGCTACCCAGTCAGCAGACAGGTGGACAAACCGCTGTTTCAAACAGCGGCTGATCTTAGCCCAACCGCCGTTTGAAACAGCGATTTGTCGTCGACTTCAGCCGCTGTTTCAAACAGCGGCTGGTCTTAGTCCAACCGCGGTTTGAAACAGCGGTTGAGTCCGTGCTGTGCCGCGCCGCGCCGCGATTGTGTTGCTGCATGAACCTGAGCATGAGAAAAGTTTTTTTTCAAATCGCTGTTTCAAACAGCGGTTTGTCCACCTGTCTACCCAGTCAGCAGATCAGTCGAACCGCTGTTTGAAACAGTGGCTCGCCTCAACCCAACCGCCGTTTCAAACAACGGCTCCCTAAAAGAATCGAAAACTTTTTTTATGCAGGGCCATTTTCGATAAAATTTGTTGAAGGAGGCCAAACGAAAAAAAAAAATGGACTATTTACTCATACCCTCTGGCGCTCTTTATAACACTGCTTGATTCAAGTCATGTGTGAGTATTTACTCATACCGGTTGCCACATATAAGTGCAACATAGGTTAGGTTCTGAATGTCCAGGCGCCTCCCACCTTCCAGTTTCACCCCCGCCATTGCTTTAGTAGTTCGGTCAACTGTTGATGACATCTCATCTTGTGCCTCCGTAAATGCTTGCATGGCGATCCATGCCCGTGTAATCAAGCATCTCAATTACACTCATGGGTTCGCTGGCGATCGGTTGGTGTCTGTGTACATGAGGATGGGTATGCAAAATGACGCACTGAAACTGTTTGATGAATTGCCCCAAAAGGACTTGGTGTCATGGAACTCGCTGATTACGGGGCTCTCCCGCGTGGGATGCTTTGAAAGGTGCTTGAGTGAGTTCTTGAGGATGAAGCTCCAAGTGGGTCTCAGACCTAATGACGTTACCCTTCTTACTGTGCTTTCCGCTTGCGGAAATATTGCGGATAATAGTGGCAGGTATCTTCATGGATGTGGGTTCAAGATTGGCTTGTTATCCGAGCCGAAGGTTATTAATTCGCTGATCAACTTGTATGGGAAGTTTGGTCAACTTGATGCAGCTCATAGCTTATTCCAATCAATGTTGTTACGCAATGTTGTCTCGTGGAATTTGATGGTCACGGTAAATGTTCAAAATGGCCAGCCAGAGGAAGCAGTACGGATTTTTCACAGGATGAGAGAAGATGGGAATGAGCCAGATGAAGCCACTGCAGTGGCAGTACTTCAGGCTTGCACAGACATTGGTTCAGCCAAACTAGCAGAGGCCATTCATGGGTATCTTGTAATATGTGGCCTTGATACAGACATGAGGGTGGCAACAGGGTTGTTGAATTTGTATGCAAAGTTGGGGAGACTAGAAGCTGCTTGTTATATTTTTGTTGAGATTAAAAAATCGGATAGGATTGCTTGGACTGCCATGATTGCAGCCTACTCTGTCCATGGAAATGGCAAAGAAGCAATCAGGCTATTTGAGCTCATGATCTGCCAAGGCATACAACCTGATCACGTCACTTTTACTCATTTGCTGAGTGCTTGCAGCCACTCAGGACTTGTGAAAGAAGGGAAAGAATTGTTTGACAAAATGTTTCAAGTGTTTGGAGTTACGCCGATATTGGATCACTATTCATGCATGGTTGACTTGCTGGGCCGCTCTGGCCTTGTAAATGAAGCTTGGGAACTAATTAAGCAAATGCCCGTGGAGCCAAATGCCGCTGTTCTCGGAGCTCTACTCAATGCTTGCAGGATTTATAGGAACACCAACCTAGGCAAAATAGCCGCTGAGAGACTCATTGATTTGGATCCATCAGACCCGAGAAACTATATCATGCTATTCAATATATACTCTGCAGCTGGTCTGAGGACAGAAGCTTCCAAGACCAGGTCATTGATGAAGAGCAGAAAGATCATACCAATCCCTGGATGCAGCTTCATTGAACATCAAAACAAGATCCATCAATTTGTGGTTGGTGATCAGGCTCACAGGTCAGCAGAGAAAATACACATGAAGCTTGAAGAGGTTATAAGCAAAGTTAGGAGCGCGGGGCTGGCCCCAATAACTGAGTTTGTTCTGCAGGATGTTGAGGAAGATGTAAAAGAGGACATGATCAATCAGCACAGTGAGAAACTAGCAATAGCATTTGGTCTTCTGGTCACTTGTACTGGGATGCCACTGTTCATAATTAAGAACCTGAGAATCTGTCAGGACTGTCATGGATTTGCAAAGGCTGTATCATTTCTTGAGAAGAGGAAAATCATCATAAGAGACTCGAAGCGGTTTCATCATTTTGAACATGGCCTTTGCTCCTGTGGAGACTACTGGTAGTGGTAGGCCTCATCAGTAGTTCTTTTATGCACTGGAACCATTTTGATTTGATTCAAAAATAGTCTCTAAAGGGGAACAAGCAACAGTTCACAAAAATAAGGCCTCCCCAGTAGTTGTGTACAGACTACAGAGTACAGTGAAGAAAGATCATGGGATGGTTTGACGTGGGTGCAGAATACTGAAGCTCCTGAAAGTTCTTGACCTTTTACCATCCCAATGTAACCAGATGCTATAAGAACAAAAAATGTTATTTTCAGAGAGAGAAACATCGATGTGCTAGTGGCAATGAAAAATATTGGATGAAGAATGAGGTTCATGCTAGCAACAAGTTAAAGCTCGATGCTCAATCAAGAAGACAGTGAGTGGATAAAAGAAAAGAAATCAAATAGTGATTATATCGACGTTGATTGTGGATTTTCATAAAAAACTTCTGTGTGGTGCTTTTTGTTAACTGCTGGGTGATTATATGCTCAATCAGGAGCTCGCCTACTGTGCAACCTGGGGCCTCTCCCGGTATGATTGGGAACCTTTTTGGTGCCTTGCCTGGGTAAGTGTTGAGGGTCTCGCCTACTGCATAACCTGAGGCCTCCCGTGGTCTTCTTCCCAACTAAGTCCTCACAAATGGCTGCTAATTTTTAAAATTTATGAAACTTTGAGACAAATTTACGGCAAGTATTACTTTTTAATTTATTTTAAATAAAAATGATTGTTCCCACAAACTCGCCAAAATGAATGCATTTTTTCCAAGGTTTGTGTGGATTCTTTGATCATTTTACCACTATTTTTATTTAATTACAGTTAACTTCCAATTACAATTATATTGAGAAAGTTTCTTCAATAATTTAATACAGAGTTAAATTAATCCGATCCTTAAACTAACGCAAATTCACTAAAATTTTCCTGTCCTTTTGTAATCACAGATAATTCGATCGCATAATACACACTTTTTATAATAGTGAATTAATTTGTGGCTCACATACATATTGTCTCCTTTGGAAAATGATGTACTTCGATCGGGTTCCTTGTTGCAAGTTCTACACCTTATCCTTCTGCAACTGCAACATGCTCATTGTTTCTCATCAAATCTAATAACTGTACCACTGTATGAATCTGTGACTACTCAAGTGGCTTGTAAAAGCAACGCCTCTTAATTAGTGGTGGAATCAGAAATTTTTAATTTGGATGCATAAACAATTACATAATAATTTTTTTAAAAATATATTATTAAGATAAATTGAACTAAATTGGGAATAAAAAATAAAATAAAAATATATTTTAAAACTAGATTTAAGTTAATTTAAGCTGAACTTTGATAAACAGTTGTCAGCATTATCCACTCCCACGCTTGAATTATAAGAGTTAACCTACTGCTGCCTCATATTTCATGCTATACTTGAAAATTGAAAGAGTTTTAAACTTTGTTCCCTTTAGGATGTGTTTGATACATGGAAAATTCAAGGAAAAAATTAGAGAGAAAATTAAATCAAAATTTAAGTTCTGTCAATAGAAGTTGAAGCATGGAAAAATTACAGTAAAAAATATGAAGACAAATTTGTTTCAATTAGATATTGTTTTAATACATTCCATATATTTCCTTCTCTAACCAAATATAGGAAATTGATATCGAATTCTTGAAAAGTTCATTTTTTTTCTTCCAAATTTTCCCTTACCAAACACAACTCAACAGGAAATGTGAGAGAAAAAAATGGGATAGAAAGTTAAAATGAATTCTATGTTTGATTTAGAAAAAGTTGAGCAAAGAAAAATCTGATGGATGATTAGATTAAATCTCTAGTCATCGTGGCTACGGTTTTATTTTGTTTGAACTGAACTTCTATCAACATATATATTCTTCTTTTTTTCTTAATGGAAGCACCATTTTCCCTTAACCAAGCTTAGCCTAAAGATTGGAATTCTTCAAACATAAATACTTAACCAATGCGCAGTTGGATTTTAATGATCACAAAAGCTATCTGACAGTGATAAATACAGTTGACGCTGGTCCTTCATGTTTGAGTTTCAACTGCATACAAGAGTTCAAGCAAAGAAGTATCAGACATTCAGCACTACACCAATCAACTGGAGTCAATGTCATATCCAATTACAGATGTGAACCACAAGAAGGCAACAGCCCACATTTGGCTGCATCCATCATTCAGAATAATTATAGTAAATGGCCTATAGCATCAGACTGTCAGTTGAGGAAGCAAAGCATACCAGTGTACATACCAGAAATTTGTTTGAACTATATAAAACATGCATAAGTTTAATTTTTTCCAATGAATTTGTGCTTAATGCATGGGTTTAAAAGAAACTGCACATAGTAACTAAAAGATAACTAACAGGTTTTCTCTGAAACTAATATTGGATTGTTAAATAGAAACCTACCCACAGCCTGCTAACCTCAGTACTCCCCAGGTACCCAAGCAAGATCATCTGTTAATTACACGCATTTGTTGAGACCATGAAAGAAGCGGTGTTTTTTACTCTTAGAATGTCTTTTCAAACTCTTCGACTTGACAAAGGGTAGGAAATGAACCTGTATATGAAATTATGAACAATACACTTGATTTACCAATATGTTTCCAACAAAGAACAGTCAGAGTAGAATATTATTAGCAGGTCGGTCAAGTAGCTAAATAAGCAAGTCATGCTTGCATTAAATTACGCCAAATGCTAAAACTTGACTGGGTGTACCCATGAAACTTTGCCTCGAATGTTTTGAAATAATACAGATAAAAAAAAGGATCGCAAAATACCAAAAATGATTATCATGCATTTCTGTTGAAGTATTATCAGAATAGATAAGCAGTAGACATGACCGAAACATACCTGAGAGTTGTTACGAAGGCCAAAATCCTGAATCAAAGCATCATCATCGAGTAGCTTCTCATTGCGATACGATAAACAAAAGTTTGCCCAGACATGCCTCCTTCAAGCACAACACAAATTGACATTAGAAAAAGAAATAACTTCGAAATACAAAGGAGGAAAAGTTCATTACCCTAATAACATACCATTCTAATAGACAATAAACCCCTTATATAAATGCCTCGCAATTGGCCATACATGAACAATACAGAAATGTGTCAATAGCATCAAATTGGTGTTTGCGAGATTGATCTGACCTCACAACCATCTACATTTTTTGAGCTTAAGATCTCAATCAATATAAACAAAGCATACCAAGATATGTTTCTGTGACCCATATTTGACTGCTCCAGCTCATTTGTTTTCTTCTTGATAGCCGATTTCAGATCCTTCACCGTAGCAGAATTCATCAGCGCCACATCTTTGATAAAAAAAGTGGTGAAATAATCAGTAGGCAGCCCCCCAAATGGGTACTGATTGTTTGTCTAAATGGCACCAGAAGAGAAACTTATACCGAAACTGGTTCCATCCATCTTCAAAACAGAGACACGCATGGCGCTTCCCAATTCCAAGCTGATGAGTGTGTCGACATCGGACAAGGATGGCCTTTTGGGAACGTCTGAGAGAATGGGATCGTCGAGAAGGGCAGCCAGCGTTGTGTTCAGTTTCGCTTTCTTTACGTTCCCTACGTTGTACCCTCCGAAGTCGTCCACTTCCTCGGCGGCTATTCTCTGGTCGTTGCCGGACTGTTCCGCCATCTCAAACTCCTCCGCTTCCAGCCAGGGATGAAGTCGAATGTGTCTCAAACTTCTTCGGCTATTTTTTTTTTTTAACTCTCTCAACTGACCGTATTTTTCCTGAGTTGAAATTAGGGAAGAATGAAAAAAAAACAAAAAAAAACAAAATCTGAAGGGGATTTGAGGAAAATACCATCCATTTTACTTTCTTTCTAATTTGGATTTGTTTTACAAACTACTCTTCTTTATATATTTTGTTATTTTTTTCTCAATTTTTTTATTTTTCTACCATATTTAAAGAAAATCGTAGTTATGAGCGGTTTCAAATCGATAATTTTATAATTGCGGTTTAAGAAAAATTGCGATTCACGATTGCGGATTTCTTAAGAAAAATCGTAGTTTTAAACCACGGTTATAAAACTGTCAGTTTGAAACAGTATTTTTTTTTGAGAAAAATCGCGGTTCACAATTGCGGTTTTCTTAAAATATGGTGAATCAAAAATAATAAAAATGGGAGGATAGATTTGATAACAAAATTCAGAGAAAGGGTAGGTTGAAAAAAAATTTAATTTGGAAGGTATTTGAAGGGTAACCGACGACTTTATCTTTTTCATTACACAATAGTTTAAATTAAATTCTTAATACAGGAGTATTTTAGTAATTCTATTATGTTTCTTTCTTTATCTCCTCCAAATCACTTTTCTTTTCCTCCCATCTCCTTTCATATCATTTCTCATCCTTTCTCTCCAAACTCGGAAACAAAGCTTAAAGCAAATTTTTAAAAAATATATTTTTGGGAACCGCCATTTTAAACGGTGGTTGGATTAAATATAGTCGTTGTTTGAGATCAGATTTCGACAAGCGCCAGTGTGAAATTGGTAATGGAATAAGGCAGGCCGGCATTAGATTCTGAGTAAATTTGATATTCACTAGGGTTTCAAACAGTGGTTCTACTTCAATCAACGTTTGAAACGACGGTTCGTCTTTAGGAGACCCTATTTGAGATCGCACCTTGTTCCATGTTCGCTTTTTAGTTTTGGTTCTTTTTGAATTTTTCTAGAGTTTGGTTTTTGGGTTTCTTGGAACTATTTAGTTTGAGAATTAGACTAGTCTGACATGTTATGAGAAATGAAATTTTTAAAAGAAGACATGAATTGTTTATGTTTTAACAAATATTTAAAAATGAAAATCAAATATATAAATAAGAAACAAAATGTTTAAGTTGTAATGTTTGCCAGTAGCAAGTCACTTTCTACAACGAGAATGTCATCCATCGGGCTAAGGAGTCCAAGGGCTCTTTGTGATCCTAGCGTGTTTCGGCTATCGCGACGTTTGATGATAAACTTCCTGCTTCTAGGTAAGTTGTGTGACCTGTTATGAACTCAAAACATCAACTTTTTAATCACTGTCATCTTAGACGACGATGGCAAATCTAAAATATTGAAAATAAGAATGTTAACAAAATATATTCCAGTGTACTAACAAAATATTAAGAGTTTCTCCCAAGGCTGATTGGGCTAGAGCAGTCAGTGTTTGTTACTGGTACAAATATCCATGAGAGTGTTACTATTGCTCAGGAACTGGTTCAGGACATCCATAATAGGTTTGGGGGTCATGCGATGATTAAAGTTGACATGTCAAAGGCTTATGATCGGATCTCATGGGAGTTTATTTTCCATGTTCTATAACGGTTTGGCTTTAGTCATGGGTGGTGTGATCTCATCTACCGACATGATGATCCCCTCTCCCCCTCACTGTTTTTGCTAGCATTAGAGGTTCTTAGTAAGCTGTTGAACTCGGATATTATGGTGGGTTAGACGGGGCCCTATTTTTGTAGCCTGGGTGGTGTGACCCCATCTCAACTTCCGTTTATAGATGATGTAGTGATTTTTCTGAATGCGAGCGTTGCTTCTTTTAAAAGATTCCATCGTATCTTTAACATCTTTTGTGATAGTTTTGGGTAGATGGTTCATCAGTCAAAGAGTATTATCTTTTTCTCTAAACACAGCTGAGGTCCTCTGCGCTTAACTATCCTCCAATCTAGTGCTTTTTGGGAGATGATTTTCCCAGCCACCTACGTGGGGGTCCCCATCTCTCCAGGAAGGTCTGTGATTAGCCATTTTATGACCAAGTTCCTTACATTTAAGCGTGGGTAGAGGGATGGCTGAGAAATCTGATATCTTTTGGAGGTCGTATTACCTTGATTCGATCAATATTAATGGTTTAATACCTTCACATCCTTGGTTCGGTTACTGTTTGTCAAACGGTCCAGACCTGCATCAATTCCATTTTATTGGCATTTCGTTGGGACTCTGGTAAGGTAAAGAGGTTGCATTGGATCAAATGGGAGAAGGTTTTTCATCCACTCCGGGAGGGGGAGTTGACCTGCAGAATACTTTTTTAGAAAATGGAGTCTCACCAAGCCAAGTTGGCTTGTAGTTAATAGGTTCAGTTATTGACAGTGCATGTTTTTGACCCTATATAGATGTCAATTAACGTTTCAAAGATCATTACAGTCAAATAATTTTAGTAAATACCGAGTCAAACCAAGAGGAGCACAAGACTTGCTAGGCACTAGTACCTAATTAATATCTATTCATTTCTAGACGAATTAGTTAGAAGTTGTTGGAATCTAATTAACTAAGAACTGAGAGTGAAAGTAAAGACATAGAGATAGAATCGAACAGAGAAGATAAGCATCCTAAGATTTACTTTACCTAGGTTGCATGCAAAATTAATCTTGTGATTCAGGCATGAATTAATCATTCAAATGATGCAATTTCAATAATACGGAATATCACTAAGTAATTTACATGCAAGTCCGACTTCTGGGTGTTCCTACGCAGTAAATTATTGACTATAAATGATTTGATATCATTTTTTTTTCTAATCTTCATAGCTCACAAACACTAGTCAAAGAATGATACACTAATATTTTCCTAAACATGCAGCAGGATAAATAAACTACTCAATATTCGTAGGCCAACTCCCGATTTTAGTCTTTAGTTGACTAGGGCCATTGGCTACAACTAAGTGAAATATCCAACTCATCCTAATTCTGGTCTTCGTGGAATGGAATATCCTAGGTTAGAGGGTAATAGATTATATCCTAAATTAAGTTCTTGAAGCATGCATATTTAAACTCTGAGTAACTACACATGACAATATAAAGGCATCCCTAAAATAATGAACATAAGCAATAACATTCGAAGAAGCACTAGTAACATGGATGAAAATATACTTAATTAATAAACATGAAAAGTTGAATTTACACACAACCTGAGAACTGTAGGATTCTAGGACAGAAATGACTATTCACTAAGCATAATTGAAATAACAATCATAAAGTAATTATGAAAGTAAAAATAAGAATGGTAGAGAAAAGCTTAGTCTCTTGAAGCTCCAACTCTGAACAGAATTCATCTTCGTCTCTCTAGCTCTTCTGGCAGGAAGATGTGGTGTAGTGCCAGACTTCTTAGGGTTTGAGCTCAAGACTTCAATTTATATCTGGATATCAACTTGTAACTATCTTGTAATTTGAATAATTTTAAAAAGGAATCTTATTGCCAATAGAGGTCCGGAATGTCGGAATTCGAATATGCTCGTTTCTATGCCCAACACGTGTAAACTCGACTTGGGTCGCGCGCCGTCATGAAACATGACATGGGTCGAGTTCTTGTTCTGCATATTTATAGTTAGCCCCTGAAACTTCTTCTTTTGATAATTTGTTCCCTGAACTTGGCTTTTTGTCCGATTTGAACCCAGTTTGCATTATTTTCATCCTTTTTCACTTCTGAAGCCAATATTCTTCATATTTAATCTACAAGAGACAAAACCAACTATAAATCACCAATAATAACTCGGAAACGATTCAACTATACTAATTATAAGTACTTAAAATAGAATAAAATATTCCCCTATCAGTTGTCTACTTGGTCTCACTTTATGTAGGGCAAGTATGGCTATCTTTGGAGTTTTGATGAGTCTTGAGTGTCTATTTCAGCCATCTGGAAAGTCATTCAATTCTTGGTTTTCCTCATAAGGCCCCACACTGAGTGAGTGTTTGGGAGACGTTCTATGAGTATTCCTCATGCATTTCCTCTTTCGCGGATTCTTAGGCTGGACAGATTATTACCTATCCGAGAATGTCAATTCGGATTGGATATTCTTGAGGTTCTTCCAGTAGAGGTCCGCCACTAGCTTGCCATAATGCATTTACGTTAAGCCTATGATGATAGTATGATTTGGAGAGGCAGCGATTCTTGCACTTTTTCATTAACAGCTTTTAGATATTTGGTTTCCCTTGTCCATCATCCTTTCAGTTTGATTAGATTTGGATTTCTTGGCTTCTGATGGAGGTATCTATTTTCCATTGGAGCCTATTTCATAGTACTATTGTTTTTCACACTTACATGCACGGTCACGGTATTGTTTTGACTTTTCGTTATAGGTGTTGTGGGGGGGGG
>NQLW01000016.1:898302-908697 GCA_002312845.1 Kalanchoe fedtschenkoi | reverse complement strand
TATTAATATAAATATTTATTTAATCGGTTAAATTGGTTAACCGAAAATCAAAAAATTCTTCCGTTAACCGATTTAAATTAACCGATTTATAATTCGGTTTTAACCGAATTAACCGAATAATATAATTAACCGAACCGAAATTAATCGGTTCGGTTATTTTGATTCGGTAATCGATTTTAACCGATTAACGCTCTCCCCTATATCCACCATAGTAGAATATATACTTATTTGAGATGAGTATGAAATTTATTCGTTGTATAGAACTAGTTTAACTTTACATAACTCTCCATCAAAAAAAAATTCAACAGTCCCGAACTAAAATTTTAAAAACCACCACTGAATAAGATTAGGTGTGTTCACCGGTCCTGACCCGGACCGGACCGGAATCAGAATGGATTGAAACCGGAATGGAGAATTTTAGCAGATTGAAAACCGGACTGGAATCTAACCGGTCCAGACCGGACCAGAATCTTCCAAAAACAAAAAACAACACATCAGCAAACAATTTGGATCTGGCCGTGCGGGAGAGGGTTGAGGACGTGAAGTCGGAGCGACTGCCGAGCGCGAGAGACGGGCCGTGCGGGAGCGACTGGCCGAGCGAGAGCGCCGAGCATCGAAGCGAGACCGGTCGATCCGGTCTGATGATGGTCGAGCGGGAGCGCCGAGGTCTGAGCGACTGGCCGAGCGGTGTGGTAACTGATGTCTAAGCGGATCGACCGTGACGCGTGAGCGGTGGCGGTGGCAGACCTGGCACTGGCGATAGGGTTTGCCCGTTTGGGAATTGAGAGAGGAGAGTCTCAATTCAATGATTGATGCTTGTTGCTGTTGGGTTGGGTTTTGGCTGTTGCACACTGCGCTTGCTCCTCAGAGTGAAACCACGTAGTTTTATTTGATTCTGGTTCATCCGAATCAGACCGAAATATTCTGGTTTTCAGACCGGACCGGACTGGAACCGGATTCTCCAAAGATTATAGATCGAAAACCGGACCAGAATCCTCAGTCCCGTCTGATTCTGGGTCATTTTCCGATCTGAATCGGATTTTGAACACCCCTAAATAAGATAACTATTAGAAAATGGGTAAAGGGATTCTTCTTGTCACAAGAGAAATTGTTTCTAACTAAGCGGATGAATGGTCTAAAATGCCTTTATTTTTATTCTATGTAAATTATTAAAGCAGGTACATCAGTCATTATCTATATATGAAATAAATAAAAAAGTAAATGAATAATTTCAAAAAGACTAAGCTACCCCTGTCATTTATTATTTTATGGATAATGACTGATGTACCCCTACATTCATAATTTGCATAGAATAAAAATAAGAGCATTTTAGATAATTCATCCGCTTAGATAGAAAAATTTTCTCCTGTGACAAGGAGTCCCTTCACCCTTAGAAAATATGTAATAATAACTTTTTTATTGAAAAAAAATAAGAACAATAAGCGGGTCGAGGATTGTGTAAATGTCGGACCAAAATCGTAACTGAAGTGGTGGAGAAGAATGATGAGGATGACCCTCCCGCTCCACAAAAAAGATCTTCATCTATTTATTTACTTACGTCATTTCTCTCTCTCTCTCTCCAGACCATTCCGACGCCAGACAAAGAATCAACGCTTTGAACATCGTCAATGGAGTCTCTCAGCTCCTCCCTCACCATCGTCGCGTCTCCTGCTTCTTTCTCCGTCTTCTCTCCCAACAGCCAGAAGCAGTCTTGCAGGAGACTCGTTCGTTTCAGCATGTCACCCAAAGGTAAGCCTCTCCCGTCCCCGATTCGTGTACCAGAATCGCGTTTATTGTGTCTGGTTTGGAAATTGAATGATGTGTGAAGGAATTTTGGCAGGTGATGGAAGCGATTCTGACCATATCCGATCCGACCCTAAAATCATCCCTATCATAAATAATAATCCAATCATGTCTCAGGTATTGTCAGATCCCATCTCTGAAATCGGAGGCTGTGAAATTGTTGGTTATTTTTTTGGTGTGTATTTTGTTTGCAGGATGCGGCGATGGGGCTGGTGTTGAGCGCGGCCTCTGTCCGTGGATGGACGACGGGGTCGGGGATGGAGGGACCGCCGGTTCCGGCAGGTGCGGAGGAAGGATCGGGGACGGAGAAGGTGTCCACGTTTCCGTGGTCCCTTTTTACCAAATCCCCGCGGAGGAGGATGCGCGTGGCGTTCACATGTAATGTTTGCGGGCAGCGGACAACTCGTGCCATCAATCCCCATGCCTATACTGATGGCACTGTCTTCGTCCAGGTTACTTTCAGTTTTAGTTTTGGTTTCTTCTAATCAAAAAATGCTTTGAGGCTGCAAATGCTTCCATTCAAACAAATGATATCAGATGTTGGAAGCTCATCTATAGCATGTCTTCACTCAGCTGTTTTCCAGATATTCCAATTTAGCCATATAAAATGTTAACTTGCAAATCATTTTAACTCAGAAAACTGGTTGAAAGATTCTTGTTTTCTTTTGGTCCAAGAAGATGCAAAGCTGATTGTCATATTTCTTGTGCTCAATTTTGTGCCTTTTATAGCATGCTGAATTGCATTTTGTCATTGTGGTTTTGGTGCTTTGCAGTGCTGTGGCTGCAATATATTTCACAAGTTGGTGGATAATCTGAACCTGTTCCATGAGATGAAGTGTTATGTGAACCCAAGCTTCAATTACAGTGAGCCAAACTGGAATATGACCTTCAAGTTTTTGGACGCGGATGACGATGAAAATGAAGGACTCTCTGTATAATGTACTCATTGCATCTTCTCACAAAACTACCAATGTTGTCTTTGTACATACATTTCTCATTCTCTGTAGATATGGGTAGGCTCAAGCAATAATTTTTGACACTGATGTGCATGCTGTTCCCTATAGTATTTTCTCATGGCGGCCTTTTCAGAAAATCATTTGCTCCTAAGGTTCCCAACACACTAATAAACATTTATTGTCACGAGCATTTACCCTGTTGACAACTGAACTGAGAAATTATGCAAATACCTTTTTTTCTTAAATTTTTTTTGGACATCTCTCTTTGGAAAACGATCTGTGCTGTGGCCTAGTGTGCCCCATAAGACAGAGCAGTACTCATTTTGGTGCACTACATTGTTTGAGCAGTACTCATTTTTGTTGTTAAAGCATTTGGGAGGTTTGTGCGAGCTCCCACCACATTAGCGCCAACATCTGGGGAAGTCTTTTGCCCTGTGATGGCTTCTATTTTCCCATCCCTGTCGACCTCAACAGGATATTTCAGGAGGTGACCCTGCAACGGTCTGAATTCCTCACGTGTACCTACTCCAATTCTCTTCTGCAATCTTGTCCACTGTTTGCACACAATCTAGCTCCTGTGCCTCCTTGAAGATGTCAGTGACTAATCCTGTGTGTACCGCCCATAGTGACATCCTATACCCATAAACCTACAAACACATTTCAACTTATTAAAACGAGCAGACGTGAAACTAACTTCAACAAAATTGCAATGACAATGAGGACCGAAACGGAACCTGGCCATATGGATGACCACGCTTCTTAGCCCAAGTGTGGTGAGGTTGATAAGCGTGCGTCCATGGCTATCTCCATGTCTCTAGAACCATCTAGAGACCGCTGATTAATGTTGGCAGACCCCATAAGCACATACTCGTCATCTACTATCATACCCACATAAATCATGAATCTCCGGAACTTCTCTGAAGCAGTAGCCTGATTAATCCATGGTTTGCTCAGATTATCAGGAAACTAGCGCAAATGACTTATACATCTGCTGCTCATTCAGAACACGACATAATTTTGATAGAAAACTATGCACATACTGAATCATCTGCTGAGGAAATTTCTTCTGTCTGAAGCTCGTCTCTATTGCCCAGACAGTAGAAATCCATGTAATCTCGTGGATGTGCATTCTCAAGGTTCATGTATTTGAGCTCTTTGACAATGATGTCATACATCATCTGCATTGTCTTTGTCTGCACAATAAAAGAAAACAATCGTATGCTGAGTCGCGCATATGTAATAAGCATCCATCAACAGAAGAAAACTTTACCACAGTATGACCTGCCAAAAGAGAATTTCTTGCACCGCAGCAGAAGAAGGAAATCCTTAAGGCCACATCGGTATAGCCACGTAAACTGCAAATCTTTCCTTTGCTCGAATTTTGCTAGCAATCTTCAGTGCTAGATCCATTGGAATTGGATTATCCGCACCTGTACACAGATTAATATGACATTTGGAGAAGAAAAAAGAGCCTGCTTCGCTTATCTTGGAATATATTTGTTGGGTTAATCTCAGACTAAAGTCCACGATCGGTGGGAGTCTTCCCCAACTAGTGTTACAGTCCTCCTCGCTCAGCGCTATATTATATTAGGAAAATAGAGACAGTCGATAGATCAATTTTTCACGTCTCTCGTCAACAACTCTCAGCAAACTAAGAATTCTGATCATCAGAGGCGCTGAAGCGATTGTAAAGTCGTCGCCGTCTAAGAAGTTGCGTCAAGACCACATCCTCGTCATCTGCAACAATCTAAAGAAACGAAGCAGACAATGTCTTCCTCATCTAGCACCGGTCAGTTTCTGATTCCGCACTCAGTTAAGTTTTCATGTTGTTAGGCCAAGTTAACGAAATCTGATGTATACTCAGTTTAACATTTGGTATCAGAGTCTGCTTAGCCTAAACATGAACCCTAAGATGATTGGTTATAGGTGTTAGTATTTAGATCTAGATCTGTTTCATATTTCGTTTCATTCAGATCTAGATCTGTTCTATCTTTCGTTTGATAATTTTATGTTTCGTTCGATTCTGACTGTGGTTGTATGCCTGCCGATGACTATAGAAAATTAGAACCTTAAAAAAATATAGGGCCCTAATGTTATTCTTAATTTTTTCTGCAGTTATATTTTTTTGTATTTTATTTTTTTATTATTATAAAATTATATGCGTTATGTTTACTGCTGAAAATTATAAAAGATAAAACTGATTCTCTCTCTCTCATACTTATATTCTCTCTCTCATACTTATATTTCACAGTAGCTTCTGGAAGAACCATCCATCTCTCTCTCATACTTATACTCCCTCCGTCCTCTATTACATGTCGTTTAAGGTTAATTTGAGTAGATTAAGGTGAAGTTAAAGCTAGCGGTTGAACAAATTTAATGAATGAGTGGTTGATATTTTTATAAAAAAATTCATGCAAAAAGTAAAATCGGTAGATGATTACTGGTGGGGAATGTATTTTTTATTGAATATGATAATGAAGTGATTAATGTTTGACATTTTAAGGTAGTTGTTGACATTAAATACGCATTGAAAATTGTTAAGTGACAAGTAAAAGTGGACAAAAATATTCGGTTAAGTGACATGTAAAAGAGGACAGAGGGAGTATTTCATAGTAGCTTCTGGAAGAACCATCCATTGCTTCCACCAAATCCATGAGCGAAGCCTTCAGTTTCATGAATTTACAGATATCGGGATATTGTATTCTTACTCTCATCATTTTTAATTTACAAAGTTATTTCATTATTACTTCTTTTCTTGTAGTTTTTTTACTTCATGTTGCATGACTTGTCTTACCGAGTAAGCGATTGACATCAAATCGCTTAAAAAAGTCGTAGTTCCTTGTGTTAGACCCTGAACTTACCGGATATAAATTATTTTTACTTATATTAGAGTCTTCTCTCTAGTAAGGTAAAATACTGCACTGTCGTACATCAAATATACATAAAGAAGAGCTTTAGTGGTTTCACACATTCTATCCATCTAAGTGATATCATAATTAAGTTGACACATATACCAATTGGTCAACATGGGTAGAATAGAAGAATGAGTTCCCCGAACCTCGATTCATAGGCTTTCACATTTTTCTCCATTTAGATATTTACATTTAGCACCTCCGTTTGACAACCTTCGTAGGTGACTCGTAATTTTAGTTTCATTGATCGAGTTCCCTCATAATACAATAAACAACTCACTCTCAGTATATTAGCGAGCCCGGGACAACAAAAAATTATAACCAATAAAAATGAAGACTTAATAAGGAACAACATCTTTAAACATGCATTCACCTGCAAATACGTCCGAGTTTTGCTACCTCCGGAGAAATAGATTCAAGCTCAATCGATGGAGGAGCGAATAGTGGGTTGGCGCGAGATCTGCTTTGGTTGAAGAAACTGATTTTGCCCCTATTACGATTTGACGTTAGTTCAGCAATGGTCGGATTGAATGATAATATTATTGATGATTTGTTGATTGACTCACTTATTGTATTTTTTTTCACCTACATATTTTTATTGAGTGGGGTGGAAGGTATTTAGCAAAGTGAATCCCAATCGACATTTATTTTTGCTCAATTGCTTGGTCCATATGTTTGACCCATTTGAACAAAAGGGCATCCCCATTGAAGCTTCGCGGGAAAGTTTGTATCAGGCCACGAACCGCTTCGTTTCGATGTGGAGGTTGGTTCGTGGCCTTCTGACACAACACCGCTTCGTTTGCACGAAGCGGTTCATGAATTTAGCTTATGTGGCGTTTTTAAGTTAAAAGCGTCGTATATACTTTATACGGCGTTTTTAACTTAAAAACGCCGTATAAAGTATTACCATATACAGCGTTTCAAACTTAAAAGCGCCGTATAAAGTATATACCAAATATGATGCTTTTAAATTGGAAACGCCGTATATGGTATGTTAATTAATTTCAAAAAAAAATTAATTATACAAAATCTATATACCATAATTGATTAATCTTTAAAAAAATATTTATACATATTGAAATTTTTATTATTTAAAATTTTCATCATATAAATATAAAAAAATCTTTCATAATTATAAACAATTAAATATTTAATTAATCTAGAAAAATCTTTAATTAAACTATAAAAAATAAAAAATGGTATAATATGACATGTGGGTCTATGCGCAGAGGTTTGAAGGTTTGTTTTAATGTGGATGTAAGTTTATGAAAAGAAAATTTATGACAAATCTGATGTGGCATGACACAAACATCCTTTTTAGTTTGTTTTGATGGGGATGCCCTAAGGGAAAGTAATGAGGGCATCCACATCAAAACAAACTAAAAATGAGGTATGTGTCATGTCAACTCAATTTTGTCATAAATTTTCATTTCACAAACTTACCTCCACTTTGAAACAAATCTTTCAAATCTTTGCGCATGGATCCAAATGGACAAATTACCAATTATATGATTTAAATTATTACGTAATATAACTAAGTTCATGAATTCATCTATTTTTTATTAATTAATTCTGTCAATTAATCTTCAGATTACCAATTAATTGGCAGAAGATCATCTTCCCAATTTAGACTTATTTTCAATTTCAATAGCCTTAATATGATCCAGATTATCTTATTGTGTTTAGAGGGACATTATTATTATTATTATTATTTAAAAAAAATCAAGTTTGACTTCTCAAGTTTTGTAAAATATTTCCATACATGTTACGATACTGAATATCACCATGCACATTTTAAATTCTACTTCTACTAAGTTTGTTTATTATATTTGAATTCACATTTGACTAATTTAGCTCAAATTCAAAACACATAACTTGCGTGTTTTCAATAGAGGCTTATGGTTGAGTTTGAGCCGATTGTTTGGATCGAAAATCCACACAGTTCGCAGTTCGGTATATCTTGATATTCTGCGTAGTGAAGTTTAGGGAAATATAAGTTCCAAAAAACAAGGCATGTTCATGCCAAATTTTAGCTAATTAATTTTAGACAATTGGCAGTGATTAAAGATGCATTCACTTCAATTGAGGTCATTTTTCGATACCAAAAAAAAAAGAGACTTGAGGTTTCTAATAGTTTGTGCATCACGAATTCTAAAAATAACAAAAACTTTCATGTAGCAAAAAAAAAATAAATAATAAGGAAAACGGAGTTCCACATTGAAAAATAGAACCTTAATAATCTAGAAAGTCCACCAAATCACATATCAACAACGAGTTCGACACTAAAAATTTGGGGTATTTCGGTCGAAGATTTAAAAGAGGGGATCATGTAATATCGTAAATCTTACTCTGTCCGTCTTTGATATTAAAAATGTGGAGTATTTCCGTTTGAAGATTTATAAGGGAGTTTCATATCATATAATAAATCTTAATCTCTTGATCCTGATATACATGCGGTTTAATATGGAATTGAGTAAATTAATGAAAAGTTAATGCTAGTTGTTGAATATACTATAATAGACTGAAATTTAATGTATTTTTTATAAAGTCAGTGTAAAATGTTGATTGAAATAGTTTATATTAGTGCAAAATGACTTTTGTTATGAATAAGTATATAATTAATGTTTCGCTTTTTCAAATAGGTGCATTTATTAAATATATAAGTATATAATTAATGTTTGGCTTTTTCAAATAGGTGTATTTATTAAATACGCATTGTTAAGTGATAAATAAAAGTAACAAATAATTTTAGCTAAGTGACAAGTAAAAGAACAAATTTTTGCTTTGATGGTGAACCCTTTCATACTCTTATGACATACTGTCATACCACAACAAATGATGTGCATTGTGGAATATAAAACTACTTTTGATAATTAAAAATACCGCGTAAAATATAAACATTTCACAACGCTTTATTGTTATAAGCGTCGTTCATCCCATAATGAGTATTTTGTACTATACTTAAATTTATAAATATCGTCTATTGTTTAACATTTTTTGAATGAGTTGGGTTATACTTTCTAGCACACTTTCTATCATACGAAGTCTAAACTTTCCACAATATTTTAGAATTACAAACACGTTCTGTAGCATGATAAGTACTTCTAATATGCTTTACATTTATAATCTTCCTCTATTGCACATGTAATTTTTAATATACAAATATCAAGCAAAAATAATAAAAATAAATAATTATTAAACAATCAAACATTTAGTGAATTTTAGAAATTGGTAATTAATTTAATATGACAAGCACAATAAAAATATAATTTGACGAATGAGTCTCATCTCTCACGTAAAGCGTTGTATGAAATATTTATTAAAAAATTATGAATAAATGATTTATAAAACCAGTAAAATGACATGGCATAAATTATACGAATAAGACATGGCACAAAATTAAATTAATTTTGACGGGAATGGGGTAATTCTGAACGTACTCGGCTTTCATGATGTAAGAAGTGGGTATTGGAAAATGAGAACTCTCAACCACACAAGATTCCTATTCCACCTTCCAACCGCACAATTGGCAAATACTGGAATCACATCGCTATTCATATTCCCTTCGTTCTCTAATACATACTCCCTATGCCCTCTTTTACATGTCACTTAATCAAATTTTTTTATCCTCTTTTACTTGTCACTTAGCAATTTTCAATATGTATTTAATATCAACAACTATATTAAAACGTCAAACATTAATCACTTCTTTATCGTACTCAATGAAAAACTCATTCTTCACCAGTAATAATCTACATATTTTACTTTTTACACAAAATTTATTACAAAAATATTAACTACATACTTATTAAATTTGTTCAACCGCTAGCATTAACTTCATCTAAATCTACTCAAATTAATCTTAAACGACATGTAAAAGAGGACGGAGAGAGTATTGTTTAAAGTTAATATGAGTAAATTAAGATGAAGTTAATGCTAGCAGTTAAATTAATTTAATGACTGAGTGGCTGGTGTTTTTTTAAAAAAGTTTATGCAAAAAATAAAATTGATAGATTATTACTGATGATGAATGATTTTTTTATTAATTATAATAAATAAGTGATTAATGTTTAATGTATTAAGATAGTTGTTGATATTAAATATGCATTGAAAATTATTAAGTGACAAGTAAAAGTGGACAAAAAAGTTTAATTAAATAACATGTAAAAGAGAATAGAGAGAGTACTAAATAAATGAGCCTTAACTTTACTATTTATTCATTAATCAATACCCAGCCACACAAATACACCGTAGTATATTTTTTCTGTCCTATTTTATTTGTCGTTTATTTAAATTTATTTGTTCATATTATTTGTTATTTAATAATTTTAATACATATTTAATATTTATTATTATTTTAAAATTTAATAATAATTATTTTATTATCATAATTAATAAAAAATCATTCTACATCATTAATAAAACATATTTGATCAAATGAAAAGAGAAAAAGGAGAGTAAGATTCTACATTTTTTTTATCTCTATTATTACTGATGCAAATGTTGAGAACATTCAAAAAAATAAAAATAAAATAAATCAATAAAACACACAAAAAAATCCACCATCGCCATTGTTCTTCATCATGGAATTTAAAGGGGAGAATTCTCAGAAGAAGTGAGAAGGTGGTGGGGAGGGCAGATGGTGGCCCGACAAAGTGGGCACTCCCCTCTCCGCATGAGCCACATTTCGGCGCACTCCCTGTGGAAGCCATGGTTGCATCCGG